>KZ308287.1:1110692-1289182 GCA_000376725.2 Ladona fulva | reverse complement strand
ATATTTTTTAACACATCAATTGTGTTTTTTAATCTTTTCTTTTTTCTATTTTTTCTAGGGGCAGAGCACCATAACCTATTTACAATGGGATTGTTAACTAATGCTAATTTTTTATGGAATTTATTTACAATTTTTTTAGCTTTTTCTGCTAAAGTATTTACATTATGGTATTTTTTTATCTCTTTTAAGTGTACCAATTTGTTGCTGCAAGTAGCTGCTCTTATTAATTTATTATAGAAAGTTTCAATTTTTTTTATGTTTGTCTTTGTCGTGTTAAAGGTGACTGGGCAAGCGTACAGTATTATTGGTGTGATCAGTGTGTGGGCTAGTCTTAGCTTGGTTTTGCTGGTGATGTGTTGTTTGTTGTTAAATAATGGTTGTAGGAGATGTTTGCGGAATGATGCCTGGGCTAGGGTTGTTTTGATGTGCTTGTCCCAGGATAGATTATTGGTTAGTGTGACTCCAAGGAATTTGTGGTGCGTAGCTTTGGGTATTGTTGTGTTGTTCAGTGTGATTGAAGAGGTGTATTTCTTGTTGCGAAATATGTTAAAATGTATGTGGGTACTTTTAGTTGGGTTTGACGGCCAAATATTTGTAGTCTTTTTGATTTATCTGAAATGGTGAGCAGGAAGGCATATGAACTAAAATGTATCCTTAAAAACAGTCGATCTCAGAAATATAATCCGTGAAATTGTGCTCAAGTTCGAGTTTTATATCCACAATGACAACATGCACGAAAAGCCATGCACCTCGATAGATATGACCCATGAATCAACTCGTACGGAGAAGAATTTTTTTAATTACCGTAATAATTGCCCGTCCTTATCCTGCAGATGCAATGACATTAACTTGCATTGCTTACTAAAAATATCTAAGACAGAGATATTTTGCAGGGATGATTCTTAAGTCGTATAGACTATTTTGTTAGCTAGTTAGTTATTATGATTTAGTTAGTTAGTTATCAACGAATAAATATAGGATCTTCTTTAACACTGAGGAGTAAAATAACCTTATGTGGGGGGATGTTAGCATTGCTATATTTAGGATACTTTACAAATTTCATGTCTTTGAAACCTTATGACTGCCACTATATGTATTATTGCGTTTATCTCATGGCGTGTCGCTGTAAGCAGCGAGCCATTTCTTTTATAGGTGCATATCTATCATCTTCTCCTTCTTTCCCACAACTTTAAGGGTGATGTAAGATTACAAATCATCTATATCTTTTGTAGCATTTTTATACAAGTTAGTAGCACTTAACAAAAATTAATATAAAATATTGATAGAGTTAAAAAGGTCATCCGTGAAATCAAACGTTATGTAGGTATTCTATGTTATACGAAATTGCACGTATTCAGTGACTGTCATTAAATAGCACAGCCTATTTGCAAACTTATGACAAGTTAAAATAACAAAGGAAACACATTCCGAAACCTTCCTCAACGAACTCTTACATACATATCAAATTACTTTTATTTTTATCTATAGCTCTTGAACATGTTCGCTTTCAGAATAACTCCCTTTATTAGCGCTTACGTACGTATCAGCCAAAATGATTTAATTCGTTAACTGCACGTTGTATATTTGGGGTAGAAATTCTCCGGAATAAATTTATCACCATAGTTCAAAAACTTTTTATGAAGAAAAATAGACGTTATATGATTTCTACGTCCGACCTGGTTGGATTCCCATGGAAGATTGAGGATCTAATTCCCGTTTCTCGAGGAGAGAAAAAGATCTTCGGGAAGCAAAACCTTTATCCCCTTTCTTTCTCTCCACCATTCTCCCCACCTTATAGCAGCTCTTTTCCCGATGCGATATTGCGAACCGTCGGCCCCACCTTTTTTTCCGCAATATCCCAGAATGGATGCTGTGGGTTCTTTGAAGAGGGCAGCAGCGCCGAGGGGTGGTCCGTGAGAAGGGTACGATCGCAACGTGCGTGCGTACGTGTGTTAGGAACGGGTGCTACAAAGGGGAGAAGGAAAGAAAAGCCCTCCGTCGCCATAATATGAATAGAGTGTGCGTGTGCATAAGAGCGGCCACGGGTTTTCCTCTCCAGACATGAAAGGGGAAATTAATAAAAGAAGGGAAACGAAATCCGGTACGGGGCGTGGCCACGAGATGAATTTTCGCACGGAGCAAAAATAGACGCGGCAATAATTGAATTTCCTCCGAAACACGTTTCCGGACGTGTTTTCGATACTATATATCTAGGGAGCTTTATTGTTTGAGGCTGCGAGAAGATGTAGGTGCGCGGAGAACAATGTGCGATCAAAATAGGATCATTGTTCCCTCACACGGCATCCCAGAAAGATGAGTGCACAACAAGGTGACTAAGGCTGCGTTTATAACGGGTTTGCTCATGTAAACCTGAGTGGGATCAATAAGCTTCGCGTAGTATGAAAATATTAAAAGTAAGGATGCTTCTAAACTTTGTAAAACGTAGAATCAAAATGCATCTGCATAGATATTTTACCATTTTGGTACAGTAATCAAGTTTTGTATAAATGGATCGGATATTACTTTATAACAAAGAGAAACGGACTTGAAAAAGTTTGACAGGACCGGGTATCGAACTCCAGTCTTCCACTTCCCGGGCGACAACTCTTGTCATTGAGCAGTGATTAAAAGAGTTCATCCATTTAGCTAGAAAAACGGAATTCCGGTTTCGAGTTCCGAAACTGTCAAACTTTTTCCATGTCTGTTTTTCGTTGTGAATATTCCTAGCCGCACGAATTTTTGTACTGTGTCATCCTAATCCCATCACTTATATTTAAAAAAAATTATATAATAATTCATATTTTAATCTATCGTCTTAGAGTACTACTCCTCCTTTCCCTTCGTCTAATCTCCCATTGAAATAATCACTGAAATTGTAACTTATCGATAAAATGTGATAGTTATTAGCTAGTGGAAGGAACGTTAAATTTGGTTACTAGAAATAGAAGAGGAAAAATTTATATAAAATACCTCATAAGAGATATACGAGATATAGGATCTACTATCATCAATACATAGCATATGTTCCCCTCGAGAAACAGACATGAAAAAAGTCTGACGGAACCGGGACATGTAGATAGTAAATGTTAGATATCCCGGTTCCGTCAGACTTTTTTCATGTCTGTTTCTCCTTGGGAATTTTCCTAGGTGCACGCCTTATCGTTCCAAGTCACCTAATCCCTTTTCCTTGTCATATAGCACATGTACAATTTTCACTGAAAATTAAAGCCTGCTACTATTTATGTCTCTTAATAATGGAGACAATTTTATTAATTGGATACCGCAAAGGAATGTGGAATGGAATCTTTAACGAGTCAATCAGATTAAATCTGTTTTAACATCGAGAAAAATGTAGCCACTCACGTTGAAAGACATTAAACACAAACGTACGAATATGGGAACAAACCGTCGTCTTATAGCAACCCGACGTAAAGAAGGAGTGCAATAGAAAGGACATCAACTTCAAACACAGGCCTCGGAGGGGTGCCGCGAAGAAATTAAGTGAGTGCGAAGAATGGAGCGGAGGCAATAATGGGTAAAATAAAGGAATGGGTCTCTCAGATACCCTCTCCCCTCCCCAGCGCTCTCCAATCCTTTACATTTACGCGCCAGGCAACACTTTCCGTGTCATCTTGGGCCATATTACCTCCATAACCCTTGGCACCCCCAAATACCGCTTCATCTGCGCCCCCAAACCCTTATCTTCCCCTTCTAACCCTTCTCCCCACCATTTCTCTAGGCGACCACACGCGAATGCATCCTGGGAGTGGGGGAGGAAGAGAGAATGGGTACTTTATGAGAGCTCCGATTTAAAAGAGAGTTCCTACACAAAGAAGACCCGTTCGTACATTATGTCAACCGGCAGATAGAGTCCAACACGCCCTGGTAGGATTTCTCTCGCCAACACACAAAACAGCGTCTAATTCTCTTCTATTGAAAAGAGTTTCAATTACCTCCACCGTGAAACACGATGCGGGGCTGTTTATCACTCGGAGGGACAATCTACACCATTTCTATGACGGCTAAGCCACTTATGGAAGTGGTTGGCCATAGCGTCGCTAAGGTTTAAGGGAGACGCCTTGAGTAATTAATGAACTCATCGCCAACAGGTTAGGAGACCGCGAATATAATTAGCGATGCTGCTTGCAAAGAATAGGATTGACTTCGTTGCCATGTCACAGCAGATTCTCGAATAATTTCAATGAGAGGGATATAGAGTGGTAAAGCAAAAAAGTTTTTGGTTCGACATGTTTTTATTCCTAACAAAAATCCTATATTTTAGTTTTAAGGGCTTATACTCTTTCATTGTTTGATTATTTGATACCTTGTTATTTTCTAAAGAAATTAGAAGGATTCCGGAAGTTGCGTAAGATCCCCTTTGGCAGAAACAGCTTCAGAAAATAATTTTAATCTTTAGTAAAGGGAGATCGAGTTGACTCAGGATACAACAAAGGGAAAACACTACGAAACATTCATCTCGTTTGCAATAATTGTCTAGCTTTTAAAGGTAATGAAAACACCGAAATCGTTTACGCAGTCAAACCCTTTAAGGTTAATGTTAGGTGCAAACAACTACGATATGTTGTACATAGCATCTGGAGAAGGGTGAAATCGACAAGTAACATAAGGTGTAACAAGTACATCAGTAATAAGTAACATCAGCTGCTTTAACTCATTACATAAAGCTTCTGTAACTAATTATTGGATTTTATACTTCAACGGTATATAGTTCCTTTTAAAAGTGTTCACGAAGGCATACATTTCGATCTACCATTTTTATCTTAAAAGCAAGAGAGGAAAGTTATCCAATCGTAATAAATTCGGGGAAATTTAATCTGAAGTAAGATTTTTATTTTTACTTTGAAAGGGACACTGGCTTAACAAAAATTAACTATGAATGCGCAATTAAGAGATAAACTACTTTAATACGTACATAACTACGTCAAGGCGATAAAACCAGAAAATAGATACATGACTAACAGCAACCTGAATTGAAAGTAAACTGTGGCATGCTGCTTTTAATCGGCTAAGAAACATCCGATAAAATCATTGCTTTGGATAGCATCTTATGCGTACCCCCTAGAGAAGAACAATGACTGACAAAGCGTACCGTGTGAATGAACTTTGCCTCATAAATTACCTCACCCTTGAACTAAAATTCTTTTAAGTTAAATGGTACTGGAATATCTCCTCAGAAATCGACAGTACTAATCTCCGGAGGCAGAAAATGGTGAAAATATATAAGTTATTTGTAAAACGCCTGCATAAAATTTCATGGTAGATACCTATCAGAAACTTCCGTCTGTTTCCAGATACACAGATATCTGTAGAGATTCAAACATTTCTAGGTTCATTCATGGCTAGTGGACAATTGTCACAGCTATAAGGACACCAGAGTAATGAACGAAAAATCCAGAGCCACCACACCGAAAACCTCCGTTAATGCTATCTCAGATGAGCACACGGAAATGTCACGTGGAAGGGTGGCAGCCAATGAGTTATGTTGCAGAATTCCACGTTCAACGCCTGGAAGGATGTTGACTCTATATCCCGGAGAGCATCGCAGGAGTGGCGGAAAGGGACGATTAATAAAAGAGGGGAGGAGCGCAGGATCTCTGCAGGGGGGCCAAAATATTCGAATGCATCTGCATAGCACTGCTATGGCCTCCTGACACCGGAAACGGTGGAATAATGGAATAGGGAATGTGGCAGCTAACAAATGGCCTCGCCAGGCGAAGTAGTCGTGCGATATAAATTGTGAGGTAGACTCCGCCACACAACATTCTTCTCTCTCTCATTTCTCCTCCATTCTCTCCCCATTCCCTTTCCCTCTATCCACCAAACGAACTCATTCTCAATCATTATACTTATTTTTACGCTTTCACCGCAGTTCAAATCAGACCGTTTGCTTAGACGAGGGGGTGCAGCTCCAAACTTTTACGATTCGATACCCCCAATCAAAGTTTGAAGAAGAACCGAATGACTGAAGCATTTGGTTAGTCGATTTATAGGAAAAAATAATGCAACAAGGATTTACTCTCTCTTTCGTTTAATGCGTTCATTGCTGATGTATTCATAGTTGGTTCTTTCTTGAAAGTGGAAGTGCAATTATTCACGTACCAAATGCATTTTACTTCACGGTTCCAATGAAAATTAAATATCACCATCAATTACATCGAGGGAGGAGGAAACCAAAAATAAGAAACATGATACTAATTACCTCAATCTATGCAAGACACTATTTAATATACGCAACAAAACATTTCTTTTACTAAATAAAACAGTATGAGAATTTATAGACCGCAACGGTGCACATTTGACGGAAGAATTGTTTTAATGCCTGATTAAAATTTATGATAGCTGATGCAAGAGTATAAACATAAGTGGATATTCTTTCTTTTTTACAGGGACGGAACATGGAATGGCATTAAAAAATAATTCTTGCTTGCCTTCTATTTACTCTCCCCATTTATATTGTACAACTTATTATACATTTTCAATCAATCAATTAATCTGAATATAGCCACAGGATACGCATTTTAAACGTGGGATATTTCGACCTGTATATCTACAGGAAGAAAAAAATTCATGTTCTTTGCTCTGATTGAATAATAAGTCAGGAAGAAGAGACTGAGTAGTCTCAATCTCGCTCTATGAAGTATATATATTTATTGTTGTCATTATTATTATCCGTTGAAAGTTCTAAGAAGCCTCCTTATTTTCATTCAATCGCTAATCTACATTTATTCGATTCTTTCTAATTCGGTAATTTTCATCTATTAGTTTATTTTATGAACAGACAGGTTAGTCGCAGTTCAAAGGAAAAAGACTAGACGAAAAAGTTCTTAGATAGGATTGAAATAATAAGAAAATATCCAATAAAAATGGTTAGGTGTAATCTGTAATGAGTCAGCTTTATACCATGGTCAAACAGAAGAGACATTGAATTTCGGGTAGATTTCAAAAACTTCAGAAGTATTTTTCTTCATAATTTGTATTGAATTCATCCTTCTATATTATGGAATGGAGTATCACATATAACAGTACAGTGAATCTCATGGAGGAAGGATAATCTACACTACGCCCTTTCTCCAGGTAACACCCGTAGGACCTCCAAGGAATATCTTCTTTGTTCTAAATTCAAGTAAAAAGTTACCTTGGGCTTAAGTGAAAATTTTTCCGATTAAAAGTCATACCGAAAATTGAAAGAAACTATTTCGAGAGAATATCCCTTGCATATATTAATTTCAAATTCCGTTCCTTGAACCTATCTCGTACGGCCTCGGGGCATCTTCAGGGTTTCCGTATAATAGCCCCCATTTATTCGGAAACAGCCTCCGAACCGATCAAAAGAAGAAAATCCGGCCTCCACCGTTTATAAAATGGTAGAAAAACTCATGAAAACTTTCGTGACGATGGTCCACCATCTTCCCAAATCTTACCGAGAGATATCTTCCCTCAGTTAACATGAACGATCACGACGTGGGCTCAGGAGCGGGTCAAGGACATTCTTAGGCGCGCATTGAAGTCCTTCGATGGCCATCGTGAACTTTCCGAGCAAAGATGGATGCCTCGCCATGCATCAAATAACCCACCCGGTCGAGAATTCCCACTTAAACTTGGCAACGTCGGGTTCATTCAAAATGCCTCTTCAGAAATCCTCAATCCCATCGCTTCCCTCACCTGCTCTTCTCACTTCTTCCGAAAGAGAGAAAAAAGGCTTCTCTGATGATACCCACTGATTACCATACCTTCGCGTCGACCTAGCAAGCATAAAAGACATCAGTTTGTAGCCGTAAGAAATGAGAATGCTGCGGATATGTATAATAAAATCTATTATTCTCCAACTGTTTGAAGAAGACATTATTTCTAGCACTATTTAATGTATATTCGATGAGAGATGATGTATCTAATAACTAGTTCTCATATTCACTAGGCTTTGTCGACAGAATAGTCGATAGGAGGGAAGTCCGCGAGCGATGTTACTTTGCGTTAAGTCTCACCTTGAGTACGCATGCAGCGTATGGGGCCCTGTCAACAAGTGTTGTATTTGGGAATTAGAGAGGTACAACAAAAGGCGATTCCTTTTGTAAAACGTTGTTACGAAATTGGGTAAATATTACTACATTAGGACGCAGGATGGGAATCTCTAGAAGATAGAACATTTAAGCCAAGGTTCATTTTACTTGATAAATTCAGAGAAAGCACGTTTTTAGAAGATGCAGCTGATATTGTGCGTCACTCTTGTTAGATAGGCCGTTCTGATACTACTAGAAAAATGAGGAATAAAATACTAGATCAAGTCGTTTATTTCATTCAAGAATTCATTTTTTCCGCGAAAGATGCGCGAAAGTAATCTGCAAGGGAAGCATATTTATGGTGCATGAACCCTCTGCCATTCGCCAAAAAGCGGCTTGCATATGTAGATGTAGATTTAGATCTGCTTAAGTAATATCTTTGAACTATCGATTCAAAGAAATACCGTTCGTCACATTGGTAGTTGGTTGTCATTGGCGCTGATTAAGTTCCAGCTCTAACTTTCACTATTAATAAAAGCTACAATAAGTAATTAGTTATATTACCTCTAATCATAACCACGCATCTTCCTTTATAGTGATGCAAAATATCTAGCACTGCAAAGTGAATTCATCAGTGATGTATTCAAGAAGCGGCTGTTTCCCTATCGGCCATCAGTTCCTCTAGAGAGCATCCAAGATGGTATCTATTACGAAGCAAAAATATCGTGACAAGTAGTAGGAAAGAGCTACGCACCGTTATGAAAGGTAATACATTGTCATAAAAGGAATATCCATAACTCATCCTTTTGTCAAAAATAAATGGCAAACGGATACAAATATCCAAGTACTCAAACATGCCTTTAAAGTTGTTGCTCCACAAGCAATTCAACATAATGAAGTTGAAGCAGTGGGCCAAGCACTGTTGTCGCTAACATTCTGCTGCAGTGCATAAACGGAAATAAACACACGGCTCCCTTTCAGAGGGAGGCAGCGAAACGAGAGAAAGGAGAGAAGAAACCAGTTAAGCGATTTCTTCTCGTAAGGACCGCGTTCGATGTCGCATCGGACAGAGGGAGCACAATGCATGCAGAGCCGTCTTTCTTCCATCAGGTGAGGACGGAGATTGATGATGCCATCGAAAATGCCGTCTGAATAATGCATTTCCCGGACCACATCGCAATGGGAAGATGGCTCGATCGAATGCGATTAAGCGAGGTGAAGCTGGGGAGCGACTTCGAATAATGGGATTATATATTTAAAATTCATTCGCGAGAGAATGGGATTCCGATCGCCGTTGCGAAAAGGATTTCACCAAAGATCCGCGGGGAAATGCGAAAGAAAGGCGTTTGGGACCATCACCCCCGGCCTTGGCATGCCATTTTCCCATAATCTTTGCGTAGGGCTGGGAATAGGCATGCTGGAGGAAGCGTCTACCTCTAGCGGCGATGGGCATAAACGGCGGAGGATGGGTACTTGAGGCGTATCCTTTGTCATCTGCGGTGCGCACCTTCCCTTCTTATTCACGCCGCCACATGCTGGAGAGAACAAGGGCCTGTATAATGGTCCTCAGCTGTGGGCAGAGAAGGTGGAGTCGTCCGGAAGATATATGAAAGCGCTGGCGAAAGTTAATCCAGCGTGGAATTTGGTTAGTAAGCAGATGATTTTCTTGAGGTGTTAATTCTTCCTACGAAGGACGTGACGTATGAATGGGCCTCGTAAAATATTCATTACCTGAGAACAAATAAGTGCCTCGCGGGTGGCGAATTTGAAGTGTGTATGCACGATGGAGCAATTAAACTGCATACAACGGAGCCTGTTAGATGGGTTGTGAGCTGAGAAAAGCTAAAATCGTTACAGGATTGGCAGTATTTCTCTGGATTTAATTTAACAAATTCCCAACTAACAATTTAATTCTATGTGTCATAAATTTTTCTACCATCCTATGATTCTTATCCATTCGATAAATATGATTTATAGTATGAAATAGATCATTTTGTTCACTAAACGATGCGTAATGATGTTGCAATGGACGATACAAGTTGTGCTGGACATATCTTTACAATTATTTCTCAGGAATATTTTGGTGAATTGGTGATCACTTAAGATATTCTGTTTATTTAGTAAGTTCAAAAACGTTAATTCATGCTACGCTCTTCGTCATAGACAATGAGTGGAATTCCATGCTTTCAAGACCCCCATATTTTTCTTAATTTAAATCAAAAAAAGATTTATTTCTACTCTATTTTTGTCTGTTTAAAAAGACTTTTATACATAATAAATAGATTCTTATTACCTTTAGAACGTATGGATAATCAATTAAAACAAGAGTTGGTTGAATATATTTGCTAAGTTACTAGATGATTAACCATCAAATTGGAGTAGAATAAGTGTTGAAATTATCAATTTATAATTCGCTAAAAACAATTAAGGCAATAACAATGCCAAAAATGCATCAGTCACATATATGTGTACCTGATTTATGAGATTGGCGCATGACGAAGCATTTAAATATTCAAAACAATGTACATGGTGATTTAATGGGTATTCGAAAAATATACCTCGATTAAGTATTCAATACCGCTTCTTGATGCATTAGTAACAGCCTGGAATTACATTTTCCGCGCCATAGGAGGATAACATTTGTGCTTTGCAGGGCATCGATCTGATTGTTATCCTTGAAAACATCCAGAGGAATGAATTTCTGCTGGAAGACACGCAATGGACCGTGGAAATGGCATGCACGTCTGGAGAGTTCAACGCCTGAAAGGGTTAACACAATGAGAGAACCAAACAATCATAGATGTAACAACCACGACGTAGCCATTATCGGGAGAAATAAAAACAATAAGAGTGTGCATGAGGATGAACAATAAGGAATAAATATGAAGCTGCCTCGCGATAAATCTCGCCTGTGCGAAGACATACAAAATGAGAAAGAAACACGAGTACTAATCTGAGAGATGAAGATACTGAAACAACTGTCAATTGAGCAATGGTTCGTTCTTCCACGGACTTCTAACACTAGCCTCCCTGTCATCTCGCTTCCTCCTCCCCCAACCAACTCTGAGAGCTCCTCCCCTTCAAGAGTATCGATAGGCTTGCTCTACAGGACTTGGGGCCAATTAGAAGTGGCGCGGTTCAGTGATTTATATCTCCCGCAGGCCGCTGAGCTGCAGTTCGCGGGTCTTCCCTTCCAAAGGCCGCCTTTCCAACACTCCTCCCTCCGAGAGATGCTCCCTCCCCCTCGCCTATCACCTCTTCTGGAAGAAGTACCTCAGGGTATCTGCTTGGGCCCTTTCTGGGTGCTTCTGGACCGTGGACACGGCCATGTTGCGTTTTAGATGCGTAGGAAGGCGGAGTGGTAGGGGGCGCTCGAATTGTGAAGGAATGAGGGATGCTGCAGAGGCGCAGTGCCTTTCTCTTGGCAGGAGAATGATGCATTGAGTACGCCTCGCTTCTAAATTGAGACTCCGCGTGAGAAAAGGTGGAGTTGAAAGAGACGAATGCTTAAACTGAAATTATAATCGCTCCGGTGATATTTGCATTTTTAACTTCGCTAACTGAGATGTAGACAGAAGTGGCTTTGTAAGAATTGTGGTCCCTAGGAGATTGGGATATGAGAGGATTATTTCAGGCTTAAAAATAAGGTGGTCTTTTTGACCGAAAGAAAATTAGTCTGAAGTTTTACTCGAAGGGGTTGACTAATTACGGCCTCTTCACGAATAAGCGTCATAGCTACTTTTTCTATTCATATCACCGTTCTATGCTCCTATTTTTATTCACCGACTATGAATTCATTTTATAAACAAAGAACAATAAATCATCACTGCACAAATGAAATTGTTTTGAATCTGGAGAGCTCCAACGACTATTACAGAACACGCACCGACAGACAAAATAGAAACAAAAAGAAACAAACTTTGATGACTTAATTATTACATCACAGTGATAGAAGATCGATAAGGAAATCAAACTTCCGTCATCGATCACCCCTTTTCAGTTTTAATCTTGTTAATAAACCGAGCATTCAACAGCGTTCACACCCACTCACGCATTTCCCACAATAAAAATAACCCAGTTGGAAAATGTGACTGGTAGCAAGTGTATTAAGTGCCGCAGGCCCTGGGCGGCTTTCTTCTTTTCAATTGAATCCTTTATGGGCAGACCAAATGGAATAGCACTAAAAATGAAATGATCTCGACTCAAGTAAGCGATTAGGGAAAGCTACTCGGATTTCGTTGTTAACAGAGATGTAGGACGAGTTGAAAATATTTAAAAGAAACTCGCCGATGAATCATAGGGAGAAAGGGAAAAGGGAGATCGCCGATTGAAAGGGAATCGAGGGACTCGATCGGAATCCGAAAGAAAATTGAAAATAAAGAATGCGTGGTGGCGAGGAAGAGGAGAGAGGACCGGTCTGGAAACGGAGATATGGTCTGGTTAAGTGCCCCACCACCTTCTTAGTCGATTCCTTATTGGGATATCGAATTCTCTTTGCTGGAGATCTACCGACGGAGGCCGTGGTTACGTTTTTCAGCTCATCTTTAATTCAGCACACTTAATGTTATGCCCGCTTATAATACAATTTACACTAGAGAGATTCAAAGTGAAATTAAGCGCTAATAAGAATTATTTATGGGAATCTGAGGCATATAAAGGTCCGTTATAAACATTCCGAAATTAATTTTTTCGTGAAACGCAACAGCAGTTAAACTGAAATCGCTTAAGAAACCAGCCCATTGAATCTTCAGTCATTATGCAGATCAAGAATGTAACTCTTTTCTCCAATCTTCACAAAATTTGATTTGGATTACTCTTTGGTCAAAATTATCAACAGTATCACTTCCGCATTCCATAATTAAAATGCAGAAGTTTATTTGAACGAATAAAATAATACTTTATCGTAGTTTTCAGATTACATCGGAAGGAAAATATTTAGACTCTTTATCGACATAAAATGGATTTCAGTTACTCCAAAAGAAATCTTTAATAGTTAGCAAGTTTAACAAAATAATAGCAATATTACCCCTAGTAGCTGAAAAACACCCCAATGATGTCGAGTTTGACCTTGATGTGACTAATGAATTACAACTAAATCCAGTTGTAGCATTGTGCTGTAAACTATTTATATACAATAACACAGTGAAAAGAACTAAATAATAAAATGCACTATTTATAAATTGTCCTTTCAAATTTAGGATTCGTTTTATCAAAAGTTAATTAAATCAATTCAACATTCGCTTGTCGGAAGATGTGATGAAATTCAATTAAATAGAGAAACCACGGAGTTGGATGTATTTTCCTTTCTATGAAATAGCCTCAATCTCGCCCTAATAAAGTCGTTTTATTATTATTATTATTAGACTATTCTTATTGCATACAAGTTTTAATTTTAAACTTATTTCTATTAGCGTAAAATGAAATATAGTTTGATTACAGTAACTACAGTCACTACTGAAAACTAGTACCAGAGCCGATACTTTACCATGGAATTTCAGCTATTACATCGAAGAGAACAGAGTTGATTCTCACAATATTCATGAGATGCAAGAGTAACTCTTCCTCACATTGCGAGAACGTCCGACCAAACTTGGGTGAATTGCATAATGAGGCTAGTAAATTAGCCTCATGTCCCTCATTGTGAGAGTCGGAATGTCTAATTCCTTCCAACCCTATCATTTCCCACATGTCTCTAGCGAGCCCCGCCTCTCTTCCTTGAGTCAGTCATTCTGAAACCTCTCAAGGTGATTTACCCATCACACCTCTGCTAAGACCGGTGCTCCTCGTTCACACCTCAACAGATAAGACATCATCAAAGCTCTAGCCTACACTATTTTAACACTCCCTTACTACTCTTTCTCGCATGTCTTTTGCTATCCAGTAAGATAAAAATGACGTTATTAACGAAGTCAAACAAGAAAATATAAGATTCGATAACTGCATTAAAGAACATGTATCCGAAAAAGTTACAACTAGGCGATAACAGTCTTGCTATTTCAATGAGATAGTGATTTAACCCAAGAAAGTCGAGTTATCAAGTGTTACATACCCATACAGTAGTGAGTCACTTTGAAGTTTCGTGATTGAATGTTAGTTTTGTCTCCTTTTAGAAGTAGATTTATGATCCTCTGTAGACACAGATTCTATCTAAAGCTATCAGCTAATTAATATGTAAGATATGAGAGCTTCATTCACGCTTCGCCATAAACCAAGAAGTTTGTGAACAGGAGGGTTATTTTAAGATGCCGTAAGAAGATGATAAGGGTGGAACAAAGGAAACCAAAGTGGTGTGGATATTTTAACTTTATAACTGTTATAATAACATCAGATGTAATGTCATTTCTTGATGAAGCTAAATAAATAAGAACATAGTTACATTTTTTTCATTTCCAAAAATCATTTATCGCTTATGACATGAAAATTTCCATTCCTTTCCTTTTTCCTGTTCCGTATGAGCGTGGGAAATTGGCACAATGTGATGCTCCTGTAAACTGACAGGGATGCATCAGAGAAAAGATTGTAATTTATTGCAAATTGCTTAACACAATTTTGGGCGAATAGCATCATCAGTAAATAAGTAATGGCCAAGGAAAATGTAATTACTGCTTATGGGCCGAAATGAGTACCGATGGTTGCATAACTATACGGGGTGAAAGGAATTGAAACTAGGTAACATTATCACGTACGATATTTCTACATATGCAGAATCTGGAAGAAAGTTTCAGGATGTGTAAAATAATGACATTCAATGGTGGTACAAACAATTTATCGCAAGTACGCTTCCTCACCTCCATAAACAGACGCAAACATTGTCTTTTGTTTTCCAGAAATTGGTTCAGCTATGGAGGCGATGCACGACATGTTTGTTAAAGGAAGCGACGTATTGTAGAGGCGCCTCGAGGATTCCAGTCGTAAAAAAAGTGAAGGACGCTGCTTTGGGCCGCCATAACAAACCCCGAGATCTATCCCACAAGACGGAATGAGAGCACGCGCATCTAGAGGTTCTGCCCTCTCCTCCAACCCTATCGGCGCCTCACGCACGAGATAGGGCCATGCTTTATGATATCAAGGGAAGAGTAGAAGGAGATGATAGCGGAGGGAGAGACGAATAAAGAAAGGATAAGATTGGTGCGCCGGCCGATGGGCAGTGGGACATATAAGTGGAGGGTGGCCATGATGAACGATGAGAAAAATGCGAGTGGATAGGGCTCTTGGAAGGAGATAGCGTCGGCCGAAAGGGGAAGAGAATGAGGGATGGAGGAACGCGAGGATGGATGGAGGGAAAGAAAATGGAAGAGGCTGGAAAAACGGAAGTGAGCGGCGAGGATGTTCTCCCCTTCTTCATCTCACTCGCACCTAAATACGTTTTTACTCGGAAAATTGAGCCTATCCGTCTTGAGGAACCATTAAGATTCCAACCGGTCACTTTGCCTTCGATTGTAATTACAGGTCGCCGTCTGAGGCCCTGGGGAAGTTTAGTGGGGAGCCCCGATCCCTGCGCCGGTTGCCGAAATTAATCAAGAAGAGAAGGAGAGGGAATTGCGGGGGAAGGGGAGAGACGGTGGGGGAGACAGTTCTTATCGGCAGCGGACAGCAGCCAAGACGTGCGGAGAGAGAGAGAGAGCACCCTGTCTAGGACTCCAGAGACCAAGTTTCCGCACTAGGCTAGCCACACGTCCGGTTTTCAAGCGGAAGGTCCGCGAAACGAAAGTTTTTGTCCGGATATCTGTTAAACACAGAGGCCGGAAACCGCTCGAAAGAGCGAAGAATTGAAAGGCATCGGAGATATTTCAATTTATTACCTTTTTGTCCTATAAACGTAGCATTGAAATTTCCTAAAGTCATACCCTGTTTTTTTCGTTACTTCTTAAAAGAGGTGTAAAGATATAATTTTCATTGTATGTCATTAAAAAGGATTAAGATATTTTTAAGATTTGAATTTGGTATGTGTAAACAATTCAAAGTGTTCCTTCAATTTCTTTGCAGTAATTCGATCAAGATAAATAAAATATTAAGAAGCAAGGAGAAATCACCGCTTAATATTTACATAGGGCATTTTTTTCGGAAAAGTATTTTTCCTCGAATTGTTACTCTTAGGAACTATAACCGTTAAATTACAAGTGATAAAGTATATGCTATTTAGTAAAACATAGACCAATTCTCCTTAAAATACTTTACTGAAAATTTTCGTTCGTAAAATCGTCTATGGTGTGAGTTGAAATGTACAAAACATAATCTATTTTGGGGAGATTAAAAATGAGTGGGGCTCCCGGGTAGCCAAGTGGATAGCACGTTCGCCTTAGATGAAAGCGGTCCCGGATTTGACTCCCAAAGGGATCTCATATCTGCAAAATGAATGAACCTATCGAAGCACTTTAAACCCTATCAGCAATAGAATTAGTTAATTTTAGATAAAGGTCTGGAGATCCATGGTTACAGATGCCGTCAATTTCATCTCCAATTAGATTAAGATGTTTATAATATTTACTTAATGAGCTACATGAGTTTATATTTACTTATTCCCAGAAAACTTGCGGAATTCAAATACACCGGCTTCGTAAAGCAATAGACTAGTGCTGGCGACTTCTCATAACTCTATCTTCTTCCCTCATCTTACCCCTCCCTCTTGCAAATTACACGAGTTAGCTGTGAAATAATTCCATCGCTATTTTGCATGCCTCTTCAGGAAAAGGCTAATTTCAAAGATATTCTCCCTCTGGCTAACAGTAAAGCATGTGCATTAATCATCTGCTACAATACACCGAAGAGATAAATCAAATTCAGGAACATTTCACTCCAAGAATAACGATTTGACAACCGTAAGATTTATGTCTCTAGAAATTTAGCGGGATTTCATGCCTACTGAATTTGCATGTGATTCATGTATATGCTGTTACGACACTTGCGCTTCATACTTGTTCTACGATGGTAAAAATTAAGGACGATATATAATGTATATTTATTAACAAAACAAAACCCACGTAGTAGGTCTCACAGTTGGAGATATGATTATTAAGTCAAGTATGGTTAGATATAAATTGAAGTTAATTTTCTACAGGAAATATAGTATTTATTATTAGAGGAAAGCCTTTCAACGATATTGTAATACATTTCACAATTAGCGAAAATTTAATTTTTGCCTAATTCATTATAAATTAAAATTGGTCAAGTTTGCTTACGGAACAATAATGTAAGTTATGAATATTACTTAGTAATAAATATTTATAAAATCAAGTTAGAGTTGCTGAGTCCTCGATGTTACTGGACTAAATAAAAGGCAAAATAATACCGATAAACCTTGCCATCACTTAGTGTTTTTTTTCTCATTCAAGGAGCATTTCATTTAACACATCCCATAGCTTCCTATTTGTGCCATTTCTCCAAAAGAACCGTTACTAACCTATACTTGTTTTCAATACCGGTAAATCAACCTGTTTCCTTTCTCGCTGAAGCTTATAGCGGGGCCTAACAGACTTTCAGGCGACGACCAGCAGAATCCGTTGATTGGGGTGTTTAGAAACGCATCCATTTGTCTCGAAGAACGAACTAAAGAAGGTGGCATCCGTATTTGGCGCAGGGAGATCTCCATGCCGAACCTCTCCCAGGCCTCTCTTCTTATTTGTGGGGGCAGGGTCGTCCATCGTACTGCCCCCCTCTCTGCCCCCGCGACGTGCCCTCCAGTGGCCGCCGAGTCTTCTTCGGACTCTCTTATCGGCGAATCTCGAGGTGGGGATGGGTCGACATGGGCAAGTTACGCGAACCTACGATCCTCTGCCACCGACGCCGAGTCCTGGCTATGACTCTTCCCTTTCTGCCTCCTCCTTCACGCTGAGAAAACCCGTCGCATCTTCATCCTTTCGTAAGAGGCACGCTCTCTCTCTATCTCTTTCTCCGCTACGTATGCGAGAGCTCGAATATCAGATAGGCGAGATGTAATTCTGCCTCACTACCTCTCATTCCCTCCCCTAAATCCACCTTCGCTCGCTACGTCTCAATCGAGCCATCCCTTGGCTCCCTTTCTCCACCGCATAAACAACGAAATCGACGAGAGATTAAAATATGCCGCTTTACGATTACAAATTACGGCTCAAGATGGAATCGTCCTCTTGATGTAATGAGGTCCTCGATGACTCGGATACTTCGCTTCGTGATGTATTGTGAGATGAAAGATCTTCCTTAAAATACTGCGCAAGATTAATAAGAGTAAGAAAGGAAAACAATATCATGTAGACATGGCAAAATTATACACACAATAAAGTATATAATTTTTGGACAAATTACAGGGAAGTAAAATGTACGAACCGTTTCTTCCGCAATCCAAGACATTCCGTCTTAGAATTTCGACTCCTATTTCCTAATAATACGTCATTTATCGAAATTAATCTTTTTTCAACGAATCTTTGTATTTTAAAGAAAAAAATAAAAACCATTATTTTAAAGCCATTAAATAATAATAAAAACCATTAGTTTATTTTCATTTGAGCAAAGCGCGTTCATTTCACATTTGATCTTATCAAACTCTTAAACAGAAAATATTTACCTTAAATCCTTTTTCTATATTCTTGATTAAATGTATAGTTTTCATAAATGTATGGTCACCAATGGACATGAATATTTTCTTGTTTGTTTCTAGTGCTCATTGTAACCATTTTTTACTTTCTTTCAATTCTTTCAATCAAAATGCAAACACCGGTGACCCGAGCTTATCAGGAAATTTTGCTATAATTTTATTCGAAGGAAGCATTTTTTTAAGAGCAAAACTATTGTTGATAACTATTTATGCTCCATAACCTATGCGAACTATCCTTAGAAAATAGGGACGTAAACTGTCAATATTTCATGATTTCATTTAATTTATATACGGATGGTAAATTTCGAATGGCTGCGGCGTGAGAAAAGAAATAGTATGCTCAACTACATGTGTGTCTTAATATTCAATATTTATTTAGTATTTTATTTAATTATTTAGTACTTTACCCTCCACATGCAACTATTGTCGGAAAAGACAGAAAATAAAAGCTGTACTGGAGTAGTCAATACAATTCTGGAAAATTTTTCAAGGGAAAGAAGATCAAAATTGAATTAAAATACATCGTCAACTCGACACAGACTACCGGAAATTCTGAATTTCAAAAATTCTGTAATCGTGGGACGTGGGCGAAGTAAATATAGGTATGTGAATCCCTAAGGAAAGAACAAAACAAACGCAACCTGAATCCGTCGAGAGAGTGTCCGAATGCTTGAAAATGATAGAGAAGTAGACTGTTTTTAAGAGCACAAAAAGCCTCCTCGGCGTCGGAATCGAATCCTACAATTGGAGAGCCCTGAGGAAAAGGAGACGGAGTGGGGTAATTGTAGCACGGAGAGGCAGTCATCGGAAGGATGGAAGGGGAGGCGCTGAGAGTGGAGAAGGCTCCGGTTCATCCTCTTTGCGTCGGAATATATCGAGATAAAATGCTGATACCGGAAGCAGAGGGAGCGCTACCGTCCAAGCAGCCACTGGAGTTGGACTGGTGGCGTCGTGAGGAAAGCGGAAGGGAAGGGGGAAGGGGATAGGTAGGGAAAGGGTAAGCTGAGGTAGGGAAAATAGAAGAAGGGGGAAAAGAGAGAAAGAATGGGTAAGATGATGACGTAGGGTGGAATACCTCGAAGGAATGTAATCGTAAAAGGGAGAGAAGATAAGGGACGAATACAATTAAGAATTTAAGGTAATGTGCTGTGTTTTACAGGCGTTCGGAATCAAATAAATTGAAGAAAAGGAGTGATATCTAGAAAGAACCTGATAATTAAGTGAAGAAAATTTAGGTAATTTCTTTAAAGTCAATGTGGGTAATTTACATGATGATTTTCGAAATGATTGCGACACTAAGAAAGTATTTCGCACGACCGTTTAATAAAATTCACTGTAGTAAACTAAAAAATTGCGAGCTGTAAAATAATGAGAGAGAGATAGGATTGAATTACTTGGAGTTGCCAAGTGTTTAACTAGGTGAATAAGGTTAGGGGACTCTCGCGGAAACAAACAATGGTGAATATGAATCGAATAGAATGCAAGTGTAGAAAAAACAAAAAAAATTAAAAGGGTTACTCCATTTATAAAATTTACTGAAACAGCCGTGACTTTCCTAAACTCCATGACAATGGCTGGGATTAACATTAAGTACTACAATTAATCGGATTCATCTTTGATGAATTATAAAAGAATTGAAACGATTTGAATTCACCCTTGAATCTTCCCCGTAATCGAGTATAATTAAATTGAGCAACAGCATTGGAATATCTAACCCTCAAAAGCTTCATCCATTGATTTGATATCGATATCGATCAATATCAAACATAAAAAAATGCAGATATGCTATGACTATCAGTCATTACTACTTATTTACACAAAATCGAGGAAAATGTGAGTAAAGGTGAAACGAAGAGGAGAAGACTGGGAAATTCATTGGATAAGACGTAGAGAGAAAAGCAGCGGCGAATAAAGTAGGGAATTTGGGGGTGGGTGGAGATGAGACAAGGGAGGAGAGCAGGCGGGGGTGGGAGGGAGATTGCGGAGCGAGACCGGAAGAGACTGGAGTTATACATGGCCCGGATTCTGGAGTTTTTGGGACGAAGCCCGCCGCCACTGCAGACGCGCTTCCGACCCTCTTTCTCCACCACCCCCTCCAAAGACACCCGTATTCCTCCCACTCTCCCTTTTCGCCTCTCTTTCTCTCCCTAATTCTTCCTCCATCAAGGCGAAAGGCATCCGTTGTTCTCGACCGCACGCTCTCCAACTTAATACCCCCTATCGGATTTATTAAATAGCTTCTTATGGAAAACATAGACTTTCACGATCCCGGAAGGGGAAAAAAGCTCATGCGAAGGAATCGCACTTCGCTTAAACCATCTCGAGCTCTATCCTCTTCTTTACAATTGTGATAAAAAAGCGGGACGTGAAATATATTCCCGGGAGAAAAAGGAGACGAACTGCGGCGTAAGGAATTTCTGAAACCGTCGGAGAAGGCGTCGACGAGGCAGTCTTCGGATGCAACGTATGGAGAAAAGGTAGGACGGAGAGGGATACGCGGATCAGAGAATAAAAATGCGGAAGAAGGCCCCGTTTAATTTAAACGCTCCCCCACCATAGCCGCTCCCTCGCACAGTAATTTATCCTCCCCAAATAGAGGAAAAGGAAGTGTATCCATACAGAAGAACACACACTCTTGCGTCGGCGAGATGTCCCACGCTCACCAATCTTTCTCTCCCCTGCGAAACGGCCCCACCACCGCCTCCTTAACCCACCCCCGCCCTCTTAACCCATCCCCCGCGTCCATCTCTCCGAAAACAACCTTCCCGCCACCCCCTACCGACTCCTTTCACGAAACCATTTCGGCCTAAACTTCTCGTGTCCTTTTTTCGCGACCTATTTGTTTGTTCCTCCCTCTGTTTGCTCGTCCGTCCGTCCGTCCGCCGACCACGCCCCCTCTTTCCTCTTATTTCCCGCTCCCCTTTCATCCTCCCCACAGGAGATTCCTTCCTTCCCTTTCCTCTTCCGACGACCCATCAAGTCTCCTCTTTTCTAAGAAACCTTCCCGAAAAAGTACGGAGGACAGCAGAAATCCCATCTTCATAGATCACGCGATCTCTCTCTTCTTTCATCCAGAAAAGACCTCTTTCTCCCCACCCTCCTCTCCTCTTCCGGGGCAATCTGCCCCACGCCTTCGCCCAGCAACACCGCAAGAATTCAAAGGCGCACTCTTCCAGCGCGTCCCTTATCTCCCTCGATCCATCTCTGATCCGAAAAGCGTCTTTTCTCTTTCCTCTCCCTCAAAACCGGCGAACATTTCCTCGGAGTCTTTGCGCATTTACCGTGGTCCTCGCGGTGCACTCCTTCCGATGCGGGTTCCAGCGGGGAAAGCTCGAGGGATACCGCGTTTTGCGCATCGGCGGGCCCTAGGTATTGCGGCTGCAGGAGCGGAAGGGCTACTTGGCGCACCTTCTACCGATATGCAACTTATGCAGTTGTGCTTGTATTTTTGCAGACTTACATTGCTGTGTGAAGTTTTTCGTGCAATATCTTGCGCTAAACTATGCATCTCCGGGCAACGTTGCCCATTACAATGAGTATTAAATCATTCCTCTATAATTTCAAGCATGATTAACAACGACGAAGCAGGTTCTAAGTTTAAGAAGCTGATTTTAGGTTTCTAGTTGAGAAACTTTCACTGATTCGAAAATAAGGCCGTTTCTATCATTATTTTTTTACGAGCAATATTGTATAACGAATTAAATGCGTATGCTTAATTAGGGAGTAATAGCTAATACATAATTTTTTAATCGAAATAGAACACCTTTTGGCAATATTGCACGCTGTTTTTCACTAAATTTAATTTAATTTTAATCCGGAAAACATTTTAAGGAAAATTTAAATTTACTCAAATTTAACATTCCATACTTGTTGGGCACAGATCCGAAGCAATTAAGCAATCCTTTCGGTTTTAGTGGCCTAGTTTTCAGTTTTGGCTGTCTCTAAACATTCCACCTGGCCTGATTTTTCTAATTATCCTCCCATTTCCACAACGCAAATAATCAAATGAAGGGTAATTGGTTTATAACTGGCGAAACTTAGAATGGCGAAACATTTTACGATATCTGTTAGACTAAAGAATTTGAGTATGTAAACTAATTTTCTGCATACCTCACATTATGAGTGCACCCCTTAATTTTATGAAAAAATTCGCTCTCTCTCACAAACCGATTTCGCATACGACTTTCACTCACCAAATCGCAAACTCTGATTCCGGAGTAATTGGAGTCATGGTGAATCATTTGCCGACAATACATTCCATTATCTCGAAACCTTAATATCCCTGGTATGGAACCTGGCAACTGCGTCGAGGGCCCCCAGAGACCAAAAGAAGAGCGCCTTCGAGGATGACGGTGCGGCACCCCCATCTCAACGGACAGACATATTTTCCAGAGGGACGGATGCGAGAGAATAAGAGATGGAATAATCGAGAGAAAGAGAGCGCAAAATGGGGTTTGGGTTGAGGGGGAGGTCCTCTGTGCCGAAAAAGGGAGGCTTCGAGGGGGAGCGAGAAGAGACGTATAGGTCGGAGAAGAAAAGGGTAAAATAAAAAAGGGAAGGATTGGAGGGGAGGAAAATTGGAGAGAGGAAGGGGAGTCGAAGCGGAGAAGAAATATCGGGCAAGGGATGCGGGCCGAGCCAGCGAGCCGTTCGTCTTCTTCCGCCCACTCCATCCAACTCCCGACCACCTACTCCCATATAGATTTTCCACCCCACCCACAGCGAAACTCTTATCCCATACAGCCCACCCTTTAGCCCTTAGAGAGCTATTCCTGCCGAAGAGTCTAGGGGAAGAAACTCCCCGGCAATCCACCTTCGAGAGGCGCCGGGAAAAGGGCAAGAAGAGAGAAGAATAAGGCAGAGAAGGAAGAGGGTAAGAAAAGAAAGAGGAAGGCATGGCAGTATTAACCCCGTTACGAGTAGAATCGGGAAAATAAAGAAACGGCTAAGATTTAGTAAAGTTAATTTGATTGAAACCTCTTTGAGATGTAGTAAAAGGAAAACTAAGGAGAAAAGGGAGAGTAACACGTGAGAAGTAATATTTACGTCATATTAAACAGAAAAAAATTTTATCACTAGAACAAGAATTGTACGTAATCTACACGACGATCCTAACATAATATGTTTATGTAGTATGTATATATAATACGATGGTCATACGATATTGTGGAAATTCTGATACAATAAAAACAATATGAAAACATTTAATATACAGGAGATATATGTAATCATAATCATATCTTTTGGTTAAACAGTTCATATAGAATGACGCTGAAATTAAACCAAGGCTAATGTTAAATCGCCTACAAATATCCTAATTTAACGGAACGAATCTCTCCCCGAATTTAGATTAAACGAGTACGATGGCTTCAGTAATCGATTTTTCTCGGTTTGAGTGCTAGATGAACGAGTGAAATTAAAATTAACTCTATCAGGAAAAATAAATTCCAGTGAGCTCCTAAAATTATATTTAAAACAGAACTTATTTCATTGGGGTTTAGAGAAGGGATCTGAGCTTCTTCCTCACACTCTTGGAAGTACCCTCTGAAGCCTTTTTGGTTGCACCTGAAGGACTATGAAAAGGTGTACGTAGTGTAATATGACATTGGATGAAAAAACTCCGCAGTTATTAAACTTGAATTCCGAATTTTAGAATCTATTCATTTTTCTCAAGCATATCTCGAGTATTTATTGTAACGAATTACAAAATAATGGCTCAATAATGGAAAGGAGGGCATCTTTCAAAGAGAATGTTGATAAAGAAGGATATGGAAGTAGAAGAGGATGCATTATCGGAGGAGTGGAGACAAAGAGAGAAACAACTTCCCGTTGGCAACAGGAATCGCCAGTGGACCGGAGATGGGGTGAAATGGGAGCGGAAAATTTCGAAATAGGGGAGAAGAGGGAGTCTCTGGAAAATGAAAGAAGCTCTCTTCTTCTACGGAATAAACAAAATTCGATCGAATATAGAATCCGAGGGGGGGAGTGAGTCTCTCTTAGGTATTCGAAGAAAGGACTGCCATAATGTAAACTTCGTGACGTAACAAATAGCGCAGAAGATAAGGTATCCCAGAAATATACGGGGAAATTCTCTAGGAGATATCCTTTCGAAACGATAAAAGGAGAAAACTAATCTCCATTCCAGCATGCAATAAGAGAATCAATAATAATAAACCTTATTAAGGGAAAATGCTCTCTTACATTCTATAGGCAATAGTAAGAATAGAAAAAAATGAGAATTAAAAGAAAAATAAAACGTTCACAGTTCATAAAATTGCAGCATTATCAACAATAACGGCATTATTAACGAAACGATGGACCGTTTGAATAGGTTAATTTCTATAGAAGGACAAAAGAGGGTTAATTAGGGGTTTGATTCCACTTGAAGTAATTTTAGATAGGTAAAATGAGTTAGTTGTCATTTCTGTTAAAGACAAATCTTGATCATCTTGTTTTATAAAATATCGCCTCGATTTATGCATCAATCACGAGCAGATTTCTGAATTTTCTTTAGTGAATAAAACATTTACGTGAAAACAGAATATATGAAACTGATGAACTTGCACATTGAGATTGATTCAATGTCGAGGTATTCGAGGGTGTAATGCATAAAAATCTACGAAACACCACTGGCTTTAAATACCACTTATAATAACTTAGAGTAATAATTTTTCGCGATAGGTATTGACAATTTAACGGGAATAGAAGTTCGGTTTTTTAATCTAAATTTTTCTATTGTAACTTGTGCTTCGAAATCACGAGTAATCCTTTGATTGTAGTAAGAGTTAATATGCAAGTAGTTTGCCTTATCTTTAAAAAAGTGCATAATGGTTCTGCGGCTAATCAACCATAAACCCTCTTGTGGTGACACTCATAGGAGCTGCTCGCATTATTCCGCGTGGAATCTTCGCCACTCTCCCAAAGCAATGGCACTTAATCAGCGCCGTCACACACGTCTCTTGCTTTGATGGCACTAAATTCTGCCCTCTGCCACTCCCCTCCAGGTGACCGATGGAACGGGTGCCTGCCCAGGGCGAGAATGGGGCGGAGGCGAGCGGATAGACGGCGCTCTCATGCAATTTTCATGGAAGGCCAGCACGGACAGCCTTTAATTCTGATTTAGTCCGTACTGCGTCCATCTTGCCTCTCTCCTTCTCACCTCCGACCTCTTGCAAGGGAAAGCTTCTCGAGAAGGCGATGCGTGCCCTCTTTCTTAAGTGATAATCGATGCCGCCTTCCTCGGCGGATCCCATTGTCTTCTCAGCCACTAAATTACCAAACACGTGTACGATTTTCATTTACTAATAGTTAACAAGTTTAATCCGCGCTGGATTCAAGTAATAAATGTAATCAAGACAGGGATATAAATATAACTCTGTGCTAATATAATCATTACCAACGCTTAATCCGCCCTTGAGCTTGAATTGGCTCAGTATTACGTGAAGCAGAGTATAATGACTAATTATTCGTCTAATGAATCAAGCTTTCAGATTTTTTGGGAGAGAACAATAGGGTTATGAAATAGAAAGTGAACGTGAAAGAGAATTTCATAATATGACAAGATGGAACTGAAAAATGAGAGAAAATTGGATAAATTCACCCGGATTATACCTTAATGAAATTCAATTACGCCTGTCGCTTAACCCTCATTGGCTGTGCTGAAAAGTCGATATTTTCGCACTACTTTAGTTCAAATTTTCGATTAAAAATATAATTTTCCATCATTATCATGGTATTACGACTATCCTATTAAAACACAGTGTTATTATCAACTGCCACATGCCGAAATGCGGCTTGCAGGCTATTACTGTAGATTAGGATTATTTGATAGCAGAAAAAATGACTAAAATATGTTAAATTAAAGGGAATTTAAAATTATTTCAATGTTTTTTCTGATAATTTTTTTTATTCAGTAAAATTTCCATATTTTGTCGACTGGGAGGTTTTTTTCAAATTGGAATTACATAAATATGAAGAATTATATCCAAAATTAAAAAAAACGACCCTCCAAAGTCAGGATTAATTCCTATTTTCGAAACAAGAATTAAAACTTAAACGGGAATATGAAGACCGGGCTAAATCAACATATTTTTCTTCCACTTGTTTTCTTTAGCTTTCCGCTCGAAATATCAATTACGAGGAAAACTGGATTTCCCTAAACGACTCTTGGAAACGATCTCAAATTGGCCCTTTATTAATTGCGATTCCTTTGCTGGAAGATGGGAAGGAGAGAGACGGCTCGTCAATTAGTTGGCAGGCATGCAGCAAATAATTCATCAGACTTATTGGCTTCCAAATTAACGCGGGCCTTGTAATTGGGTGATGATAAAATTACATATTTTGTAATTAATTCTTGTAATACAAATTTCTCCGGAGTGCCTAATAAATAATACAAATTGCTTATGTTCGAAATTGTTGTTTAGATTATCACGGAATTCCTTCTCACGCAAACTAGTGGCGTGCAGGCTAGTTTTACGTGTTACTTTGGAACTATACAAATTTATACTGTCTTAACCGTAAAATATTTGCTTCGGTTAAAATGTATAATGTATTGTACAATATAGTCCAGCCACCTGCTGATATTATAAGATCGTGGTAAACATAAAATATAACGAAATAAGTACTCTTTGAAGATTTGAAAAATAGTGTTCTTATATTCATAAATTTAATCTGTAAGATTTTAAAATTTGATAGTACTTTTAATATAAAATAATAATAAATATTTCTTGCGCGATTAAGTCCTAAATAATAATATGTCATTTAAAGTAAATGAAAACTAACTTAGAGTTTAAGCAATACTTTTCTTAGAGCTCTACCGCTAAATACAAAATGTAATGCTTCTGCGTGCATTTATATAGAAATTATTTATTTCATTTATCAACGCATTCAACTATACCCCTAGTCTTCTGCGGCTTCTAAATTCTTGCGTTAGATTTGTTTTTAATTTTCGCAAATCTGATCATGTTTCTAAATTTCGTTGCAAATTGTCGTGGCTTACACCAATCAGAAGAAGGAAGTTCATGATCGGATCTTTCCTTTTCTCGTGTTCAAAAATTCGGAGCCCAGATATATGTCTGCCCTTTTCACTCGCAAAAGACAGTTATCTTCTACCAATACCAGATTAACTGGAAGTGGACCCGAGCAACTAACATATCCTACCCCTCGATCAAACATTTTCTTAAATTTCCTCTAGATAGATGGCTCTAAATTCTGGAACTTTATAACTGACTCTATTAAATATTCCAGCTCGGTGCGAATCTTTAAGGATAAGTTATTCAACTATCTCTTAGCTGCTGATGTTAAAATTGAGTATTTCGTGTTAGACGAGTTTCATCTAGTTTTTTTTCTGTATTGGTTTCTCAATTCTCTGTTTACTTATGCTGTTGTTTTGTTTTGTTGCTGAGCAATTTTCCACAGATTTTTGTATTTCTGCAGCGCATTCTTTTGTTCTTTTGATTTTCTGTGTATTTTTTATTTCTGTCGAGATTTTTTTTATTTCCATACATTTTTGTACTTTTACATTACTTGTTTTTTTGGTTGCTCTATGGGAACTTCCCAGGGCATAAAAAATTTCAAATAATAAATAATAATAATAGTTGAGAAGATGAATGGGTTAACGGGATTATGGTTAATGGGATGAATGGTTAAAATTGAATGGGTAAACGTAAAATTACAATCCTCTAGTAGAATTATCCCAAAAGGTCAATTCCTTTTCAAAAATTAAGGGCGCTGCAATTGCTAATGACTGATTTATTGTATCTATCAACCGGTTCAACTTTATCTCCAGCGAAAAAAAAATCTTGATATTGATAAATTAACGTAAAATTGCAATCCTCTGTTAGAAGTATGAGAATAATTTATTTTCAAAACTCAAGGGAAATGCAATAGCTAATGACTTCCACGTGTACTGCCCACGAGCGTATTTCTACCTGACCTAGTCTGGAATGAGACCAATTGAAATGCACCCGCGTCTCCATTGCTTTAAAAAATTGAAACTTCCTTACGCTCTCTCACTATTTCATCCGAGTTGCGCGAAGAAAGTGGGCTAGAAAAAAAAAGCGCAGGGAAGATGAGCCTCCAGAGCCGAGAATTATTTTTCCATCCTGCTTAATGCCTGGGACCGTTACATAGAAATCTACTCACAACTTTACCGCTTTTAAATAAGCTGCCTAAGTAATGGCTTTCCTTCGCGCCATAGCCATCCCAAATAGCAACAGATACATTTTTCATTATTTACGGTCTTACCTCGGCCGGATAGCTGGTGCCCGTTTCCTTCTCGCACATTCTCCCAGGGTTCTTCCTTCCATCGCCCACTGAGACTATATTCTCACGCCACTTCCCGACTCTTTTTAAAAAAAATCGCATTCCAGGTGATGGAGTTAGAAAAGTACGAAGCATTCGCTGAGCCCAACTCCTTCGTCTCCATCTCGGTGACCACGCCTTCGAATCCCCCACTCCACATCCCATAACGCTCCAAGAGAGCCCCTCTCTGCCCTGTCATAGCTCCAACTCCACTTGTGTCCCTTCAGAACTCCGGGAGATTCATTTCTTCCCGAGATGGAAAAGTTTCTGCTCCCCACGCAGGATGTATAGCGAAAAAAGTTTACGAGGGGAATATGGAGGACTCAAAAAATGTCCAACAAAGTCGGCGGTGGCGTTCGGATGTTGGAGAAGAGACGGGCATTCTTTATCTTTCGTGTTTTACGAACGGGAAGAAGCGAAGAGTGATTTGCGAGACGTCGGGATGATGCCAAGAGTTATATGGCAGGAAAATGTGATCATATTCGGTTTATGTTGGCTCGATATAATTCGGCAAATTCATCGGACCTCGTCATCTAGAACTAATTCGTACGGCTGGTTGGTTGCGAAACAAATGAAAAATGGTGCAAAAACGAATCGACATTTCCTAAGCTGATTTAAATGCTGAAGGTAGCTAAATTTAACAATGACGTCAAATGAATGGCGATGAATGGGTAACACAGGTTAATACGTTTTCAAATCGGTATCGTTTGAATGGAAATCAAAGAAAATTATTTAATTAATCTAGCATATTAATTGAACAGAATATTTGCTAGAAGCAGAAAAATTCCTGTTTGACAGATAGTGTGCTCAGAATAAAATACACAACCAATTCTCAATTAGAAATCAAGTGATACTAATAGCATGATGTGCAATCTTCAGTGATACTAAAATTTGTTAGAATTCGTTGTTTCTGAGTTTTGGAAATCTATGCTTATGTCTACAATTTGTAAGCCGATTCCTTAATAAGCTCACATTGAGAAATAAATTTTCCAATTGGTCCCTTTTAATTACTCCGCTGTAGTCAAAATTTTCAGGGCACATTCAACGGGGAGAGAAACCATGTATGGAAGAAAATCTTTGATTTGTAAGCAAGAAAATTAGGAAACTGAAATGAGCGAAAATGAAGTTCGTGGTCATACATTTAAATTTTAAAGGGCCCTCTTTTAAATGCACTGTCATCAAAAGTTATGGCTACATAAAATTCAGAGAAAAACATCAAGATAGTTACGTAAATTTTGAGAATACTGAAAATGAAAATCTATAATAGAACGACATTATTTTCATTTCGAACAGGACATATTCAAGATACGTTATGCCAGGTGCTCTAGACACTTAGTGATTTGAGTACGTAATGAGAACAGTCACGGGAACTGCATAGAGATTCACCCCTCACGTTGCACCACATATCACAACTTGCAAATATCTCGGTCCCATACCGTCTACCAACTATATAATTTTTTCTCAGTCGCGAGATCAGCCGTTCAACCCACACATTACGACCAGTTTATTATCTTTCCGCCCTTTACCCTTTTTTCTTCGGCCGTTCGCGAACTTTTTTCCCCAGCATCGCGTAGTCAGCAGCGGTCATCTAGCAGCGTTATAGCGAGAGCGATGGCGGTGTGCAAAAAGAGGGGCGTGCTGGGGGCGGAGTCTGGGCGGACGAGAGTCGCCGGGGGAAGGAGTGCTGGCCGAACAGAAGGAAGGGAAGAGATACAATCACGGACTCCGATGCGTGTCGCTCTACTGCTGTGCATAGCGCATTAATCATCAGTTTGTGTTCCAGCCGCGAGATGGCGAGAGAGTATTAGGGGGGGCGGGGGTGAAGGTGTTGGGGTCAGGGCGTGGGGAATTCCTGTTGCGAGGTGCAACCGGATGTGTCGCTGCTTTGTCGTCCGGAGAGCAGATCATCTCCACTGTGCCGGAGTACTTTACAATCTCCGAGACAAACGTTTTTGCCCAAAATACAAAAAGGGGCGGAAGGTAATGAATCTACAAAGCGGGCAGTCGTGAACGAACATTGTATTTTGCTCTCGAAACGAGAGGGTCACTCGATTTGAAATCGCTTTGGATTCGGAGGGGCAAATTATGAGGGAGAGTAACAATCGGTTGACAGTCGATTTTCCCGTCTCCAAAGATAAGAGCTGCATAGTTTTTGTTTCTGGATGAGAAATATGTGCGCTTAAAAAGTATGGCTGAGAAGAGATAAATCATTCTCAGAAATTATTTCAGTCATCAGTCAGGCCTTTTGAAAAAAAAATCATCCAAAAAAATTGAATCTCTAAAGCTTAACTGTACCGGATTATTCTCCAGAAAGCGTATCTGAGGATGAGGTTAGATGATGAAAAAAATTACTTAGATATAACTCATCTACATTAAATGTCACCCAAAAATTAAAGGTCTTCTTAATCGTGATCCAATTAAATGATCTGTTATTTGCTAATGAATTTATATTTGCCGAAACATGATTCATTCAGCAGATTTTAACTTTCATTTAAGAGGCTATCTTTTTATCGGTAAGAGAAGTAGGATTGTATGGTTAACCTTCCTTAAATGTTTCATTTTGCATATGAGTAGCTTATTATTTATTTATTTTTCCAAAATTTCCAAAACTAACCTTCTGTAGACATTATTTTATTAAATACTTTAATACATTGGTGATAATAAAAATTTTAAATTTGAAAAATTATGGATAAAACATAAAAATATATATTAAAAAATATATTGTCTTCTAAGCATAGAAATATAAATGATACGATAAAACCAAATCAATTTCTAAATTAATTTAATTCATCCGTTAGTTCGAAAGATAACAAGTAAGTAAAAGAATAAATAAAATGATGAAATCAGTGCATAAAACGTTGAGAAAATTAAAACTTACTCCCTTGAAAAAATAATACTTTTAAAATTTTGATATTCATGGAAAAGGACGAAAGGCTCAGCTATTTTATTAGACAAAATTAAAAAATTGTACCCATACAACAGAAGAAGCAAGTACTTTCACGAATCACACTTTTCTGCGCCGTCTATTTTCGCATATTTCCGATTTTTCGAAGCGATTTCGAGCCAACACGCCCGAGTCTTTCCAGAGAGAGAGAGACGAATCTTTCCCACGGGGTTCCCTGCACCCTTTATAGAGCCATATTGAAGTGTAACTCCGCCCTCGATCACCGCATTTGGAAGCGTCGTGAATAAACGCCTAAGGCGTGGATCGGCATGGAGTAGGGAGGGAGAGCAAAGGGGGGTGGCGTCTGAGTGATCGGAAGAGAGAGAGAAAATCCCTCACTCTGGAATTCCGCACGCATGCCTGGCATCTGAGGGGTGGAATCGATCACTGGAAATTTAACGCGCTCGGGGATAAAGTGGGGTTTAGCTGATGCACATTATACCCCACGACTTGCAATACGCGAATGCTTTATCCCAGGCGAGCCTATACCCTTTTTCGACCCGATGTGAACCCCTCGCCCTTCCTGCGCGATAGAGTTCATTGTGACCTTGGTGCGCGAGGGAGGATAAGAGAGAATTGGCAGAAAAGGGATGAGGAGGGGAGTTTAAGGGTGTCATCCATCCTGAGCACGCTATTTCCTTCGCAATCCCATCTGATTCTCTTCCAATGTCTCCCTTTCTAACCTCACTTCCAAACCATCCATCACGTTCTCCCAATATCTCTCGCTCTCTCTCACTGATCCTATTCCCTACCCTCGCCTCTGCGCTTTATTTTTAAATTTGCTGCTAACTTAAGCTATGCGGCGTGGAGATTTTAGAATAAGTGCGGGCCTAAGGTTTTTCAAAAGATGGATGCGATTTTGGGGAGGGAGCAAATTTCATGTAATGTATTTATTTCCGAGATTAGGTCGAATTTTCATTCTGAATAAGAACTTATGCTCCCCGGATATTCTGTCGGGAGAACTTGGAGGAAGGAGGACTTAGTAAGTTGGCAAAGAGCTCAAAACTACCAGGACGACCAAGAAATTGCAACTCGAAAGAATATTTACGTTATCTCAAGATGCTGGACGATTAGTTAAACTACAGCGAAATTTCTGTGTCTAAATAATGGTAAGCCTTATGTAAATTTTATACCCAATCATCTTTATGCATCTTATAATAGCAGGATCTGATTTAAAGAAAAAACAAATATCCTCTTCTCATGATTTTCCGAGATAATTCCGAGAATAATGTTATGATGCTTATTAATTTCTCAGATAAAATTGAAACCACGGAAAAATGAAAGGAGGCTTACATATTGCGCGTCGATCATGGCTGAGAAACAAAACATTGATGGTATATCTCACTCGTACCTCGAAATTATTTTCGTATTAATCTGAGTAAATAGCTTAAAGCATTCACAATTCAACCGCCTTCTGATATATCAGTAAATCAAATTTTTAGAACGGAAATTCGTGTGAATAATTTCAGATATTTCGGAGCTGATTTTGAAAAAATCAAATAAATAAAAAATTTTACTAACAAATATAATACTTTTACTCTGAAAGGTACTCCGTCCATATTTATAAATGATCTACATGCTTTATTGACAAGGAATATAGCCCTCCAACTAATTCTTTTCTCTCTGCAGCATCAAAACTTCGCACTATCACTCCGTCCATAATTACTCCCACTCTGAGGCTATTCCCAAAAGCTGGCCGTTCCTCACAGAATCCCGGAAGCAATCACAGGGAATCTGAAGAATCCGTCCGTCTTTCTCTACTGCCACTTCAACCCATTGTACAGCGGGTGGAGACCTCACCGGGGGAAAACCTTTTCGGCCAATTTCCTCGCCCTGTTTCCGGTTCGGACTATCACGTGACACGGAAGAGGGACAGCCGAAAATGTGCCCTCCAGAGATTCAATTAACCCGTAGGGAGAGTGATGCCAAGGTAGGGTATGGGGAGTGAAGCAAGGCGTACCAGAATCTGGGAGAGCGAGGAGGGGTTTTCAGGTACCTAACACGAGAGTAAATGTGTCTTCAAAAAAACGTACAACATGAAGGGGAAAACGTATGGCAGTCGTTACCACTGTATAAAATACAGAGAGGGAATTCTCTTACGCTTATAACCCATAAAGGATATTGTCAATATCGATATGAGTGGGTGATATCTCTTATCTTTTGCTGAGATAACAACTGACGGTAATCCGATCAAGCAGTCTGGTAGATTTTTTTCATTGCAGAAAATTTTGCCCCATGCTCGTTCCTCTTTTCGTCTGAGGTTTACTTGAAGAGAGGTTTTGTTCTTCAATCCTTAAACTGCGCAAATATTTTGAAATTCATCTTATCACTTGTACAGAAATTTCTTTTAGATTAGCAGTTTCTTACTTGCAGTAGTAATTTTTTGCCTAAATAAGGTGAGATTTAATCATTTAACCTATTCTTGTCATTTCCTTAAATTATGTACGTTACCAAGACCACGTGCAAATATTAGAGGAAAGGTCAAGGCAGAGGCCAGAATCATAAATACAATAGAAGCAGTTAAATGTTAAATTCAGATAATTATCACCTCATTCATATTAATCGTAAACCATCATCTGATAATAAGTCTTGATTTACAAGCAAAAGTGCTCTCTCAACCAAGTCTTCTTCAAGAGAAAAATGTAAGTTCATTGGCTTAAAGCTAGCTGCGGAAAGAATTCAATATAACGCCATTTGATAGCACAATAACATTTTTATCAATGAACCAGGCACCGAAACGTAAAACGTTTTTCAAGTCAAAAATAAGGAGAGGAAAAAGTGAATTAAAGCGATCATAAATCAAATAAAATGTCGCACAATCATATTCGTGCTCCTGAAAACTTAACTCATGGTGAAAATACGCGTAAGGGGTGGAAAACCGTTGTGACTGGAACATCTAAATCAATAAAATCATGACGTAAACGATGAGACGAGTAAAAAAGATATGCGTTCAAGAATTTTATTTTGCGATTAAACGGAACCACACCCAGATGTGGAAGTCATTAACGCTCTGGAACCGTTCCCAGGTAGCAGAAATCATCTCTCGCAACTGTTGGCCAATTAATCGATCTGGAGCATGCCATCAGTCATCTTTGCTTTGTGTGTGTTGCGGGACCCTCTTCCTTCTTCTCATCTTAACAACACCCGATTTCTCCCCTCCATCAGCGAAATATTTCCCAGATCAATGAGTTATAGGCTCGAGGGCTTTCTCAGTCCATTACCAAGTGCCATAACGCGTATCGGTAAGGAGTCGAGGAAAAATAACACGAGAATCCCGCCGGTGATAGAGAGCGGAGAAGAGGATGAATGAGGGATGGATGGGATCATGGAAGGACAGGCACTGGGGAAGTCGGCGTGTGGCACCGAGTCTCAGAAAAGAAGAATATCTACACAATGGAAAATTTATTGGTGGAAGTTTCCTAACGCTGGAGACATATTCTAAACGTAATTTGTGATTCAATATGGTAAGTTTTGAACTGACTAAGATTGTATTCGCAATTAAAATTGCGGATAAATTTACTCAAAGTGGAATGCAAAAAATGCAGTTCTGCGTCCTTGTCAAGTTGTGATGGAATACTATTACCATATCCATATATTATATTGATCAAAATAAGTTATAATAATATCAAAATAAAGCTTTTTTGTAACTAAGGAAGTTCTAAGACATTTTTATATCTCTAAAAAATCTAGTAGGTAGTAAGATGTGACTTAGCCACTCATATTTCTTCACTTCACCTCTGAAAAGCAAATTTATATATTTTTAGATGAATATGTTAGAAAATATGGTAAATTTTCGAAATCTTGGAATAAAAATAATGAAACATAAGGTAGTAAAAGTAATATGTTTTTATCTGGAAACTGCCGACGAGCTTTAATTACTATAATAACGCTAAAGTATCTCAATAAGCTGCTATATCTTTATATCTTACTTTAATATTTTACTTATCTTACTAAATTCACGAAGACTTACCTAAATATCTTTCCATTAAGAACAGCATTAGCTAATTTACTGTTATGGTAACCACTCAAGCTTTTTATTTATGAAAACATTCATTTTTCGAGATATGTTATTATTCAATATAATTATTCAAACGTATTGAAACGCTCCATTCGAGTGAGCTAATGGAGAGTTTTAAAATGTTTAATATTATAATTACCACAAGGTTACCCCTGACTCTGTATGGTTTAATTATTCAAACATCGGAATTATATCGGCTATTCGTTAAACAAAACTTGCTTACACTTCAGCCTACTACTACATAAAATTTCCTAGATAGCAACGCTTCTTAAAGGCATATTCAACATAAAGTCAACACTAAGCAATCTTTCCGATACTAAAATTATTTAAACTGAAGCTGGAATTCTTTAACAATAGCACTGGGAATACACATACAACGCGGGGATGCATTAGCGAGAAAGAGCGAAGGCCCATAAAGATATCCGCATTCCGAGAGTGATTAACCGAACTCCTTATCTGACCCTTGGATGCATGAGGGGGTGGGAAGTTGTATTTTGATCACACTTAAGGCGCCTAGGGAGCCCTTCTCAAACTGTCGTTATGAGTCGCATTTGAGCGGGCAATTGTGTGGATGAGCGGCGTTTGCGAATGGGATCCCTTTTGAGTGCTGTTCGCTGCGAAAGGCGGCGGATGTCATAAAATATGTATCAGTTGCCCACGGCTAAAGGGCCTCGGGGGGAGGGGGAGGGGGAGGCTTCTCGGGGGGGGGAGGGGGAGGGGGAGGCTTCTCGGGGTGCGGAGTTTACCGCTTTCCGAAGGGAGGCCGAAGATTCTTCCACCAGATCATCGCCCCCACTCTCTCCTTTCATCATTCCCTCTCATACTTTCTGTCATAACCTCCGAGATTTTTTTGCCCCATCTATCGGAAATGGTTATCCTCATCTCCCGCACATATTTCTCCCGCCGAGGCCTCCTCTTTCTTCAAAGCAGCTTGAGATATGGCGGGGTTTATCCTAAACGGCCGCGCAATTGATATTACTGACGTTTCTGCTTCCGTTGCCTTATAAACAACCGAAATCGAGGAAATTTATCGGCGATCCAAGTTTCCCTAAATATGTTTTCGAACGATGAGAGTTTATGTGGCCCCCTCTGCCGGAGATGAAATTTTATAATCGAGAGCAGGTTTTCTCGAGCTGCTGTCGGCTGAGGACAGCAAATAGTATACGGTGGAATTAATTTGCCCCGGATCTATTTCTAACAGGTTTCGTAACAGGTCTTTATTTAAAGAGAAAAATAGGAAATATTAAGCAATTTTCGTGAAAATTGTAAGAAAAAAGTTATGTCGGGAAAATTATAAGACGAAAAGAGTTGAGATATCGCGTAATTGTTTACATTCTTTTGTAATAAGTAAGGATAGTTCCTGTATTCATCAGCACAGCGACCATTTATTTATACAAAAATATCACTGGTATGCTATATTTTCGCTTGTACTTCAAAAGAGGTTATAGGAAACAATTTCGAGGGTTTTCTGGGTAAAACCCAACTTTAAAACAACAAAAAGATTTACTACTATTGCTAATTCACAATATATAGTTTTCATTGGCTACTAATTTCCTATACTTACCGACGAAACTTAGCTATGTATTGTGGATTAGCAAAAGTCCTTATTCTCTTTATTTCTTTACAACTGCGGTTTTATTAAGGAAAACCTCGTAATGACGAATTCCATCGACAAATTCCTCCATGAATTTTATAGGAACTAATAATTAATAAAAGTAAACTTAAGGAAATTCATCTTATATAATACAATTGCATGACCAACCAATTTTAAGTTTACCACAAGGTTGTTACCTCATAGGAAGCAGAAATTACAATTTACCTCTTTCATTAAAGATTTTATTCCTATTCCCATTTCTCGTCACCAAATACTTTTCTTACAGAAATCATTAAGTCTTTTCTTATTGAAGTTTCTACTTCCTTCTTCAGGTTCTCTCAAAGACTTTTACGGCCAAATTCCAGAATTTTCAAATTCTTAAAATACTAGAAAAAAACTGCTCCGTATACAGCAAATTTCCAGCATCTCCTCTTGCAAACCGTCCTACATAATCCATCAGTCTAAAACTATAGATAGTAAGTGTACCTATGAAATTGCAAGAAAATTACCTTCCCATCCAGTCACACCAAATACCTGTGTTTTCACTAGTATTAGTCGTTTCCTAAGCCATCAAAGCTAATGCCACCAGAATAGTCATTACAACCGTCACCGGTGGGGTAAACTTTCCGAGGGCAAAAATTCCATTTAGGAGCTGAGACGGAATTTCCTTAGCAAACACAAGACTTGAAACTTAGTACTTCGGTATCTCGCGGAAGGGGCGGAGGATGGGGTGTTGGGGCAGAGGGGGAGGCGGATCGCGGGTGCAAGAGGGCGGGGCCCGAGGTGAGGCCGGCGGGGGCATGGCGTGGGGCGGGGGTGTAGGGGCGGGCGCCTGGAAGGGGTGGGGCTGGAACAAATTTATCGCTCGACTGGAGCCATAAATCCCACCCCCTCGGCCTACCCACGCTTCTTCGATCTCCTCCTTCCAGCGGACACAGCTCCTTCCAGAGACCCTCTGCCACTTCCCTTCCATTTCGGATCGGGAAACTTTTTAAATTGTAAAACTCCCCGACTTGATTCACTCCTCGCCTCCTCCCCCGCGCTCCCTATCAGGGTTAGGCCAAGCCCTCATCGGGACCAAGTTTTAAAAAGGGGATCGCACTTTCTCACTCGATTCCCTTTCCTCCTCGCATCTGCGTCATTTCCCAGGTGGCAGAATAAAGTTCGGCGGTTATGCTGATGTCGACATCATAAGGTGCTTTGCAAAATGAGCGGAGGGATCCTTACGATTTCCGATGCGCGGACCTCCATTCATCCCCCGCATCTTCTAAATGGAACGGCTGGGCAAGGGGAAGCCCCTCATTTTCTATGGGGAACGACCGCTACACGCAATTGCTCTCATCTTGATGTTTTGAGTAGACTCCGTGAGCTGTGAAATGCATGAAACTCGAACGTTTACAGCAGTAGCCGCCAAATTTATTAAAACAGGATTATCTATAATTTGGGAAATGAAGGTTTTGCTTTGATTTGACTTCCTCTAAAGGAATGATTTCTTAAAGTTTGTCGTTGGAGGCAAATGACGTTTTCCAATCCATTTTTCGCTATTAATTAACAACCGAAAATCATACGTAAAATATTTTCTGAAATTATACTCAAACTGAACTTTGCAATTTTACAGGTAGAATCAAACCAAAATTACCGCATGTTATTTATAAATCGTTATCATGAATGGTTAAATTGAACCATGATATTATAAATCGTTATCATGAAAGGTTGAAGGAATCTTTTGGGGTACCCGTAAGCCCTGGTGTTGCAGTTGTACATATTCTCTTTGGAAAAAATGCAGAGTGAATGAAAAATTCGGAAATTCTTTAATAGATTTCTTTCAGAAGAGGGGAATTGAATTAATCAGCTGAAACAAGACGTTGAAAATTTAACCTGCAAATTATTTTCCTTTATATCACATCGCAGTATACTTTAGCAATGTATCCATAAACTATAAACCTCACCCATTTACATACATGTTGGAAAGATTTTTCAGTTACAAAATCATTCAAAATCGTTTGATTTAACGTACCAGGTTAATAGGAATGCATGTACTGAATTTCGTTCCTGATGCTGCGAATAAGAATAAATTTTCTGAAGCGAAACTTTAAGGGAATTGAAAAAATCTATGAATTATGAAAAATTTCTATTTCTTCTGGTAATAAGGGGCTATGAAACACGGATCAGTGAGACCATCATTGTTATTCCTAACCAACTATCTCGCCCGATTGTTTCGATAACTAAGTATGATTTGCCATTCTTTACGTGCGAATCTCTACTATATGTTGATGAAAGAGCAAAAACGACGAAATTGATAATAATTATAGAAAACCATGAAGTTCCCTGTCTCAAGGTATTCATTAATGAAGCATTAAACCTTTTTTTGCAATAAATTTTCTTTCTATATTTGTATGAGGAATTAACTGAGTGCGAATAGCAGTGCAGCTGGAAAGCCAAGAGTAAATTCTAATAATTAAATACATTTCTTTGATGTCATCGTAGTACGAATTTTAAATATCAGCCCTTGGGCGGGAGTGTAATCATACCTCTTTCATCCTCATTAAGACAAAGATGGTCCATCAATTACGTCACGAGGGACCGTTAAGCCACGCCTTTCTCCGCTACCGATCTTCTCCTTCCATCAAACACCTTTTAATTGCGTGTGATCCGTGGCTCCCGTTACAAGTCACCACGGAAAATGACTCGGATTCAACAAGGAGCCAATCGCCGGTGACAATTGGAAGAAAGCGATTCGATAAGAGAATAGATTCGTCCGAGTCTCGAGGGCAATAAAGTCGAGGTGGCTGCTTTACGAGCCGCCCTCGCGAATGACAATCTTTCACATGATTTCCCTTATCTCTGCCGTGAGCCTAATGTATAACATTACGTCTCCATTCATAAACTTCAACGTGGGTTTGGTCGTTGAAAAACTACTAGTATGCATTAATGAGCTTGATTAATCTTTCGATCTCGTCAAAGAGACTCAATGAGACTCCCATTTTCTTATCTCCATCATATGATTCCATAGGTATTTATTTGTCCAGCATAATTTCCTAATGACACGATTTATTGAAGTTTTGATATTTTGTTCGAAAAATATTCCTTTTAGACCTTTATTCTGTACTGATCGGTTAGAACTTTCATACTGATTTCTATATTACATATGTAATTTTCACAGCATTTACCTAAAATTTATTTGCTTAATGATGGTTAAGGACAATTGAACGAATAATTAACTGAATTACATACTCGTTCGAAAATCGATGAAAACGTTCATATTCTAAGAATACTACAAATTTAGATACTTTCCCAACATCTAGTTTAGTATTTAATTTCGGAAAAAAGGCGAAAGAGATTCTTAGACAGGACAAGATAAAATATAAAATATTAGCTAAATATTAAAATATTGTTACAGGTCTTGATCAAATATCTCGATGGAGGATTGAAAACGTTCTTCTTGTAGAAATTAAAACTATTTGATCTAAGTTTAGGCTTGGGAGTTGTTTAATAATCTGAAAATCGAACTGTGATCACAAAAATGAAGTTAAATAGCAGCCGAACTAAGAACAGTGACCACGATATTGAAGAAGCTAGCGGAAAATAATCTTATGTTGGAAGACGGTCTTATGAAGGCCTTTAATTACAGTAATAAGCAAAATATAATTGTTTTATGCTCTATGAAATAAAACAAAATATCTTCGAAGCTTTATTGAAAGCTATAGCATAAATGAAAGTTGTATCTTCTGATGTAGAATTTCAGCCTTTGGTGACCAATCTGTATCTTTTTAAAATTAACACAGAGACTCAGAGTGTCATGCAATTGTAAAATTAACCGATTAGGATAATAGCCAGGGTATTAAGTTACATGTAAAGTTCATCGATACTGGTAAATTGGCAATAGTATGTATGTATAAACAGCAATAAACGAAATTTCCTTGTGTGGATGCCTCCCCAGATTGTGGGTGTTTTCCTTATACCTTCAGTTGAGTTTTTTTTAAGAAACTCACATCTTTGTGTTTATTTCTATATTTGGATGTAATTTTATAATTTTATTTTATAAACAACAGAAATAAAAAAGTTTAATAAGGTTACACAGGGTCTTCCCTCACTGAAAGAATAAACCAATGATGATAAAATAACACTTATAGAGTTGAATGATTCTATTTAATTAGATTTTATGTAGTTTCCCAGTACTCTAACTTGTCAAGTACTACTCGACCAACTCCTCCAGAAGTTTTCTCATCTTACCAAAAGATCAAATTCTTTTGATACAATCTATTTAGTTACTTAGTGGAACTACGGTGAAAAACGGTATATGGTGAAAAATCAACCATTTCACGACCATTCTGTTACCAGTCGGTTTTCTGAAGATTACTCATTAGAGTGAAGACCAATCGATAATTACAGAAATAAATGCTTCGTACTGTTTCTTTTTTCGTTACAATGATAAAACTATTTTATTCAAATCCTTTCATGGCCTAGAGACTTCGGTAAGGGATCACTTTCTTTCCCGGGGATTATATTTCGCGGAATATTTCGAAACGAAGAAACTTAATCAGGGTCCCCGAGCAGACTGTAAATTAGGGCATATTAATCTTTTTAGCGCGGTATTAGTTACGTTAATTACTGCGGCCATATTGAGTGGGGCGGGGGCGGGAAGGAAGAAGGGTCTCAAAGGGTGGAGATAGGAAGAAGGGTTGCAAAAGGATGCGAGAAAAGGAGGGGAAGGAGTGAAGTCGTATAGAAGCAATAATTACAACCCATTCATCGTGAGTGCGAGAGGGGATATAAGAGGAGAGCTTTCTCTGCGAAAGGAGGGAAGGCAAAGGGAAGAGAATTAGGATGCGGAATGCGAGGGAGGCAAGGAAATGGGATCGTCGCGATTTCACGAGAAAAAAGTCACTTTGGAAGCGAAGCCACGCAATAAAACATGAAGGATTCACTCCGAGCGTCCTTCGTTAGAGCGTTTTAAATATGACGAAATAAATCAAGCGAGATTGAGGATGATTCAAGACCTATTCAGTTTCCGAAGGTGTCATCATCGTAGAAGCTGATTTATTCTCGAATCGCCGTCCAATTAATGTATCTAAAATGAGAACACCACTTTCTTTGATTTTGAAATATTTAGATGGCCATGAAGTTCCTTGAACCCGAGGTACATGAAAGAAGTATTTAAATTCAGAAAAACTTTTAATATCCCTTTGGGGTATACCGGTTGGGATTATAAAGAGCATCATTCAATACCAATCATGAAATATAACATGAAAAACATCGTCGGCCTCAGTAATCATTGGTGGATTCATGGGGGAATGCACGGTCTCCCTCTTTGCGACTTTATAGCAATTAGCCTATGATCTGACGACGACTTTAAATTAAAATCAGATTTAGTTTTTCTAACATGAATGCACATACACAACATTTTTAACTACAGAGGGTTATTAAAATGTTATTTGGAGATAAGTTCGGCCACATACCGAAAGGTGGCTTGCAGAAAGGTGGTAGTTATGTAGATATAATTGAGTCCGTAAGGAAATTGTCTTAAGTATCTCCTCTTGGCAAGTTTCTAGATAATAACCCTCAGTGTTGGGAGAGTAGCGTATAAGCCTAGCAACAAAGGTCATGGATTCGAACCCCGGCCCGCGTATAGATGTTAGTGTTCCTTGTTATGGACCTCATCATCAATGGCCGATTATACCTGTTGATGGAGTGGTTGCGAATCATTTCAAAAGTTAGAACTAAATCTCATACATGAGATTTTGTAGGTGAGATTGTGACGTTCAAAAGTGAATAAAAGGTCGAAAGAGATGATTTCGTTGATACCAAGAAGCAATAATCTTCCGAAAAAGTTATTAACACAGTGCTATCAAAATCTTACCGTTAATAAGGGTGACGGTCAAACATTCAAGGGATGAAACAGACAATTATAGGTTGTTCGCGAATTTAGTGAGGGAGATAGTTCCCGTGGTGATCTCACTGATAAGAGATCCCTTTTATAAGATATGAAGCAATACATTCTTTAATTATCGATCGAAGCCGCAATTAGAGACGATAAAGATAGTGTTTGGGTCTAAATACCTGTTGTAAATCCTTAGATAAACGATCAAATACTATATTTCTCAATGGATACGGCTCAAGAAAACAATTTGTCGGAAAGCAGAAAGCAAACTAGGACTAAACGAGCAGCTACTCAGAACACACTGGGCCATCTGGTGGATGGGGAATGACACTATTACTGCATTGATTGAAAACGGAGGCTGTTCATTGACCCTTCTGAACAACTTAATAATAAATGCAGTTAAAAAATGCAAGAGTTTTGCAGCCATGTTGATCGAAGCCATGAAATTGGCTCTTATTTACATTGAGATGAAAACGGAGACAGACGGTATCGCCGGAATAAAGACATTTTATTTATTACACTTCCTCGTTCTTTCGCCTATCAATTTATATAGTCAGTGAAAGCATACTCAAAATAATCTGCAGACACGCAACAGTTGTGAGGGCTTCGCCGCGCCCCGCTGATATACACCGGCATCCCCGGGTACACTCCACCTACACGCGAATGCGACTCCAACAAAGGAAAGAAGAGCGGGGGCCTCCGTCAGAATCAGCCTCCACCCACGTGGTCATGCAAAGAGAATCGTCAAGGGGAACGAGTGAGGGCGTTAATAAACTGCCTCCATGCCGATGAATCAAAGGAACCCGCGGGTCAATTAATTGCGCCCTCGACCGCGCTCGTCCATCTCTCCGTCCCCCTCTGCATGAAGACATAGGCGGCGGCCCTCGATGACGCGGGGGCGGCACTGCCCGGGAGGTCGGCCAGGCCATCGCACCGACCACTCCTTTGGCGGGCTTCGTTAATGACCGCCGACCCGCGAGTGATAGAGTCGGACCGAAGAGCTGTGTGTTTAATGCGGAGGGACTTGGAAGGCGGTTCGGGGAAGGAGCGGGCTCCCACGCGGTCAATCAGCGGCGGGTGTCGCGGAGATGGCGGGGAGATATTTTATCGACGACAACATCGTTAGAGCAACCTCTTGAAAATCGCGAGAGCAAAAACAAGCTAATGAAGGCAGATTTAGGTTTGTTGTAAGATGACATCATTCATTGCCCTGGAGGACATCCTTGAGGAATGTCTATATCCTGCCTCGTAAAGTATTACACAACTCGTCTACTCTGGATATTCTTTTTTGTTATGCACTTATGAACGGTGAAAGATGTGCGTTTGAAATCATGTTTACGCGTTCTACGTTTCCTCTGTCCAGCTGTGATACTTGATCCAACTAAGATTTGCCTACTCAAACGTCATATTTAATATTTTAGTTGGAATTTACATTTTTAAGGTGCTCGACCCCTCAGGAAGTTAATTATGATTACAATGCAAAATTATTATTTCGCAACGCTTGACTTGACTTGTCCTTTATTTAACCTGGGGCAGGGGAAGAGGGTGCCACGAGGCCCAGGGATGGTTCGCCATAACTTTAAGGAGTTTTTTTAGAAACTGGCAATGTATAAATTAGTACTTAGGATGTGATATTTGTGGTAACATATTTAGTAATAACTTTAATTTAAAGACAACTCATTTTAATTTCTGATTTAGTAGTGTTGTTTTTGAAAACTAAATGCTTTTACGTTCACATATTGCTTCTTCAATTTGTGATTAAAGTTGTTATTTGGAATCTGCAAATTATTAGTATTTCAATGATAGAACAGTTTTTTTTCGCAATACCACGTGTGTTTTGACCAAATAAAACTTCCAAACGTATTTCTAAAGAATTTTCACTGCTACATAACGCGGTATTCAATAATTTAAGGAAAAAAATTTATAACATCAGTCAATACCTGAGGTAAATATTCGAAAGGTTAGAAATTTCGTAGGAACTAGGATTCGAGACGAGAAGTTTTGCTATTTTCCTTACCTAGTAAGTCCGGAAACGGATCTCTCATGTAATCCAAATTGGTTCTCGAATTGTAAGAGGCAAACGCCGTCAGCTGCTTTCCAAAAACCTTGCGAATGATATCAATAACCTGTTTTCGCATCAGAGACTGGGCAGCGATAACACTTCGTGAAGACGTTTCCGGATTTCTTTCAGGAGGAACCGAAGATAAAAAAACTCCCACGGCCACCGCCATCTTCCCAGAGAGAAAAACGCAGGTAGAAGATGTGTGTATTAGCAGAGGCTGGAGGGCGTGGAAACGGGATGGTTGGGAATGTTTTCGAGGGTTGGCACGTGAAAAAAGGAGCTGGTAGTGCGTTGCGAAGGGTTTTTAAGGAATGGAGATGAAGACGTGCAGGGGAGGATTCGGGAAAAGTCAGGGAAGCGGTGTGGGAGGGCGGGAAAATGTGGTCTTCATAAGGCGGAATTCCGATCGTGTGCAAGGGACGAGGATCTGCAGGAGATATCCCTGTCAAAATGATTGGGCGCGACAGGTGCATGGAAATCTCGCGTAAGTTGGGGAAACGACTAAATGAGACACCCGAATTTCGGCCGTTCCTTGGCTCGCGGGCTTTTACTACGCTCTGCCGCAGAAAGAGCAGGTATTCCGAGCGCGTCCTTGCCTCGGGTCAGACGATGCATATCTTCTGCCTAATACGCCGTTCTTGGTGCCACGGAGAGAGGGATAAGGGAACGGTGAAGAATATATGAAGGAATGGAAGATGATAGGTGGAAGAATTATATGCTTTTATCCTTTACCACGAAGTCGGTCATGCATGAATTTAAGGCCATTATGATTTAGAGTCGGTAGTCTGACCAAAATTTTGAATGAATGTCCCTTTTGGAAACGAAAGAAGACTCATTTGGGCGATTTACTTAAATATCTGTAATTGATGCGCCTTCGACCTTTCTAAATTTCCTAATTGTCTGAGGTGGGTGATTTTACAATTAGTTTCTCGAGCTTTGAAACACAAAGAGTGACCTCGTAATTTTAGGCTGATAGAATGTAATGACCTTTGAATGAGAAACAATTATCAATCCTGAAAGATTGTGTTTGAAACTGCTTTGGTGCATCTTCAGCGTAACGACAGCGTAGCGATGAAATTTGCTATGTTTTAGGTTCCGATATTTTTAAATAAAAATTCATGGATATCATACATTCACATTTTCGTTTTTCAGAAGTAGATTACTTTGCAGGAAACAATAGGATCAGCATATTTGTAGCCATTCATTTTAAATATTTTCACATTAAGAAAACGAAACGTAACATCCTATTAAAGGATACAGGGCTTCTTTTGATAAAAATATCAAGATATTAAGTGAAAAAATGTTAGATGAACTAAAAAATTAATAAACATTGTGATTTAACAAAGTTCCTACAGAGTCAGACACACAGGTTATGAACGTAATGGCTCCATTTTCATGTAATGAATTATTGTCCAGGTCCATGTTTTGACTAACCAGGTCAATTTCTATTAAATTGTTGTATTTTCAACTTTAATTGACCTCTTTATCTCGAAGATTTCAATGCTTCACTCATCAGTGAAAATTATACTGGAAGGAGACGACCGAATGAAATACAAAGCGAACTATGAGGTATTCCTGAGCAATTAACCACCTCGCTTAGTAGAGCCTAACAAACTGAGATAAGCCAGTCCCTTTTAAAAACAAAATACTACTTTTCCGTATTAATATTTATTATCAAATGCTGTTCAATATTTAAAATGACACTAAAGTTAAGGTAAAAATTTACATTTGCCCCTTGAGAAATAATAAAAAAATTGGAATAATAATAATTCATCTTTATCTGAGCGAGATTGAGAGTATCAAGGGCATTCATACATCTAAACCTTCAGCATATGAAAATTAAATGAGATAGCTTGAAAAAATGTTCAGAAGAAAATTATTTGTGGATTTAATAACCTCAGTTTACATTCAGGAAAAAAATGCACCACTGTAGGAAAACACCTACAAGAATGGCGAATGCGGATGAATTCGCCCAGGAAGAAACCTATTTAGTCAGATGCCATTTCGTAGGAGTATATCAGTGGAAATTCCGTAGCGAATGAAGTAAGCGTTCGGCTCACAGAGAGGAGAGGAAAATGAAAGAGGAGGAAGAGAGAAGAAGACGAAAAAACGGTGAGAGATAAACCGTGAAAAAAGTCGGAAAAAATCGCACGCAGTCTCCCCAATGTAACCTGTCTATACTTTTTGGTGAGCCGTAAATTCAAGGGATGATAAATGGGACAGCGCTTCAGCCGCCCCTATACCCACGCACCCCCTTCTGCCGCACGTATCACGAGCCCTCGGCGGGCCCCGAACCCCCGTCGACCGCCCTGCTCCACCCTCCGCGTGTACATGCCTTCCACAACACCCTCCTTCCATGGCGTCCCATCCCGACGCTGCTCTTGGCCGATCTTCTCAAATCCTCTCCTCCTATGCCATCCCGTGATCACGGCGACCGCGCCGCAGGTTTCTCCCGGTGAACAGGGTGTCTCGGACGCGGCCGGTGGAGGCCCTCCACCATCCATCGAAATGATATTGACCTTGAAATCGTATAAATGGAAGATGGATGGGCACGTTGGGCTCTGTAAGTGCAGGCCTAGACGGTGAAACGCTTCGAAAGGGTTTCTACAAAAAAGTAGTAAACATTTACCTCACGTATGCGTTACACAAACGGGTTTAAAACTACTGCGAGAAATTCTCGAAAATTCGGTTGCTACATAATTAAGGCGATAAGGGAAGAAATTAAAAGGTACATTTCCTAAACCTCTCCAAAAGATTAACTCTCCACTTCGTTAAAGAAATGAGGTATTTCACTGAACAGAAATTTTGTTGATTTAGGTAACATTCACATGTTTTCTCTACCTAAGATTTTCATTGCTTTTGTTGCATCCTAATAAAAAAAGTAATAAAAGGATAAACTGACGTTATCTTCCCTTTATCCTGTAGCTCCATTACTTGTATTTGATTACGAAATTGTTAATAATGCGAATTTAAAATAACTGTTAAAAAAAACATGCTCCCTTAAGTAAAGGGCTAAGTGAATATGCAACCAACACTGAACTCGAAGTCTTTTTCCCGTGTACATATGCTCGTATACTTTTCTAGTTATAAAGATTTTCATAGAAAAGGACTATAGTTAAAATATTTTCATTTCCTTTGTATCCCTAGAGTTCATTTCAATGTCTCTGCATTAAAATAAGACACTTCAGATCAAAAAATTTTAGTTCAATTTTTGCTTCAGATATCTTCGTTTATGCCGATCGATTGAATATTTATGAATATTAAATGTTGAATTAACTTCTATAAATAACTGAACTACAGGGCTTGATTATCTGTATGAGAAAACTGTGAAGAGTATATCTAGTAATATTGGGGTCCGGACAGCATAACAATTAAAGCTCAATTACATGAATTATATTTAATCATGCGAGCTCAGCTCATGTCTATGGAACGAGATTTAATTTTTTATTCTGCATAAAAAATATTTCTCAACACCAATAGAAAGAATGGTCAAGGGAAATCTCACTCCTAACGTTTCTTCTTCACACCGAAGAATTTGTAAAGCTATCTTAACATTCTGGATGACTATAATGCTCACTCTCACTGGAACATAATTACTGCTTCGTTGGCAGTTGAATTTAGGAGATGAAAACTTCAAGACATGGATCTAGCCGAACTCGATCAGCATCCATCGCGAAGGATGTGTTAATTCCAGATCAGTTCTGGTGTAGTGAGATAGCCCAGGATCCTTTTCGAGATAATACTCATAATGACATTCATGGTTAAGCGTTATAATGTAATGAACACACACCTCGGGAGAGATTTATTCTCCACCACTCTTCCTCTCCAGAAGCTCTGGGGTTTAAACAAACCGGATGGCTGGAAGAAAGATGGCCGTCAGGGTGTCGCTCCGGTGAGCTCAAGGCCGTGAGAGGCGGCCGAGGAGAAAAGGCACCAATAAAAGCGGAGAGAGGCATGAGAGGGGACCAAGGGGGGCTTAGGGGGGTGGCCGCAGGGAGGAAAAAAGGTGAGGCTAACTGGATTCATCCAAGGGATAGGAAAGAGAGGGGCGATTGGGTTGAAGTGCAGATTGAAAGAGTGATGATAATTTATTGTAGACTATAGAAGCGAAAAGAAAGCAAGAGTGGTTTTAAAATGCCGTTACGGAGGAGTTCATAAAAGAAACACCCGGCGCTTTGCAAGTTCATTCGAGAGGAGTGAGTGTTACGAATAAGAATTGCTCGTGACAAATCAGAAGGCGTAAGCCCTTTGACAAATAAATTGGCTCTGAATTCCGGAAGGGCGACAAGATCGACGAACATTCATGCTCATCAATTGGTGATTCGATACAATTCTATTGAGTCTGATAGTGAAACATTAGCGGGAAGTTTTCACATGTTTCTAGCCACTTTTATTTACAGAATTCATGTAAAAACACATGTTCGTGTAAAACTACCTCACTCCTCATCGAACCTAGTAAACCTCATTCCCCTCCCCCAGATCTTGGTGGCTAATGGTAATGGTAGCCGTGTAAATCTGTTGGTGGAATGTGCGTTACATCGTCAATTACGCATCGCCTGAGAGGAGTAAAGTACATTCGTGCATACATATATTAATTTAATTGAATTGTCTAGGATTAAATGATCGTCTTTGTTGTACATGCCTTTACCAAACTAATTTGTAATTTAATTTTAATTTGTGGTTAATTTAACTGTAAAAAATCGACCAAATCCTTATGTTTTCAAATTCTTCTTGCGCGGGATAACTTCTTAAAGTGAGTACGAGCCATGAAAACGAGTTTCAACAGCCAGGATTTGGAAATCGGACATGGGTCGGAGACATGCAACCTGGGTCACAAATTCAATTCGTTTTATGATCTCGCGTGCCAGGGATGTATTTCAGATTTCTTGTCGTCGAATCAGATGCGTCCCAGATATTGGAGGTTAACACGGCTGAGAATTGTGTAACGGTTGAATAACCGTGTTATTCGAAAGATGCTCGCAGCCGAGCAAAGGACTGTAAGGTATAATTTTGGAACTTTTGTTTTCGTACACGATTTCCAAACTGAGAAGCCAATAGAACGCAGCAGATCTAAATTTCTACACAGAACAGATATACCGGAATTGTTGGATGAAGTAATGAGGCGACTGATGAAAGAATCTTGCAAAACATGCCAAATTCAGAGGACATCAAGATTTGGGTATTTCGACACGTGGGAGATTTCCGATCGTTATCTTTCTTAAAAAATAGGAAAACGTTCATGATAAACCTCGATGCGATTCAGCTTCATATGATTACCTCTGTGGTGCAAGAACCTTGTCCAGGAAGTGCGAAATGTTATGGTAAAAGGGAATTGCAAAGAAAAGATAAAAAGGGTGACTTCGTGAAATTCAACACACACCTTTAAAGAAATAATACTTCCACACCATACTTTTATTGATTAGTTTCGTCAATTTCGTCAACGAGTTGATATGTTCCGTACGTGAAGATGCTAACTCTAAGAGGACAACAAATAAATTAGTCCTCGAACGATCTCTTGATCATCAAGAATGCTATTCGTGTCTCCCCTTAAATCTAACGCAAACGAAAAGTACAAAATAATTATGCCTAGACAACGTATTGAGCCGGTGGGTGTTTTTACTCACAGATGTACACTTCAGAAACTCACAGGGGACAAAAAAAAAACTCGACCGAAGTCGTACCTGTTGAAACATCGGTCAAGGCAAAAAAATTTAAAAGCGGTGGATATGCGGTCACCTGGTCCGCTCGGACCGTAATTCTGAGAACAACAGCGGCGCGCGTTGCAATCACCCCGCGCTCTCCTGACAGAACGAAACACAAAGACAATTTAGAGGTCGTCGGCGCCTGAGACCTTTTTCTGCGCAACGGAGTTTTTAAGCGAAGTCGCACCGCGTCAAAAGAATCGAGGGGTGCGCGGGTCACCGTCCTCTAGGTAAAAAAACAACGGGGAAGGGACACCACGAATAATGCGTCCTCAGGTAAAAAAGAAACGGAACTCGGACCCACGTATGGGGAAGAAGACCGCAATTCCATTGTAAAAAGGGTGGACGCTCTCGTTCCCCGAATCTTATCTGTTTTGGGACCACCCCCACCACCGATGGACCCCACCTTCCGCCGGCCGAAGGACGCTCACGAGCCTTTTGCGAAGGAGATAACCTCGTAATTCAAACAGCGGCCATCACACGGTTGCCAAGTCACTTTCCGCCATGGACGATACCTTCCCCGTAAATAAATTATTTCGTTCTTTCGTAGCGAGTAATTTGTGAACGGAAACATTTCAGTGACGAATGTGAGAATCAATTTATTCCGAAGAATCGTGAAACGTTGGTCTAATTACGACCTCAGTCGGGTTTATTTCGAGTAAAATTGGAATATGAACTTGAGCAATTGATGCACATCGCGAATCCGATTCTTATCAGTTAGTTCAAGATGATAACTACCCAATAATTATCTTCGGCTCAAAAAAAGCAAAGACACGCTTACTTATAGGGATAATTGCTATAATTAACTCCATATCGGCATAATCTGCATCTACCCGTGACTGAGAAATACCATGTTAAAAATATGAAACAGACGCCCTTATTTATGGAAATGGGATTTAGCGTCAGAATTACTTCCTTCATACAAATTCAAAAGCGGCAGAAGCAATTTCCAAGTACACTGTAAAAAACTCGTGATCATTGCTTGCATCCATGCATTTGAAAATGAAATCAATTATCTATATTTGCTTCAGATATGAAATGAATAACAAAAATGCTTTATACAGAAATATATTTAACGTCGAATGAATGTTTTTATAAGTTGAAAATCATATAAAATATAATTTATAATGCGTTTGGAGCAAATTTATTCATTCGCGAATATCTTAGTGTTGTCAATATTATCACAAACTGATTAAAAATTCGTAGAAATACGTAAGCGTTCTGCGCTTATTATTGATAAGAAATGAAAATTAATAGCTTGAAATAATTGGTTCGGATATAATTTAGTAATCATCTGAAAATGTTTTTAAGATTCATCAAGATAAGGACTCCTAACTTTAAGTTCTTCTCCGTAGTTCTTTTGTTGATTTTTTTATTAATTTTTGCGAAACTCAATTACAAGTTTACACTCTAAATCGACTTCGACAAAACTAGGGATTATCAGGATATGATGAAAATGACATCATAGAGGAACTCCTGCCCTGCCTTCCTAATCAAAAAAGATCATCCATCAAGATAACTCTTCATCGTACACTTTAATGATAAAGGAGTAGGTGTAAATGGTTAAATGAATGAAAATCTCATTTATTATTAAATACGTTATTGAATAAAATGATATAGCCGACGAATAACTAAGGAAAATTAACAGCGCTCACTCCATTTCATTTTAAATAATTTGTAATTTGCAATGCCTTTATTGTCTCCTACCAGTTCCGTGTTGCCAGATGATGTGACCATCTCTAAACATGTGTTTTTCTTATTTGTGGACTAAGTCTTGTTTTGTATCATAATCTTTTATCAAAAATTGTAATTTCATTGTTCAGACCTATTCTCACTATACTGAGTTTCTTATCATGACGCTTAGCAAAAACAAATTAGTTGTAATTTTTTTCAATAAATTAATTGCAAAAATATATTATAGCAAAGTTAGAAATCATGAATGATATTACAAAATAAATTACAATTATTGTAACTGCCAAAAATTAAAAGGAAACCATAAGTGTTAGAGACCACAAATAATAATTACATGAACGGCAAAGGTAGCATTTTTGTCGTAAACGAAAAATATCAGTAGTAACATCTTCTTAAATGGCAAACAGAAATACGTGTAAATACCTCATTAAAATGTTTTCCAATCAGAACGGCCATAGCCATAAACGAATTGTTAGAGAATCGAGCTAAAATAACATTTTATAGAAAGGAAAAGCTAAAAGAAATATCTAAGAACAAGAGTAATAGCGGGGCGGGGTATGTCAAAATATTTAGGTCGAATAGGATAAAGAATATAATGTTTCTAATAATACATCTAAATACAAGTTATTCATATTCTTAATTCTGTTTTTAATGCCCAGAAAATGTAGGGGATTTTAAGAGTCGTGAGATTAATTAGTGATTTAATTTAATATTCCTTATTTACTTCAATAAAAGTCTGTAACGTAAACTCTTCGGAACCTAACTTTGAGTGCTGTATCGGCTGAAAGAATAAGGCACTTGCCGAATTCGGAAATAAACTTACGAAATATGGGCGTTTTTACCTAACGGATGTAACATGCCCATAAGAAGGTCATGGCCTCGCGCAGTCCTTTTTACCCTTAAGAGAATGGCCAGGATGGCGCGGGAGATACTTTCCCCAAAGAAATGCACCCATGAAAAAAACGGAGACCCTGAAAAAGAGAAAGTCTGTGGAAAGTGGCGCATCTCTTTTTAAGCGACCGAAAGAAAGGAGAGGACGTTGCTTTGATCCTTTTTTTACTACCCATATTCGCCACACTCCACCCACATTCGCAGACACACGACGAAAACATTTCCAAACAAACTCTCCACGCCAATTCTCAAAAATGCAGCTTTTTTCAACTTTCTTTTTTACCTTTCTTGTCCACCAGGGCTCAGTCTCCAAGTCACACTTACACAGTGCACACACTTTGGCGTCTCCGAAACTACCTAAAGCTCGTTTTCGTGTTTAGTGCTGTTCTTAGTGGTGGCCAACAGAAAATTCATCAACGAGATGGATCTCATCCCCTACCAGTGCCACGGAATTAGCGCGGACGTCCATCCAGAAGCCCTCGAGCGACCTTCCACGGGCGGTGGATCCAAACGTAAGTCTCCACTCAGCATGACGAGTCGAAAATATTTTGCGAGAGATGCATTGAATGCACAAGCGTTGTTTAAACGCGATTCAATTACGAGACTCCCCCATCGCAAACCCGCAATAATTCGGCACTTGTCATTCATAGACTATTAAAAGTGCTTAAAATAATGAATGTGCTGCAATTTTTTCACCGCTTGAGCCCAAGGTGAAATGGTTTACTTTTTATCCTCTCGCCTGCAAATTATACCTCCGCTAATGAGAAAGTGTACGTATTTCCAAATAAGGATTTTTTTTCATCGACGGCCTTCGAAAGTATCATTTATCCATTGATAAAGTCTTCATTAAAAAAGCAACGGCAGATCTACGGACGCTTTGTAGTTTAATAAATGTTCATTAAACGGGAATGCGTCTACGTGTTAGATAGGACAGTGCGATCGAAATTGCGGCCGTAATTATTCTTGTGTACTTCCCGTCCGCTGAAATTACAGTTTCTGCGATGAAAAGACTTCTAATCGGAAACACTTTTCGACGCAATCAAGTTCCTTAACTGCCACTTACGGAATTTGGAGGGGAATCGTTTCGCTCTTTCATTAGCTTAGCGGTTAAATTTGCGATGTTTAGGAAGTGCCCGTGAAAAACTGATCCCTTCCAATTTCTTTCCGTGCATTTATTTTGTGACAGCTAAAGTTCTTCTGAATTTTGAAATATCTCTATCGATGAAAGTCCTTTCCTTTCTTTGCCTGATTTTTGAGGGTAAGTAATGAAACTCCAATTATACCCGCAAGGAAAAAGGGCGGCTATTTTACTGTATTAGAAATCTATTGAAATTTTCTGCACAGGATTTTCATTTCTTCAAAATTATATAAAAGCTCTTTAAATCATGGGTGAGCTCTTTCATTAAATATCGTTTCATCAAAGAATAAGTCGATAGGGTTTTCTTCTTCTTAGGATTTCCATTTATTGAAGTGACTTATTAAGGATGATTATTGGAAGAAAATTTCGCTGCATTTTACTATAACGTAAAATCAAAGTCGTTTCGTACATACGGACGATGACTTTCTTATAAATATTTTGATTCAATAAATATATTAAGCAATCATAGAGACAATCGTGCATTTTTTACCTAATCGTACCTGCCTTCACACTACGCATTTTTTTCGATCACGATGATATACTAACTAAACTGGTCTGTAAACATTTGACAGAAGAGAAAATAACTTTGTATTAAATATTTATTTAAAAAGTTATTTTCTCTGCAACGATTTACCTTTTCACTAAGTAAAACATGGAAATTTCGAATTTATTTCATTTTTTGTGATTTCAACAAACTCAAGTTGAAGTAGATAGAAGCTGAAAATATCATTCTTCGGTATGTGGTCCAGCTTAACGAAAACTAACCTTTCACTTCATCGATATTTGCGAATCTACTCTAATTCACGTACTCATAGCTTCAGATTCCTAAAATTCTTGATCAGATACAAATCTTGAACTCTCCGTAAATATTCCAAGGGCTACAAATTCTAGGCAGAATTCGGTAACGGATTCTCAGTGGCTTTAAGTTGGAGGTAGGAATCTTGTAAGGATCTGCCTTCTCGTAAGCGATCTATCAGAGAGACATATCTTAAGTTTGAACTAATTTAGGGAGTAACCAACTAACTGTCCCAGCTCTGAAGTTATGGTCTGAAAAGGAAACAACGGAAGGAACATCGGGATCATTCCCTTAACTTCCCCTATTTACCGAATGATGAAAGAAAAAGGGTATGGCCCACCTTCCGCGACATGTGAATTTCCGAAGTTCGAAGACCTGTAATTAATTTACTACTTTTTTTTCGTATGGTACATACTGTCACAACATTACTACTGAAACACAGCAACAACTCTTAGAATTAGAAGTAGTAAACAGCAAAGCACTAAATTAAATCAAATTAGAGCGTAACTGCATATAGGTGGAAAGACACCCGAGGGTTACTGTGAGGCCTATGAAACCGCCACCCTCACCGTCTACATTGCTATGGTTTTATATTTCTTTTGCTTAAGGCCAAATATCTTTCATCCTTCCATATAAATGAATGTCATGCATTAATCACCTCATACTTACCTACCTACAGAAATGTTACTTGAATACGTTTCAAAATATCTCTCATAAATAAGATATAATTTTTTTGATTTACTGGTAATTACTTAGACAGATATATCTCGATACTTGCGGCAGGATGTCCTCCAAATCACTCGATGTGTACCCTGAGTCTAACATTTCGAATTTGTGAATAAAAGTAATCAAGAGTCTGATAAGAATTTGGCGATTTCTATGCTTCATTGGAAAGAATGACCTGATAGGGTGGTCAGGAACTAGGGAACGGAATTTCCAGAAGCAGAGAAGTCAATTGTTCTAGCATGCAGGTAGGCCTTCTGGACGGCGTCGCCCCAGAAAAACCTTTACCGAGGGCATTTTACGATAGGAAGGACGCAAGGAAAGACGGACGGTCACGAGGAGAATTGGGAGGCTGGCCATGCGTGAGGGTGCAATTTGTAACGGAGACGTCTTCATTGCAGCTCTTGGGCCAAAAACGGCTCCGAAACTGCCCTCTAAACCGCATTCTAAATCCAAGCGTTTAGATACAAATGTGGAGCAAAGTCTGAGATCAGCGGAAACAACAAGGAAGGCACAGATGACTTAACTCACAAAGCAGACAACACCAAAACATAACGGAAATTTCAGAATCAAATCACTTCCTAAATCATAGGAATGAAAATGGAATCCGTAATTTTATGAGAGCCCATTTAAAAAAAAAGAGACTGGCAATATGTATTTTGTCTGTAATTCAAAATGTCATTCTTTCGCTTTATAATTTCTGTGGCGTGATTTCAGAGTCCTTTCAAGAGAATGGGATCTAATAATAACTTGTAGCCCCGCTTAAAATAATTCTTTGGAGGAAATTTATCCTCTGATTTCAGGTAATTGGTAAAAGGAAGGGCACGGACTGAGTATTTCAAGTGGGTGATCTGAATGAAACTTCGTAGATAGTAAAATTACTGCTCTCACGATAAAACGGAAACACATTCTCAAATGTAAAAAAGTGAGTAAAATCTATCTTACGAAGGCTGTCACCTTACGAAGAACTTTGACCTGAACGATAAGAGATCAGCAATACTAATAATTACATCGATTGAAAATTAGTATGCATCTTTAGTGGCAGCCATAAACTATGGATGGTAAGCTGGATTTAGATTAGATGGGGACAGCCGGTGGTATTCAGCCGGCATTTAGATAAAAATATCTGTGTATCTAAAATATCCTGAACGTCTTTTGTTATTATAAATTAATGTTTATCGTGATATATCAATATATATCAATCGTGATATATCAATATATATTACATCAACATACTGATGGAATTCCTCCTAGAATATTTCATGATACTTTCTTCTGGAATTTTTAACTTCGAAACATTATTTTCTTATTACAACACATTTTTTATCTATTATTCAGTAACAATTTATTCGCGGAGTTAAATATATATATCTAATGTCCATTGTCCGCCAAAGTGAATATAGGTTATAATATTCCTTTCCTTTGTATTACAATGTTTCTTAATGATACATTAATGAGTCCTCCCCTGTGTTCACAGCAAATTGCTTAAATTTCAAAAACAAATACATACCCCATTCAGAATACAGGCACGTCGTATTTGCCCTCTTGCGGTTCAAAATTCAGAGTAATAAATTACAGTCTTTCACTTTCGGAGATCCTTACATGTGCGAAAACGTTTAGCATAAGTACAGGCTGGTGATTGCAAATAAGAATACCTCACCTCAGCGAGCGTTACCAAAAATCGAGTTCGCATCTAGTGTTTATAGATATGCTTTAAAAGGATGATAAGCGAATCGCGGCGAGAAAATCTGGATAGAGCTATTATTTCGGCGGTACTTGATTTGCCCAAAGCTTTATATTTTTTCCCAACCTGCTCTGAACTTGTACGTCGTAAATTGTGGAAAAGAGGAAAGTAAAAATAATGTCCATAATTGCTTCAAAATCCCTTATCATTTTTCTAATCCTAAAAGAAACCCGGTTTCCTCTCCTCAAGGTCAAATTTCCATCTAGATTACGTGGAAACCTTTCATTAAGCGCAAAGCCGTTGTGGCTAACACCGCAGTCGCCTCTCCAAGTTCAATCATACATTCCTTCCCCTCCCATACCAGCACCCTTTCCTACCTCAGACATACCCGAAAGCATTTTTCCCCCACTCGGTCTCGCCCTCTATCCTTTCACTTCATCCCGCTTCCGTTCACCCACCCCAAACCTCGTTTCACTTAACCCCGCGCCTCCTTTCACTTCTGCGAACCTCCTTTCACAACCACCTTCCCATTCGCGGAATCTTCGAGCGGATCGGACCCGTGTAATAAACCGTGCATAAAGAGAGTGAAGCGCCCTCTCGTTTGCTCTCCAACGGACAATCGGCCTCTCGTCGAAAGCTCGAGTAATAATTAGGTTAGCGGAGTAAATCGTTCCTCAATCAACCATCCATCACTTTCCTTCTCCCGCCCGTCTCTCTGCCTACGCGCGCAGAAAATTCAAATCAAGAGCGGGGGAAAAGCATCCTTTGAACCTAAAAAGGAGCTCGAAAACAGAGGAGACACAATATGTTAATTCTCTCTCAGGAAAGATAAATTGAATGTAACGACTCGCTGCGGCCACGGAACGAGGGGGAGGATGTAGATTCGGCGAAACCATTGCGAAATCCTCTCGTTATAAACAGAATCCGTGAAGGGTTAAAAAAAAGGACCTCGGGGTGTTCCTCCCGTGCCGCGACACCCCAAAGCGGTGGAGTACAAGCGAAAAAAGCTACGCTCGGGGATAATCGGCAACATGGTAATTGCTGCCACCAGAGAGAGGGCGGCTATCCTTGGCACCGCCTCGCGCGCCCCCACGACTTGCCCCGGGTCTCCGAAGAGTCATTAGGGATCTCCGTCATTAGGGAGGAAAGATCACTGGGCGTGGGTGGGGTGGTCAGAAAGCGGGGGGAGGATTGGGGAGGTGGAAAACCTAGAAAAGGGGACGGGAATAGAGTCGGGGGAGCGAAATAGAGTGGGAAAGAAGACGACCTGCCGTCGCAAAAGGTTCCGGAACTGACACAGGTGGCAGGATCGTTAGACTTCAGAGGATAGTCGCCCTTATGAAATTATCCGCGGAGTCCCTCACAGTTTTCCATCTCGACGCGCCGACCCCTCCCCCTCGTTCCCGTTCTAATGAAAATATCGTTCGATGTTTCGATAACGAAAATAACGCGTTCGATGGAATTCTTAATCCACGCGTTCTTTCCTAACTTTCGTCCCTATTTCCTTTGATCCCAAGACCCACACGCATCGCGCTTTCTCGGGCAAATACAGGAAGTGAGGGATCTAGAGTCATCTGTCTTCTTAAGTTACCTTCTGCTTTCAAGGCGCATTTTTCATAGCTCGATCCGAGCTAATCCCCCAAGGTGAAGATAGTAAATGCGATAAATTATAACTTTACTGCAGATGAGTTTATTAGGACGTGAAATAACAGTAGTTCCTCCTATATTTGCACTACGGCAAGAAGAAATAAACTAAACTACAAAGAGAATAAGGTATCAGAAGCTGCCATGACCTACGCCAAAATTCATATTGCTTACGAGGGAGAGGGAATAAAAAGCATTTTTATTTATTTTATATTTCTTCAGCTATTAAGATTTTGGAAAACAAGTTGCAATATTTTAAATATTTAAAGGAAATGTATGAGAAATGGTTAATTAATTTTCTTTCCCTAGTAGCCTATCCTAAACGTTATAACTGAATTTTCACTTTATGTTATAATAATAACAAGGGAAAGGGGAATCAATTGAGAGATTTAGTAGTTGAAATAAAAATTCTAACGCAGTAATTTTAGATAATAATAGAAAAAATAATTGACGGAAAGGAATACACGAGTCAAAATTAGAAAAATTAAGAATTTATGGAAAATGGTAGTTACCATCATGGCCAAGAAAAAGAGTAAGATGTAAGAAATTTATCCTAAAGATTTATTTCGACAAGACAGGTACAGATTTAGCCAGTTCACGGAGAAAAGCGGCTAGTTATCCTTACACCTTTTTTTTGTAAGAAAAACATTTTGTTGGTCATTTGGTGAATCGCTTTGTATGTTTTTCTTGAGCAAAACTTGTACTTTTTTAAACTTTGCATCTAATACGACGGCATCCCCAATAATAAGAGATATTTACAGACGAAAACTTCAACAGATGAAGCTTCTATAAAACACGGATATTGACAAACCGATGAAATACCAGCCATTACACAGAAGAAAGAAGCAATGACTTCATACATTGAAATACGGTATAACTGTTGTAAAACGTTGAGCAATTCTTTTATTTTTAAGTTACTGGAGTAGAGGATAATCCTTAACTCCAAAGTTCTATCCCAGACAAAAAAGAGTCCTCTGAAGACAAGTTTTATTTGAGTTACTTTCTTCCTTTTGCCGAATATTAAGGCATCCAGAATCTCATAGAACCCGGACATAGATTTCCAAAAGTCTGATGAAGTTTTTGTGCTAATGTGCCAACTAGTTTTTTTTAGTAGGTTCATTATTATCTATGTATACCCTGGCCTTTTTAGTTTACTTGCCTTTTAAACTTTCTAACAACTATACTGGTAAGTGCAATGCGTTAAAATCTTCGTCCACGATTAAAAAGAAAACATGCAGCCTCGCGTCACAAGTTATCCTACTTTTCAAGGTTCACTTGTGTTATGATACCTAATGGCCGACTTCACCTAGGATAGAACAAACGAAGGGCACTGTTTCTTCAACCATCTCACCTGTTTTCTTAGCGTCAACCATGTTAACATCTCCAGGAATTCCATTATTCATCTAAAGAATAAGTACAGCCTCCTCTTTCGATCCATTGAACGAAGCACCCTCTAAAAGCTTCTGGAGATGTTGGCTGAGCCTCGGCGGAGCATCGGAAGAAAGCGTTTAGCGAGAACGGTTCGAGGTCCCGCGGTCGAAGGCGTTCCTCGCCCATCGAAGTGAAGTGATGGCCCCGAGGTCCTCGGCCCCCATTGGCTCTGGAGAAAACGCCCTCCTCCTCGACCCACCCACTTGCCCGTGAGGGCGCCTCCAAAATAACCTCCTTCCCCACTATTATTAACCGGCGAAGAACCCATTCGACCATGCAGCTGCTCCGATTAGATGATTACGCGCTCACAGATAAGAGCGCTCCGGTTTACTCGCTAAACTGCGCCCGAGAATAATAATTCGCTCTTGCGTAAAATTACCCACACGGAAGAAAATGATTAATTTATCGGGGCTATAAAATTAGGGAAAACGAAATTGATAACGGGAATGAGATCTAGAGCGCGTTAATTTCGAGCTGAGGTCACGAGGCGTAGGCCTAGAAGCGAGGATTTTCTCGATCGGTCTTCAAAACGGCGAAACAATGGACTCCGGGCGTCCATTCCGGTGGTAAATTAATTCACCTGTGCGCACCCCTAAGGGTACTGATATCGCATTCAACCTCACGTCTGAATCCCGTGAGATAAACAGTTTAGGTACCCCAATTGTTTATTTGGTCGAGAGTAAAACAAATTATAGTTATTATGATTGAGCTGTAATTATGCGTTTATAATGTGAAAAGGAAACCCAAGAAAAGCACGCTTTTCGTTGAATACGGCCCCATCCTGAAAATTCCATTTTACCTATTATTATTTCAGTAATTTAAATACTCATCACTAACATGTACTTGATACCTTCATTCTTTTAGGCTTTTACTCCAAATGACCTTTAACATTCCAAAAATTGCATATAAGATTATTGAAAATATTCCTTAAAGATAATGAAATTAAATAATTTATCACATATCGAAAGAAAGAATGCTTTGTAATTTCCACAGGAGGATTTCTTGCGACTAGTTTCGTCAATTAGTTGACATCGTCAGGAATTTCCTGAATGAATGAACCTGAAGATAAAAAAGGTCAAATAAAAACCTAAATATTTTTCTAGCTCTAATGACGCCAAAGTTTACCTTAAAACTTACTCTTCATACACTCATAAAATCCTTGTTTCGTGTTCATCCCCGTCATCTTATGAAAATTAGCATATTCTGACGTGACTTACGTACTTGAAATAAAAATAATTCTCTCAATGTTTCTTCTCCTTTGAGGAAGAAAAGATATTGTTGGGGATAAAAACTGAATTAATTAATGAGAAGGTTACGGAAAACAATGTGGAATCACAAGATATTTCTGCCTATCAGCTGCGTCATCTTCTAAAAGGCAAGTTTCATCCAGAAATCCACTTCTTAAAACACAAAAGAAGAGGAGAAAGAGGTAATTGGAATTTTCTACTTCTGTGAATAAATTATAGTAGAGGAAAAAGCGTCCAACCGTCAATCTTATCACGATAAATCGCAAATAAGTGAAACATATGTCAAAATGCTGCGGAAAAAGATATATGCGACAGTTTAACTCTCAATGTACCTATTAGTTCGATCCTATTTTGGTGGTAATGAAGGATGATCAACGTTGAAGTCGTCACCAAATTGACGCTGAAACAAAAGACGAAACGGCTGACTTCCTCCCTTTGACACGAGCGTATTTAACATTTCCGAAAGCATGCGAGCCCAACTTCGAAAATTCCATTCCTAACTGCGAGCGCCGTCTGAACAAACATAAGTGTCTTTCAAAACGCCTTGTTTGTTAAATGGTGGAGAGAGGAAATATAGCCGTCCCCTTGAGCGGAGAGCGTGGTGGAATCCGGCAGAATTTCGTGGAAAATGCGAAGAGGAGGGATATTGCGCTGAGGAAGAAGGGGTGTCGAAGGAAACGGAGGAAGATGAATGAGTTAAGAGTCTTTGGAAGGTGCGGTATTCCAGGAGAAGCCAAAGTGGAGGGTGTTGAGGGAGAGACATCTACCAGGAAGATGAAAAAAGAATAGATGTATTTTTCAAAGTTCAATAAATACACCGTTCTTCGTAACTTCCACAAAATACTTCCACGTAACTTCCACAAAATTGAACTTTGTCATGGCCTTCCACGACGTCAGGCCAACTCATATTGATTATAGATGTATTTTTGGTCGAAATGAACGCCAAATATTGCGGAGAGGTTTCGACAATGGTAATAGATATTTTCCAGTTATTTTCGAAAGGAGTAAATAGAGTAGTAGGGGTCAGGTACACGTGAAGATGTCAACTCGATGACGAATCTAGCCAAATAAAAATTTGATGGGGAAATCACAAAGTATTCTTTCTTTCAATATGTTGGCATTTATCTTGCCTTTTACCTTTAAACGGCAAATGATTCACAAAATCCACACCGTGCGTTACGGAAAACCGTTACCGTTGCTGAAAATTTTTAATATTGCTTCTGGTATGACGAAAATTGATCAGATAAGAATTAACTGTAGGCTGAAATTGCAATATTTTTCTTAAATAGTCATATTTGAGAAATTCATAGGCGAAAGGGAATATTTTCTTAAGCTTCCAGCCACAATTCGAAGTTTAGGAGAGAGATGAAATATGATGCGTCCTCCGAAAAAGCATGAAAAACACAAACATTATAAACTGTTTCTTAAGGATTTGTTTCATTAAATACGTAGATCCTAATCACTTCAGGATAAATTCCTATAAAACGGGGTAAAATGGTGAAGAGTTCTTTAGTTACCTGAGCAAGTACTTCAACGCGGAGAAACAGTATTTTCTTCGTCGAGCTTCATTCTAATTACAATTATGTTCGTCTTTTAAATTCTTTCACAGGCAATCTTTTTTGAAAGAAAGTACAGGATAAGAAAGTATAGGTCTGTCTGTGTAAGTCAGGCAGGTCTTCAGTTCTCTAGTGCCATTGGTGTTAGACCCACAGGTTTACTGCAGGGTTAGGGAGTTTGGATAAAGTGGAAGAATAAGTTTAGGGGACGGGAGCTCTAGAAGAAGTATATTGCCGCCGGGAAAGGAGTTTTTATCGGGAGAAAAGTGGGCCTTCTAGGAGGGATAGGGGAGTTGGAAAAGGGAATTTTATACTGCGGGTGGAGGTGATAAGAGGGTGGGGACGGGCCTCTGTACACCCGCGTGCTTACAATTATCGGAAGGCAAACAGTGATATCGCGTGCGCCCAAAAGGGTTCCACGTCGCGACGCTGGGACTATCCATCACGGCGGAGGGGGAAAATGACGCAAATGGAGGGAAGAGTAGGGGAATGGAGGAAAAAGTCCCTCTGACGAATACGAGGTGTCGTTTTTAGCCTCCCAATTAATTTCGAACGCGTCGGAAATCCATTTTTGATGATATCGATACAATCGAGGGCCGGGAAAGGTTTCCCTTTTTCGCTCTCGTGAAAGCTGCGCTTTAAATAATGGAATTCCGGAGCGAATTTGTTTTGAATATTTAAAACGGCAGCGAAAAATTAATTTATCGCGCCCGGGCGATATATATCGCGACGCGACTCGTTTAATAATTCGAATTAACATATTTGGATTTACGGCCACGACTTCGATGACGAATCGGATCCAGCGAATATTTCTGACGAAAAAGAGGAACGAAATTCGCGAAATTAGTGCGGGATTCGTAAAAGATGGTCCCCTTTGCAGCTATGGTTTATTTTGACGAAAAGAGGGCATAAAGAAAACGATCAAACAACAGGGGTTAATGCAGCCGCGCCCGTGAATCACCCGGCTTGCTCTAATTAATGCATAAAATAAGAGTCTCCGTGGAGGCGGGAAGTTTTGAGTTAAAAGTTCTCTCTCGGAAACCTTCCGGTGTTTGCTTAAGCGTTGTTTCTTTGGGGAAAAGAAATACGTCTCGGGATTAAAGTGCATTTTTAGGAGCATCCGAATGGGGAGCAATGGCAAACATAGATTTAATTAAGGAGGGCTGAACAGGAGGACTTATTCGTGCGTTTTCCGGAGAGCGCTCTCCTAAGGATTCGCTTAGACTAGCGTCGCAAGGGTGTTTGTACAGGGGGAAGCGGAAATAGTCCCTGGAAAAAGAGAGAGAAAAGGAGGCAAATATTGAAAACGTCGCCAGTGAGAGTGGAATGGGTGCTAAGTATACGGCGGAGTTTGGAGGGCAAGATAGTGGAATGATGTTTACGGAGCTATGTTTAAATTGCTTCTAAAGGCTTTTCATCGCGAACCGCCCACGACGCCGCCAGCGACCTCTGAGTAGAACTGAAGGGAGGTCGTACATCTTTCATCGCAGATCTCGATAGGGAAAATTGGGTTCGGTTCTCTATAAATTAGAACAAAAGATTATATGCGCGGAGGCGGGCGAGTAAATGTCAGCCCGTTCGTAATGCGAAGAGGAATTTCAAAGAGATTATATCATCATACTGACACAGAGCAAAAATATCTACACATTACACGGATAAAAGATATAAATTATATATTACATTTACTCGCGGGAGCAATTGTTTTTTCTATCTTGTTTATTCAGGTGATTAAGGAACACTTCAAACTGTCTTCTTAACTTACTCGTACTAGCTTAGATTTCAAACGTAACTTTACTCATTAGTTGTCAAGACTAAATAATGAGTGCAAAAAGGTGTCTTACCATTTTTAGCGTGTGACATTAAAGATGACGCTTCGCACGACCTTAAATAAAAAAGTGAAATAAAATTGAATTTAGAGATACATTATTTTATTTCACATTGTGAATTAAATGTATCCATTGTAATGGAGTTCCACCGAGTGAAGTATTCTCTAATTGAGATTAGCCCAGATCACAAATTTAGCATCACCCAATAGACACCTAGGAGTGTATAAAACAGCATGCAAATGAAAGTTTTATTGCTTTTAGCTTTGAAGAGATCAGTAACGATGTCTGGTAAAATTGAAAATTACAAGGCAGATTCTAAAATTTATATTTTTAATATCAAGAATGAAGCGGACACCATTTTTTTAGATTATCAGGAAATAGAAATTTTTTTAATGCATTGCGCAAAAGTACCATCCTTAATCCAGCATTTATCCGAAGCGGAAGAATTAAGTTTTCAAATTTCCAAGACGGAGCGAGTAAAACAAAACCAAGAGTTAAATGTCCCCGAAATTACCTCCACAAAGAGGATGCCACTTAAGAAACTCATTCGTTTGATGTTCAAGAAAAAAAAGGAGCGGGAATATTTATTGGAGCAAACATTAGTAAAAACAAGGCGCCGTTGCCAGTGGGAGCGGGTGAGAAACGGCGCGGGGAAAAGGATTAAAGAGGAGATTTGGTTCCCTCGAGGAAAAAGCATCAATCTCCCGGTAATCTCCTCAAAGACGATAAGGCAGGTGATACTAATGGGAGCGGAGAGGCGAAAAAAAGTATTTATAACGCGGAGAGAAGCAAACAAGCCGCCTTTAGGAAGGGATGCGAGCTCCGAAAAGAAGAAAAAGAAAGATATGGGGGCGAGAAAAAGGAGGGGACCGATGGGGCGAAATAAAGGGCGAAGGGGATGGGGCCCGGCATCGCGGACCGGGGGTTTTTTTGCGGGCTAACCAGGGTCCACCGTATCTAAGTGTGGTCAGAAGGCGCCAGGGTTCGCGGAGGAAGATACATGGTTCAAACAACGGCCGTGGTGAGTCAGCAATGCGTCCTTCCGCGTTTTTTCCACAACCCCGCGTTCCTCCGCATTGTGGAGGGAAAGGAGGGCTGCAGAACGTGCGAGATGTTCCGAGAGGAGATACGTGAAAAAACGAGGCAGCAAATGCTAATAGATGAGACATAGATTGGGGAGCTGCGTGGAGAGCGGACAATGCAAGGAAAAGTGGCCAGGGAAAACAAGAGGGCCTCGGGGCGGGGAATAAATAACGGCTATGGGAGCACTTTCCGGTGTTTTATCGGTGTTTGAAGTTTGCAGAGAAGATTTCGCTCCGCGACTTAAGTTCGTGTGTACCGACCAAGGAGGCATTAGCGCAATCCAGTTTAAAGAATAAATTGTAGGAAACACGAAAAGGGAAAATCTTTTGTGTGTGCCTCAGGAATCAAAGATCTGGAAATCGCCCCGGAAGAGAAAAAACGGTGGAGCTTAGGAGGAGTACTGAACGGCTTATGTGCATTTCGCCGTCTTAAAACGTCGCATTATACGTACCCCTATTTATCTGGAAAGGACAAGGAATTAAGGGAATCGAGTCCGTTTTTACAAAAGTCCTGAAAGAGAATAAGTATGCATTATTTCGGTTAATTTGTGTTTTAATCCACTTTTAGCTATTCTGAATATCAGATGGTAAAATCTATTAAGATGGCAAATCATAACAAATATTTAAAACTAATCATTACTTGCCTTTTTCACGAAAAATAAAAGGCAAAAGAATCGTATTACATTTTCATACCTGAGAAATGATTTCAAGTGTAAAAAAAAGTATTATTGCATCCTAAAGTGAGGAATAATAGAGAATATAAGAATATATTTGATAAGAGAGAGACACGGAAGTAGGCTCGGAGGAAATTAAATTATAATTATATTACAAACATGAAAATCGTAATATTTGCTTATTTTAAAGTAGAAAATTTACATAAAAGCCAAAGTAAACTGTTATTTAAGATGACTACCATTGCAGCAATAGCTGCCGCAAAGCCTTATTGAAAAGTAACGTTTGAAATTTTAATAAATTTTTCTAATTCACCTTAACAGCATACTCGATAACTCAAGGAGGATAATACAGAGCATACTGCATACAGCAACTGACCAAAGATTGATAGAAAAAAATTAACAGTTAACTTTACCATGACAATGAAAATTCGACGCATTTTCAGATATCCCTTGAAGGATTGACCAAAAGAAATGACCCTCAGGATTTCGCAAAGAAGACGTAAAAAATTGCTGCTTGATTTATTGGCCCAGATATATATTCCGCCCAAATCCATCATCCACTCCGAAAAATTGCCACCTTCTTCGCAGCCGAGGATGAAATGGGATGAAAATCGACTTCCGTGGTCTGCGACGAAGGAAAACCCGAGAGCGAAGTAAAAGGGCCTCCTCACCCCAAATCCGCTTCACTCCTCCTCTCTGGCTATCACGTAATTTCCGTTTCCGGGTCCGGCCAGAACACCACAGGTTGCCAATAAAACTGATTTTATACCTTTGCGTGCGGTGCCACGGACCGGTGGCGGGCGGAGATGTGAAATGAGAAGTAAGGGGGAGAGCGGGGTGCGGAAGGGTTGAGATAAAGACCGGCGAGGAACATCCACCCTCGCCGCCGCGTGCATTGTACCTCGCGCCGATGGAGGGAAGTTTATGGCGGAGATGCGAGGGAAATGGGGAGCCGGAGGATGCGCGGCGCTGAAAGATAGGCGGACGAACGAGTGCGATAAGTAATAAAAACAAAGGGTCCCTTTAATGGAAAGTTTTATCGCGAAATTCAAGCGGTGCGAAGCGGGCGGGCGGGAAGGCATCGCTACATAAACGGAATCGATTTCGCGGTCGATTATGAGAAAATTGGGTTCATTTATAAACGGAAGGGAAATCCGGTTCCTTTCGATCCATCGCGTCTCGTCGGAATGTAAATTCCACATCCAGGTTGATGCAACATGTATTTCCACGGATCTCGATTGCTCTCAGAGTTCGAAGGAAATTGACGCTCGCGATGCAGTTTAGATAGGGCTCCTAAGAACTGCTTAATTGAAAGACGATGGCTGCTATAATCGAATGATTTTCATGGATGGAATAAAACGCGCCACGTTATTATCTGTGATTGCCACGAGAAAAATAAACATCTCTCGCTATACATTCATCCAGCAATTATATTACTAAATTCCTCGTAGTTAAGCGGAGGTTTGTAATAGCGTAGCGTCTTTCAGCTTCCCAGAGAATCCAAGGTTCTTCAAATTACGGAAGCGTGGTTTTATTTGAACTGATTTTAAAATCAACTTTTTACGCAGACGGCATACTTCTTCTCCTTGAGAACTCGACTAAGCCATTAGAGCTCACTCAGTTAACTCTCTGATGATAAAACGATTGCATAATATGCGTCGCATCACCTTTTCAGAAGTAGGTTAACCTCTAACATTTCGAAAGGAAAGCAAATGTCACCTTAGCTTTCGATCTCGAAAGAGGAAAACAATCAGCTATTTTAGATTGAAAAGAAAATCTGTTTTAGTACAATATTCAAGTATTGGAACACTGTGTTATTCTTCTTTCCGTTACTTTTTGTAGCTTTAGTTTTCTTCTAGTGAATTATTGATAAGAAATACTCAAGGTCAGTTAGTATTCCACTTTTATGCAGCAACAATAATTACGGCATACCTAACTCATATTATCTACCTAGATGTCTCTAAGAAAGCTGTTAGACTCGGACTTGTTTACGAAATCGAAATGGTAACATAAATTTGTAGCTTTTAATAAATAAAGCGTATAACTATAGAGTTGTTATTTGAGAACATAAATTCTGACCCACGGCAGTTAAGATACATACAAAAATAATATTAAAAGACTTTAGCAAACTGGACTGGCATTTAAAATTGAATGCCAAAAATGGAACCTGATGGCAAACGATAGCCCAAGAAGGACATCATGAGGCCCTACGCCAATACAAGCTGCAAAATCAAATCGTATACGACAACAGAATCTCTCGAGAGTTCATTTCCATCCGCTAAGCGTCTCCTCTAAGAATCACTTTAGGACAATGGACTCGATCACCTGACTCCCATTTCCAGACTCATTACGCCTCTAACTGCTCAACGTGATGTGGCCCCCTCCCCACATCCTGTCGCACTTTCACTCTCACCCTCGAACCCCTTTCTTTTCCCACACATGTCCGCATCTCTCCCACGCCAAATCCGCAAACTGTTCGCGGAAAAAAGCCGGGGTCCACCCAGCCTCCCTCGGAACATCCTCCCACGGATAGGTGGCAGTTACTCGAGGGATGCCACCCGTCATCCTTCAAAAAGCGTGAGCCACTCTCCCGCGAACCCCTATTTCTCATTCAGCCGCGTTGGGAGCACGAGGACGGGTGTCACGGCGTACAGACGCCGCACCTCTGCGTCACGACCTGGACACTCCTCCCCACACCACCGTCCCTCTTCCTTTGTCCCGGGAATAGAACCCCGACCCATCGCCACCGCACGATTAGGACGCTTCCCCACTCTTTAGCGCGTCGAACTCCGCCACGGATCACGGCCGCCCTGGGCGCGACCAAGCGCTGCGAGTCGCTTTGACCTCAACAGCGCCCTGACCTATTGGACCATTACATCATGGAATCTGAAGCACCTCCTGAGATTACAGGTTGAAGAACGGAGGTTCCTTTTTGCTAGATAATCAACTCTTCCAAACACTGGCATAGACCTTAGGAAAGATTACTGGGACATTTGGAAAATATACGATTCTTGAAAATAGCAGGTATAACTAGCTCGTTTAAAATTTTAATAGATTTCGAGGCCTAGACTATCAGCTTATCGCTCTGAATCACTACACGGAGAGGTTCTCCTAAGCTTTTCATTATCGCTTTGACTATCTTTCGCATTTCATTTAACCTTTCCTAAAATTAAAGCTTCTAGACAATGGATTATCGTCATTGATGCTGGAAGATGTTAAGTACGATAATCACGTTATATGTGTCACTTTTGAATATATTTGTATTGCATAAAAGGTGAAAAGGAAATTTGACTGAGCAGCATTGTTCTTTGGATTTGCAAAATACGGATTCACCTCTCGCTTATAAAAAATACCTCGCACTTTACTTGTTTACGGACGAAAGAGAAAAACATACAATAGGTACATAATATTAGAAAACTTATTTGAAAGATATACCTATTCACGTAATTCGTGTATTCGGGTGTATTGTGAAAAAAGTTAAAACTCAATCGTCTGCGGTCCTTGGTTTCATTCTCTAGAAATACTTTTAGGTTTTCGTTCTCTTTTTCTTCCATATTCAATATAAATACATTTAATATAAAATATCAATACATATACAATACAAGAGCAGTAATGTTATAATCTTAATAACAATTTTTATTCAGATTATCTCATTAATACCTTGCACATAAGACAAAATTGTATACAGGCTCGATAAGAAGTAACAGCGAAAAGAGCCGCATTAAATATAGTCATTCGGTCTGCATTTCTTGGTACGAGCTACCAAGTACTTGAGTCAACCCCGGTTGGAGTCTAAAGGTCCGGCGTGTTGCTAAGAGAAACAAAATTAAAATACTACCCGTTCAATGATTCCGGAACTGATGGGCATAATGATACGAGTTCATATGGAAAAACTGAACAAAGGCAGGCTCAAATTTTTAAACATCACAGAATCGTACTACTTCGTATACTTGCAAAACAAGAGTATACATACCTCATTTTGTAAGCAATTAATTATTACTTTGGCTCTACAGATTTTCAACTCATACATTGCCATGCTATTTTTCACACTTGTTATTCCTTTGGGATTTCCGTAGGTTTTCAACCTACTAAGATACCTTCCTTTCCTTTAATCCTTGCCATGTAAACTTTATCTTTTACGAATCACTTGCATGAATAATCCAGTCACATGTCAAAGGACGGCTTGTAGGGGTACATACGTAGATTAAGATGTAATCTCTGAATGGGGATTCATATAAGAGGGTATATTCGGAATCTGGCACTGCACCCGCTTGTGCAGCGCTGGGAGCGACATAATGGGTGCGGGCAGAGGCGCCAGTGGCGTGGGATGGTAGTCGGAAGTGTCGGCGGAGGCGGAGGAAGTCACCGCCTCGAAATCGTGCCGCTAACTTCCTCTCGACAACAATCCTCTCGCCTCCATTAACACGGACCGTCATTAGGGTGAGTCGTACTTGGTAAAAAGATAGAGGCGGCGATAGGGTGGAGGACGGAGTCAATAGAAGGGGAGACGCTCACTTAAACTAGCAATTTCTACCCAACTTAAAGGACTACGTGATGTGCTTTTTTCGCCCATGAATTCAATGAGATCAAAGTCTTGAAAGAGAATACAAGTACTTTGTTTAAAAGGTCTATGCAAGCCTAGATAACCATCTAGTATAAGTTTCAAATTTATTTTCTCTCGACAGCATGAATTATGACTCGAAAATGCCTAGTATTTCTGGATTTAAAGGATTTTTAAAATCATAATTTCAACATTTTTTCGGGATAATTTCCCTCTCTCCAACTGTTCATTTTCATCGAGATACTTCTCACCCTAAAGTTAATCGACCACGCGAATTTTATAAAAATCCAAGAATTATACATGAGAAATTAAATTATTTCAGCAAATATAAACACAAGGTTCGTCATTTCTGGATGAAAATCAAAATAAAAATATAAGTATAAAATTTTAGGAATTATTAACAAAAATACAGTCCGACAAGTTGGACGAAACAGAAGAGAACATGGTTATTTTTCGTTCTTAAAATGTTATATTTCGCCAATTAGTGAAATTTTAGCAATTAAATCTAAACAGTCCGTTTTAAATACCTGAAACGTACCCCAAATATGAACGAGAAACATTTTTGTGGTTGCATAAACAAATAAGCGAGGTTTGGACCATAAGTGTAAGGTTACCAAAACTAGGAAAATTCACTGTTTCGGCCTCATTTTCGTGTTTTCATTCTCTCATCGTTACACATGTTCTCGAAATAAATTCTCGATTTTCTTCCTTTTAAGTAGGATACATTTTAAACCCTTTTCAACAAAAATTCAATCCTATTCTTTCGTAGCCAAAGCGAATCCGGTCTTATATTTAACAGTCATTCTTCACGCGCCGGGTCCATCCGCGGCAGCATATATATTATTCCGGCCAAAACATCGCATTCGCGTCCCACAACTCTCCGCTGACCACGTATCCCTCGGCTTAAAGGTCAGAGTGGGGGTGGAAAAAAGAGTTATTGGACCCCCAATGGAGGCGAGTCGATAGCCGCGGAATCGCCGTGACCAACTGAATCTGAGGTCGGCTCGGATCGCGTAAAACGTCTGCGGGGGAGCCAACGCACGAATGAGAAGCGAAAGGGAATTTCGGGAAAAGGAATGAGGAGATGCGATAGACTGGCATTGAGATTATGTGACTTGATAGAAGATTGCGCGCATGAGTGTGGATGAATAAATCGTGAGAGATAGATAATGCAAAGTGACTATCCATTTTTGCAGGGTGTTAAACACGAGTCTAAATTAATTTAAAACAGAGATAATGGGTTAGTAAGAGAAGAGAGGAGATTCTAATAATCTCGTACGTAGGGGAGATGCAACATCGATACATATCGATATATAATATTATAAACTCTTAAAATATCATTCATAATTCTCGTTGTCCGCCGAAGGTAACACATAGATTTGTTAAATAAAAACTTTTAAATAATTTAAATTAGTAGAGAATAAATTATTTGTCGATAAAATACACGAAGTTTGAAATCTTTTATTTTTTATCTTGATAATATATTATAGCAATCACAACATCGTTCCAGTGAGAAAAGGTAAGAAAGTTCGTCTTAAAACAAACAAATTTCATTTTTTTCAAAAGTAAAACTTTTACTATCCAGCTAAAGTTCAAAACCTTACAAAAGATCAACATCCCTACCAATAATATTATCTGTGCCCAATTTAAGGCGAATTTCGTACCCAAAATATTATACAGAATATCTAAAGTGCTGTTCGGCCTATTAATTTGGTGAAGACAGAAAACAATATCTATTGCAAAGCAGTTATACACAGATCCTTTACTCAAGGTTAGAGTCTTTTACAGGACCTAAAGCACATTATATAGCCGTTTGATTTCTCAGGTTTTTAGCCATTTCATTAATCTTAGAATTAGCAATTATTTTCGAATTTTTTTCCAAATGAGAAAGATGAAAGTTCTATCTTCAGTGTGGACATAAAAATGACTTCACTAGCATCTGTGGCTTTATTCGGAATTAAAAAATGTATGTAACGAAAATAATGTCAAACGTCTAAAATAAATTAAATTTCGGTTCTTTATGCATAATTTTGATAAACTGTCTGGCTATAATATTTGACATCCTCCTCCACGTGAAATAAATGAAAAACATACATGAAACGGTGCATACATTTATCTCGTTATGAAAAACAATAAATATGTTTGAAATAGCAAACTTTCATGAAACAAAACATCAATCATTCGTGATTTTTTTTCCCGGTCACGTTGCCCACAAACATAAAAATAGTGTTAGATTTAACGCAATTTCTGCAGCATAAAATCTCCCGGAACTGAAGTTATAAATAGAGAGATAACTGTACCGCCATTCATTCACCGTAGCGATTTTCACCCGGGAAATTATTTAAAGAAATATTGCGAATCCGAGGGCGAAGAATAATCGCCCAGAGGAAAGTCCGCCGACATTCCATCTCCCATCACATTCCTTTCAAAACACAATCGTAAAAAAAATCAAAAGGGCGAGAATATAACTCGCGCGAAAGTTCATCCGATCGATCATCGAAAACTGCTCTTAAATCCTTTTTAAAAGTGGCAATCAGTGTAAGCCCCTCGCAACGGACAATATTTTTCACTTCAGCAGTTGTTTAATCCCAGATTCCTAAGCCCTTTTCCCCCTCTTTTGTTTTGATTTAAGACAACTTTTTTATAACCTATTCGGATAAAAATGGAAGACCTCCGCGCTATTTACGATGAATGACGACAAGGGGTATTAAATGGGGTATTGCGGAGCCCGAGCGGATTTTTTTTTCCGCGCGCAGCAGTCTTTCTGAAACGACCAATCACGGAGGATCTGATTGGCCGGTGGGACATCAAGCCCTTCGGCCCACGAAACGGGCCCTCCCACACCCGCACGAGTGATGGCCCCCCTCGGGAGGGACAGTGCAGCGGGACCGCAGAGGGGGCAGGGTACCTTCTGGTGTTTTTAGGAGACAAGATCCTGGAACAACACGGAGTGGAGGTTCACTGAATGAGAAGGTTCATCGGGAGGGTGACTGCGAGGAAAAGGACAGAAAGGGAAAATCAGGTGGAATGCGTCATTGACTGGGGGAGGGAGAAAAATGGATGGAGGTGCTAGGACGTGAGAAGAGATGTGTTGGGTAGGATAATGGCCTAGAAAAAGTGAACGTTACGGGTGCTGAGTCGAAAGCAAAACATAGCTGGAGGCAGTCGATGGAAGCGCTACTGAGTCCGTGGAACAGCTATCTGGCGAGATGAGCAGTAACAAATGGAGGGTTTCGAAAGGGAAAGTACTTCAGCGAGGGATGCGCGCTCTAAGATTGCGAGCTAAGCGCGAAAAATAAAACGATGCCAACATTCTAAACCCTCGCGGAATATGTGAATTTTTGATGCAGGATTTGATAAAGCTGTCCTTCCCGCTTACAAGCTCCTCGATGATATCGAAAACGATTGTTGCTTAATTATATTGATTACCAGTCCCTGGAAGACTTTCATGGTTACTTCTTGGATACCTCAAGACAGAAACTTCATTTAAATATTTGGTTCTTTTATTTTAAGAAAAACTAAATATATAAATAATTTGTTTGATAAGATAACAACCTGGACTACAGCTATATAGGTCACCAGCTTAAATCTACTGGTATCAGCGTAGAATCACGAGATTCATATATAATTGAATAGGTGTAACCTGTATAAAGTAAATAAGGAGTTGCCATTGTGGCAACTTATCTGACCTTAGGCAATTTAGTCGCGTTTGGGTAAATGCCAAGGATTATTACAGAGAATTTTCCTAGGAAAGTTCTCAACTTTCCGCACGGAAGAATTATTTTTTATTCTCCAACTATCATTATACTTTTCTAAATCGTCCGATTTTAAAAGGACAAATACATTGAAAAAATATAACGCAGATATAATAACTTACAAAAAATTATGTCTGAATTTATAAGTTATTTTTATGGTAAAATTATGAATGACAAAACACTCCATTTTTGCTGTTCTAGAAATGGATATTCAGGTTTCGCTGACCTGGGGATATTCATTGCATCACCTGTAAACGTAAAAAAACGCATGTTACAGTATGAGGTTGTAACGAAAAAAACTGCGGACGATTCACCAGGCGCACCCCTGTCAAGTAACGCGGTATCGCTCGTTACAATAGAAATCTCCCATATCCAGTTCCACTCATACACCTGCGGAGCTGTCTCAGAGATTCACACAGCATCGAAACAAGCTACGCTCTTATTAATCGGAATACGGGAAACCAATGTCCACCGTTTACTCTTCTACACGCCCTCTACACCATTATTTATCATAAGCACCTTTACGATCACTTACCGCCGTTACCCGAAGACGTATGGATCTGCATACACCGTTACTTTGGTCCCAATACACCCTCGGCGATGTACCCGTAAGGCCGATATATATACACCTCCCGGCACAAGACGCATCGATTCCATTCCGCAGCGGAATTAATTCTAAAAAGGCATCAAAAGGAGTTCGCTTTTAAGGTTAAAATGGAAAAGGAAGGAAAAATAGCGGAGGCGACACGCTCGCAAGGTGCGTGGGTGCTTTCTCAGCGTCGGCCATCCGCGATAAAACGAAGGGAATAAGATTGGTGGGCATCGGCAGAGAGAGGGTTAATAGAAGGAGGAGGCGCCTGCGGAGATTGATAGAGTCGAGTTAAAGAGAAGAGAGGAAGAAAGAGAGGAAGAAAGAGAGGCGTGGAGAAACATGCAGCGCGGGTCTTAAAGGCCCATATATTGCGACCAGGGAAAGGGGTTTTAACATACGAAATCAAGAAGGGGAGCGAGGCGCTATAGAAAAGGAAAATGGAAGGGAGACTTCGCTGAGGTTAGGAGTTCGGGACACGGAAGAGGTGAAGCCGTGAGGAAATATGGCGTCGAAGCGCAACTGGGGGTGGATTTGAGCGCACGGCACCGATTTAAGGAGACCATTCCTCGTTCTCCATTCGACAGCTTAACACAAGCAACGGCCCCGCCTCGCAACCCGCTCCTTCCTTTTTCTTTCTTTATATATCCACCGTTTCTCCTCACGTCTTCATCTTCCTCTCTTTCTTTCGCCTGTTTTGCGGGACGTATATTCGGTTCGCGCGGAAGACAAGCGGCAAGACCTTTTCAGGGAACAGTACTCTTTACCTGGCCATTGAAAGGCGTGCTCTCTGATGTGCTTATAAGCGCCCGAGCCTCTTTATCTGCGCGGGCAGAGAGGTATTCTCGCAAGGCGTTCGATCGAATCATTGCGACAGCAAATTTTCGGAAATGTATCGCGATGCTACGTGCACTTCAAAGAGGACTTTATTCCCGATGGGCATGGACATTACCTAGAAGCATGCGAGGGATTTGTGAATGGTGCTCCCGAATTCGGATTTTGAATGAGAGAGCGACAATCGTAGGAGACTGGGACAATTTTAGAAGCGTTCTAAACCAATCGTTATGCAATAAATTATGGAAATTCATTTGAAACTGATATATTTACAAAGATGCAAAAGTTTTTACATCAGACGTAAATTTTCTCCGAACGTAAAAGTAATTTTTTTAGCAATGTAATCTACGTTGTATTGACGACCATGTCTATTCGGATTTACAAAAATAACTATTTATATTTTTATAAATCTCAATATTTTAGAATGAGAAATAATATTAACATAGCTATTGTAAGACAAATCTAGTATGATAGAGAAGTTTTATATACTGTTTTGCATTCTTATACAGAAAATACTTTTATTCATTATCTGAAAATGGTCAAAAAACGCTTCCGTCAGACAAATATTCATGGGCACTCTTAAGCAGTTCAAACATGTTCGAGTAATTAATTTCAGTTCCTAACTAACTAACAGAGGTACGAAATAAAAAGTATATTAGTAACAATGTTTTCCTCAAACAACGGATTTAATATTATAGTGATAAAAATATTGTCTAGATGCTGAAGATTGTGGGATGAATTTCACGAGAAGATAAGGACAATTTTCATGTCTGCAGAATGGGAATTTAAACACGGCCACAGAATTACAATTAAAAATTTAAGAACCATTTCTACTTTTGAAAATCAGTATAATACCCCTTTGAATGAAACATTCGTTAGATTGGGTACTTTGGTAAAGCATAGGAACCTCAACATTTACGAGTATTTTAAATTTTAATTTAACGCTGATGCGTCTCTCTTTTTTTCAACATGTAATATTAATTTTTTATTTAATAACAGATCCAACAACAGCCAAGGATGGCAACTTACTTTGGATACTACAATAAGCATAAAAAAATAAATTACAATAAAAATAACAAGAAAGTAAATATATTTAACATATTACGACAAGGGATTGACGAACCTAAAAATAACTTTAACCAGGAAAAATAAATGAACATAGACACCTAATAATAAGTTTATCGTATATGTTTCAATTGCTCTATAACTTTTAAAGGGCATAACATCTGTTGCATACACATAAACATCGAATCCTTCACAATATCAGGACCTACACTTCATCAAAAACTTATGTTGTATACCCTATGCATTAATTTCTGCATACCATATGATGCCGTCAGCATTTCACATTTTGGGAAAGGGTGTTTTGTAGGGCGTAAAACATTAACGAGAACATTGGAGGCTAACAGCGTACAGGGCCGCGTGTCGGGTGCTCAGTAGCGGCCGCCGTTGCTTCCCTTTAGCGAGGATGAAGAGCGAGAGCTCGGCCGCCATTTCCTGACGCTTTTCGGGGTCGTCGGCGGCTCGCTTTGGCCGGCGAACGACCGCCCCTCAGCCGGCATCGCCCGCTACGGCAGCTGGCTGCTCCATTTTATATCAAGTTCTATCCGTAAGGCGTATTGCCTTTTTCAAAACTAATGGTAAATCGTCGTCCCTACATTGCAGAAACGCAAACCAAACATGTTAAAACATTGTGACAAATTTATACTCTTGATTATCTAACCCAGTTACGGCTAAAGGATTGACTAATAAACTACGATACAGGTAAGAAGAAAATAGAACGAAATTACAGTAGAGAAATCAATTATGGCGGCTTTAACTGGGAGAACGTACGATTCCTGTTTTTGTGAAAGTGGATAATGTAGTAAAAACGCAGGTGTTTGAAGTTCGAATAAAAAACCGATTTTTTGATCAATTTTTTGATGGTAAATAATTAATAGAATCACATACACACGAATTCTACGAATTATTCATTGTTGTCATATATAATATAACAATATAACAATGTATAATTCGTATAATAGTAAAATAAATGAAAGCCTTAAAAATTAGGTTGCTAAAAGCAAGGAAAATTAATTCACTCGCTTGTTTACGTTCCACTGATAATTTAAAATTGCTCTCTCACTAAGATCCCATAACTGATTATTGCATAGCTGAAGATATTTTTAGGTTACGTTGAACACTAATATCTTGATTATGAAAAGCTAGATAAGAACTTGCTTGCTGAGAGCGACACATACACGGAAGGCCTCTGCGAGGTTCATAAACTAAATGCTGTTTTATGAATAAGTTTTTCTTTATCCTCTTCACGGTAAATGCGCTCAAATTAAACTTCATAATTACAGAACTCAGCGTGAACTCATCTCATTGTTCCCCGCATATCTAACACCACATCGAAATAAATCGGGAATTAAACGCGTGAATTCGAACGGAGAATGCTGTTACCCGCCTAGTGAGTGGTATTCAAATGCGCGCCTACAGTAAATCGTCACATTTCTTCGACCTATTCCTCTTCTTTGTAACATTTTTTATCACCTCATAACTAGGAGAATGTTTCCGAGGGTTAAGAAAAAGCCTATTCTCCCAGTAGTCAAACAAAAAAACGGGAGCGGTATAAAAGCGGCTATAGATTCCTTCGGTTGCCAGGTCATTAAAAACGTTCATGAGAAAAACAGACGCATCAGGGGAAACACGACCTCTGGCACGGGCACGCACCAATGGGAGGCTTCGAAGAAGCGACCTTTCTCTCAGCATTCCCTTCCGCGACTTCGGAGTGTAGCGCGCGCTCCTCCCTGTCTAAGAATGCCTCCGCGCGGCGGAATTTCCGAATGAATAGGATTTCGAAAAAATAAAATGAGGAGGCGGATTGGAGGGGGTGGAATAATCCTGGAGGCGTGGATGCCGACACGCATGAGGAGAGATGTCAGCGGGGCACGCATCCATCAAATGCAAAGAAGACACGCGAAGGCTTCACATGGGAATCGGTGGCGGTGGAGAAGGCCTTAATTTGGCTATTGGAATTGCGCCAATCTGGGAAATTAAATTATTTTTCCCTTTTTATGTTTCGTCGCGTCCGCAAACTTGGAAACGAGGACTGACTGCCTAAAATAAACATGTCATCCGGAGATGGAAGGGCCCACCCCATTGACTAGACGTCCTTTTTGGTTCCGAAGTGAATGGAAACGTACCTGTCAGGGAAACGAGTTTCGTGTAAATTCAATATTTATTTACTTCGTGGTAAATTTTCTTTTAACGATATCCACATATGTCATCAACTTCGAGTAAATTCATAGCAATTAGATAATTCTCTTTTTGATGAATTGCTCAGAATAAATCCCCATTATTGGTTAACATTAGTAACATTTTTGTATTTTTCTAAAGTGCTACAACAGCTATGATCATTCTGCACTGGGAATCGAACCCAAGACCGCTTCAGTTATAACAATAATTATAATCGTAAATACCATATGCAATATTATAAATGCAATATTTATTTACCTTGTGGTAACTTTTTCTTTAACAATATTTACCTATGTCATCAACTTCAAGTAAATTCATAGCAATTAGATCATTCTATTCTTGATGAATTGCTCTGTATTAATCTCCACGATTGGATCATTTTCACAATTATTTAATTCTGTTTCTGATGAATTGTTCTGTACTAATCTGCATGATTGGTTAACATTAGTATTTTTTGTATTTTTCTAAAGTGCTAAGACAGCTAAGATCATTTCGCACTGGGAACCGAACCCAAGACCGCTTCAATTATAACAATAATTATACTCGTTCATAATTGCAGTCCATCTATATCATATAATCAATATGAGAAGCTACCTCAAGCAAGTGTTCATAGACATCGATAAAGATTTTCAAACGATCGGTGGTGCATGAAATCGTTGCATTGGTATAGCAGTTAAGGACATGCTCTTTTGAAACGTTTTCATTTCCACAGATCTCTTTCTTACACAAAAGATAATAAAACGCTCAAATGGTGTAGGGAATCCGAATAAAATTATAGTAGGATAAACGCATCCTAGCGTGAGGGGTGAGAAAAGTAAACGATAGCATAATCAACAGCCACATCAAGAATTTCAATGGCCCTGATATACCTGCGGGGAAAGTATTACTGGAATCAACAGTAACAGTTGCTTACTCTTTTTCTCACGGCATTATTATTACGAGCAGTCGATTAAGTGAACGCGTTCAATGTTTTCCCATTCACTGCCACACGCGATTGATAGCTTGCAGCATGCAGTTGTTAACCGTAGAGAAAACGTTCTCTCTGGAATCTTTTTAATGCCCCTCCAACTCTTTTTTTATACAGAGGCTGTTAAGCGTTTATTCCTATCTGAAAGAAGCAAAGCATGCAGGTGATCATTACCACCAAATGGAAGCACCGAAGATATTGCGAGAATGATACGTAAGGAGAGCATCCATAATGGATTACAGCAGCATCGGAGCGTTACCCGCTCAATATCATCTATTACTGCTAATTTTCCGCAGCTGTCTGAATGGTGAATGGAAAATCAGAAATGAGGACGGTATAGAATTAAGATTTAATCTGAAACATTTGCTTGTGCTGAGAGCATAATGGTTGAGGTTTGATAGATAGACGAGGACTTCAGGTGTATGAGGGCATCCGTCGATTCTTTAATAGGTGATATAGTAGATTTGTTTAGTATAGCACAGTACTTCCCTACAGTGGCGTCAAGAAGCTCTTTGTGTGAAATACTATAATGTAGCTGTAACTTAAATCTTTCGGTTTAGAGTTTAAATTTGAATGAATTACGAATTGACATGAAAGAGTGCCGTGGTCGGAAGTATAGTAGTATAAAGTATAAAGGTCGAAAACCACCGGGATGGTATATTACTGTAATTAGTTGCTGCATTACATTCGATGAATAATTAACTGAAGACGCACCGAATAACGTTTTCAATTTACTCAGCAGTTAATCATAAGCATGGATGCCCGGAGACCGAGGTTGCATGCCATGCACTTAATACATAGAACCTCTACACTTAAGAAAATTTCTCCTGGTATTGGAAATCGTGCCCCCATGGGAAATTTCTAGATCCGCCCCCGGAAAGAGGATGGGGTGCGGGAAGGTGGTGAGAAGGGATAAGTGGGGGGAAGATGATGGTATGGGTGCGGAGATTATTATCGATGCGCGAGGCAGTCCATCGGAGTAGAAAGGGCGAAGAAGAGACGGATGTCGCATGTATGGTGCGGGGGAGGCATCGGGTGCGGGGGTTGGTGCGGGCATTCTGAGAGGTGTGTGGTCGCGGGCGGAGTCCGCATACGTGTCCCACAGGAGCGGAGGAACAGGGGAAGAGGAAGGGCGAGAGGGTGAATACGTAGTGGGACCTCCCACGAAGCGCTTGGCTCGTAAGGTGAGGTTTAGTTAATGGGGAGGAATAGTTATGAAGGGGTGATGAGTTGCGAATCAAGGAGACGCTCCAAAGTAGGAAAAGAGGTCCGAGGGGAGGCCGACGCATCGCGACTCTCAATACATATCCGCACATCGACATCCAAGGACTCCTTTGATAAGTTGCGCAACCAGAACGCAAGCATCGGTTCCTACACAAGCTTCCACGAAACCGTAAAATATTTAGGGGGGATTTTACGATGGGGACGGTCAGAATTTTTATGCATTGAAATGGGGGAAGAAAGACGACGTATCACTAAACCATTAGTTTAGGTAATGCATTCCATTAGGTGAATTCATCAAGTGATCATAAAGACGCAGATACTGGTTAACCTTGCAACGTTCCGTGACACTGATAATTAGTGCAGTTTCCAGAGCGTATTATCAATAACTCTCATTGGTATGTGCGCACCATTGAAGGATTAGCCTAAGTACGACAGAGGTTTTGTGACAATTTTACGTCCAAAGTTAGTGCAATAAAACCGCTTAATTATGTCTAAATCATTAAAAATATTTTCCTCAAGTCTAATTCTTGTATCTAAGTCGAATAGAAGCTCTAAGTGTATAACATAATCATCATCGGAGTAATTTTACTGTTTTGAGATTCATTTAGTAGTATAAGCTCACTCTCAGTAACACAAAGCTTAACAAGGTGTTACAGAATTAAATGACTCAAGTAGATAAGAATTTTAAAACTCAAAATTTCACAAAAAGAACATTAACTCGAAGTAATGGCACGCTCAAATAATTTTTACAAAGCAAATCAGCGTATAGAAAAAGCTTGTTTTAAACACAAGAGTGAATTTCCCAAGGAAATGCAAATAAATTCAGGAAAACTTTACGTTTGTAGCCTAAAACTAATAGAAAGAGATTTTATTCTACAGAAAATCCTGACTACATGATTAAAAGTGGAAATATGGTCATAAGATTTTGCAGTAACAACGATAAAATATGTACAGTACGTACAATTTTAAGTTACGGGATCTTTGATAAAGAAGATACCTGAGGAATGTATTTAGATTTTCAAGGCCTCACGTTTTACTGCATGATAACAATATACTGATGGGGGATTTCCGTTGTACATTTCGTTATTCCTAAGGAAAGTAACATTGAAAACTCAAAATTCGTCCTGGTCATGAAATTCTTTCAGTCTGCAGTCGATGCAACCTGGAAATCATTTCAGACGTTCAACTCACATTGCAGGAAATAATGATCGGCAAATTTACAGCTTGAGTTGGCATGAAAAGGAGCATCTACCAGAATTTTATGGGGCTTCGCGAATATTCAACTGGTTATGGGCAATTTATTCCTCATTATATTCATCCTGAGTGACAAAAAAGTACGTAAATATCAACAGCAGTCGTTGAAAATGAAACCGTGAATGGAAACCGTGGCGGTTATCGTGAACACACAATAACTAAGAATAAGGTTTACTATCAAAACCGCTCTTAAATAGATTATATTGGAATCGTGCAATTAAATTAGGTTGCTTTTCTTAAATCTGCCAGGGTTAGTATATTATAGTGTAATATTATAGGTTATTTTACATCTAATGAGAAGGTACCAACAATGTTACCCAAATAATGTTCCGCGTAATGAATAGTGATTCCAGAAAAGTTAATTAGATTTCAACAAAATACCACGAAAATAGCTTTTTTGAAATTTTGAAAGTTTTCATTGATCGATAAACACTGAAGTTGATAATATTTTAAATTAATGCTGGATGAATCTTAAACATGCTTGAGTTTCAGAGACTCTTTACTTTGCGAGTAGACTGGGCCATTACTGACCTCTTGACTCTTACTTCCATTTACTACTTAGAAATATCTGCCGGCTCTACAAAATAACACGTTTCCCGATAAAAACTCAAAATATGGAAGGTATTCCTTTTGAAAAAAATATTTGTGAAACGCTTGCGTAGAATTTTATAGAAATCCTAACTAACGAACTAAGTGAGGTAAAAGTGCATCCAGATGACGCGCGCCATCTGACCTATCAGGTGGGCAAGGGATTGTTACGACCATCACCCAGTGTTTGGCAGAACCTTACGGTATTCTCACGAAAGCCCTCGAGACCAAGTTCAAGGACCACCTCGTGCAACCTCATCGATCGACTCCATTCACAAAACACCAACTTCAGAACGCCTCCATTCGTGCTTATGGTTAATGAAATTTATAACGCAACGCCTCCGCACCCTCCGGATTTTATGGTTTTTTCGTGGACTCGAGAGAGATACAAGCGTCGGAAAAATCTCCCCTCCAACTCCGCTCGGTAGCAAAACACCTCGGCGATCGGCCCGAAATACCATCCGAAATATCTGCTCACCGCTCCGTGGCCTCCGCTCCAGCGGCCCCCGACTCCGACTTGCCGCAATGCCCCCGGGAAGGGGGGCGGGAGGCAAAGGGGGGAGGAAAAAGGGGAGAGAGGCGGACCAATCACGTGGCTGGAGGGAGAAGCGACCAATCATTTACGCGCCGTCGAATGACGGATAGTGGGTACGTGCACGGAACTCATGCAGTGCCCGTCTAGGAGGAAGAAGGAGAGGAAAAAGGTGGGGAGGAAAGAGTCGGCAAAAGGAAAAAAGCGCGAGAGGAGGTATTTTCTGCCACCGTGCGGTAAAAGTTTTCTGTATTACGTCTCACTCGGTGTGTTCGGGGGAGCGAGTGGGCAGCGGAGTTAACAAATGGGAGGAATAACGCGTAGAAGTTATATTATGCAGGTGTTTAACGCGCGTCCCTTTTTTCCGTCTACGAGATTGTCAACTGAAAATGCATGTCCTCTTATCGCGCCTTCGGAGAGAGAGAGCGTCTCAATTAGCGGCGGAAATGGGGTCTCGGTTGCTGAGGACAAATTGCCGTCTCTCCGAATGTGACCGAAGGAGAAATAAAGTAAGACGATGTGCTGATACTCGGCTCTGTCAATAATCGTCCTAGGGATGTTTTGATTAGATGAGGGCCTACGTAGTTGACGCGTTTTCTTTGTCCGAGGATTATGCTTTGAAATCGCAAAGCTCAGATTTTTAGTTAGCAACCAATAAAGCGTGCAAAGATGGCAAGAACTTCGAGCAAGAAATTGCCAGGAGCCCTCGAATAATGACAAACTTCTTACAAGTACATTTTTACTTAAGTAACAAAAATTCTATTGCCTTCGTTATTTGCCTTTTCATCATTATAAATGCCATTTTTTATTTATGCAATTATATAGAGTAATTGTAGAAAACTTAGCTATAGTTTTTTTTAATTTTGGATTATCATCATATCCTAGGCATATTCATTACCCTATTAATTAACTGGATGAATACCCCCCATTATCTGAATCCACAAGTAGAACTAATTTTTGACGTAATGCCGCATTAGCAAGAAAAAAGAGAAATCTAATCATGATTCGATTTACATAAATTAAGTTGGTTTGCTACGGCTTCGATTAAAAAAGCGAAGACTTCATGGCGTTTATAGTTACTTTCACTCACTGGAAGGTGGTAAGTAAGGTATTTAGTATATGCTTTTATCGTTAGCATAAAATTGATCTTCAGTTAGAATAAACTCCATAGTATTGGGAAAGACTTTGATCTTCTTTTACCTACAAGGATCCGTTCATCCCTGCCCCGGCATTAGTTGCCGTTTCAAATCCTCGATATCAACTGCAAGTGGATGAAATGAAATCCTGAAATTTTCAAGAAAGTCTTGAGCATGGTTACAAATTTCTAATAACTATCTAAATCCTTTTCTGCGACGAAATTTTAGCCCACGTTTATATTGAGTTATAGATCTCCCCTATTAGTGTGTCATATTCCCTCGCACACGAAGACTCTCCCTGCTGAAACATCAGAATGCGATGGAGATAAAAGAGCGCATTCCGAAGAACGCAATCAAAGATAAATAAACCTAAGCCGAGGGATTTCCCAACAGGCAATCTACGCGAAACGTCAAATTAAACGTTAAAAATTGGACCCGGCGCCGATAAAGCTCTGCCCTCGCGAGTGTACATCATTCTTTTTGAGACCATCTCGTCGAATATTTCTTCGGGAGGCATTAATCAAACGGAAAAAACCCGCCGAGGAAAAAAACCCCAAATGCGCTCCATAAAAACGGGCGAGATCTCTCAATTGGCAGTAGGCTTATAGCTCTCTCCCTTTTAGCCAAGCAATCGCGCGGCCGAGGGACACCGGTCTTCAGTACGACTTAATCTCTCCGGAGCAGATTAGGATTAAATACCTCGCCCGGATACAGGCAACAGACACCGGTGCACGGCGCCGATGGCCGGGGAACATCTCCTGCCCTTCCTTCCGCCACCCCCCTGCCCCCCGTCTCCTTTCCACGGTCCGGCCTCGGCGATTCCCGCGAGAGATAAGAGAAGCGTCCCTTAGGAGATGGCGAGGATCGCACGCAACCCAATGGACCGGTTTCCAAACGCCCTCATCCCCCCTTTTTTATTTCGATTTAAGTTGTCTTCCTCGCGTTTTTCTCCCTAATCCCATCCTCTGTCCCGCTCGACCTTTAAGCGGCCTTCTCTCCCATACTCTTACAATTAATAATACCCTCTCTTTACTAAACCCTTTCTCCCAGCGTCTTTACATCTTTCTCCTCTATCGCCCCTCCCCCTCACCGTAGATTCTCGTCCGTGCCGTGGGTAATTGCGCCTCGCTGTCGCCCTACTCGGCCCGAGGAAGGTCCGTAGACGCTAACAGGTCGTATCTCGGGCAATAAAACAGAGTGAAACTCAAATGGCTACTGGTTTACAGAGATTCCGAAATTCCAGACGAAGAGAGAAAAGAGCACTTAAGGGCTCTCGTATACTTGCGAACCTATCTGCGATTCCGTGCCTTTTTTTCGTTCAAGCGCCGTGGAAGTTGGCCGGGATGGATCTCGCTTGTCCGGGAACATCGTGTTTTATACTCGGTTCGTCACCAAGCTACTAGGCGATATCAGGTATCCGCTAAAATACTAGATATAGCGAACATTTTGATAACATAATTAATCGCCCGGGGATAGTTTATGAAGCGGGGTAAATTAAATCCGAGAGAACCACAACTAGTGACCAGATCGATTGCGGTATTACTTTTTTCCAACTGGAAGTAGTAAAGAGGAACCAGCCGAATCTGTGTAATTCTAGCAATTAGTCTCACAATTAATTTTTCATTTCAATACGTAATTTTGTTCTCGGTTTAATTTTTTCTTCAAAAATACAAGAACACGAAAAGTAAATATTGTCAAGAATTTTATAAGTGTGGGATGACGTTCCTGTAATTCTCAATTTTAAATTCATAACTTATTTTCTTACATTTAAATTAATTGTAAAAGAACTTCTCCGATCCTTCTAAGGTGATTATCAAGTACCAACATTATAATAATATTCATAGCTCGAGAAAGAAAGAAATTAAGTAATTAATTAGTTAAATTAATTAAACACAATTAAGAGCGATTAAAATGTTAATTTGGCTATTGTTTACGTCTCTGGTGAAAACCTATCAATGACAAATCTTCGGTGATTTAATTTAATGATTAATGCTATAGGTACACTTTATGGCACTAAAAATTGTGAGACGCGGATATAAACAATTTTCCTCGGTTCTACGGCGACATTAGCATAAAAATCAAAATATTGAAGAGTTTCATTTGAAAGCAATCTTTTAAGCCTATTCCTATGCTGTTAATCCAGTCCATAAGTATTTATTTAAAAGAAATTTCGCTTGAGAACCTTTCTATAGCGCTAAAACCCGTGTACTCCAAACCAATTAAAATGTCCAGGAATGGATACACCCGTTTATTTTCCACCGAATCGGAGAAATAACACGCTCGAACATTCTCCCATCCGATACGTCTCCCACAACAACTACACCTCATACGAATGCTTTGCATCCCCAAACCATCTCTCTTCCCCTCTCAATTGCCATTTTCCCATTGTCTGGATCCCGGTTCGCCACCTCCCGCCCACGCCCCCTCCCTCCGCTGCAGAGATATCCCCATAAATTGGAAAAGGCAATCCTACTCCAACTTAAGCCGTCTCTCCCCTCCCAAAACCTCACTTCTCTGCACAGCATCCTCTTCCCCTTATCTGGACCAACTCGCACCAACATCGCCCGCGATTCCATAACCACCCCCACGGCCTCCCGCCCTTCCTCTTTATTCCTCACCCCCCGCCCCACCTCACAGCTGCCGTCCCAACGGGAAACTGCTCGAGATCAAACGCAGGGAACTCTTCCGCCGATACACTTCGGCCTTTTCGAATTCCGAAGGAAAAACCGTGCCATTCCTGACCCATTCTCCCCTGCACTTATATTCTTTTCAGGCCCGCAGTAGACGAGACCGAATTGAATGTGGATAGTGCGGTGTATTGATAGCTGAAGTGATCGGGGAAGTTAGTGCTGCGACCAATTAAAAATCTCCGCGCCTAATAATTAAAATGAAACTTTCCCATATTGCTGTTTTGGTTTGCGATTGTTTGATTTTCACAATCAATGATTGTGAAAATTTCGGATTCAAAAGACCAATGATGAGTCTTTCCAATTACGAGTACTATCCATATCCGCATTCAAAGTGAGAACGACATTTGAGTAGCTGTTTTCATTTTACTTGAAATTTGGTATAGGTCACTGATGGTAATAATAGTAGAAAGTAAAAATTATTCCAAAAACCATCGAGAAAATTTAAGGACATTCCTTAGTGGCTTCCCGAGTATTTTTCCTTTATTTTATTTGTTGGTTTCTTTAGAACTTCACATACAGCAATTACTGCCAATAGTGAAATATGCAATATGCAAAAACACTAACACCCTTTCATTAGACAAAACATCCGATTAGCCTGGACTCGAAACCGGGAGTTAGATATGCACTCTAATTCCATTCCGCCACCAATATTGGCACATTTCCGGTTAAAATGATGGATACTTTACACGTTGCATCAGATGTGTAGACGGATTTCCATCCTTTTGCTTTCGCACCTCTTCAGTAGCGAGTTATATAGTTCCCGGGAATTCTATGTGTTTTCATATTAATTATCTCCACCACTGAGCACAATATTTTTCATGCTGGGAGATTTGAAGCAGTTTCTATCATCTTTTCACTTTTCCTTCCTAAAATTTCTGAGGAAATATACATTGAAAATGATATTAACCTAGTAACAGCATAGTAATGTGGGCGGCGCGTGTGAAAATGTCGAGACGTCATAGAATATCTAGTAGATGAATTAAAATAATCTGAGGGGGTAATAATATTGGAGAAACAAGCACTCACATTGAAATGAATACTACTTCAAGATTTAGGAGGAAATATCAACAAAAATAAATATTTAACAGAATAACGGAACACACTGGATTTTTTTTCAGGGTACTTTTTCCATGGCCTTCCACGTATTCTTCATCGTGTTTTCATCATCTTCTTTGTAGTCAAATTTTTCTTTCATAGGAGCAATATTTTTTCAAATAACAATCATACGTATAATGAGAGGAAACTTGGCAATAAAATTACTTTATCAAAAAATAGATACGTTAACCGAAAAGTTAATAATACGATTTTACATATGTCATCACTCTTCGTTCTATCCTTTCCATCACTTTGTGTGGCCGGTGCTTCTATGAAGCCAGACCGCGAACGATGCCCCCATGTGGACGAACTCGCAACGTCCTTGCCCACAAAGTATCCCGAATGTCTTGGAGAAATGTTCTGCCGGGATAGCTCAACGGACAGAGCACCCGACCGGCAATTGGGAGGCCCGGGATCGATTTCCGGTCCCGTCAGACATTTTTCAAGTCTATTCTTCCTTGGGATTTTTCCTGGGTGCGTACCATCTTGCGCAAAGTCACCCTTACCCGTTTTCCTTTGTTAACTTTCTCTAATTTTTCATTGCAAGTCTTTTTAATTTCTTTTCAAAATTCACATCCGGAATCAGATCACAACGTCTAGATGAACATCAAGCGTCCCTAGCATAGACAGCGAAAGGGCCTCGACGTTGGAAAAGTGGAACCCATTTCATTAACCTTAGTACAGAGATGGTACCGAGGAGCAAACGGCACGTGACGAATTCTTTCGATGCCACACCCTAAGGAGAGGTGGGGGTTGAAAGAAAGAGGATATTGGACGTGGGGTGGGGACCAAGATAAGGTAGTGAGGGCGACCAACCCCGGGGGCAGCACCATTCCGCAGGAATTTTCCGTCTCCGCATCTCTAAAGCCTCCGCTCCTTGACTAATTTCCCTGAGCGCCTCCAAGACTTACAGCGTCCTCCTCCAGGGCCCCCTCAATCCCTCAGCCTCCCTTCGCGACCCTCACACGCCTTATTCCAGCCTCCGAGGGCACTTTGTCCCTTTCAGGATTCGCTCCTCCATTTTAATCCCCCATTCGCATTTTTTGCCCATTCTTCCTCCTATATTTGTTGTCCGCTCTCTTGAAAGGAGCTCCTAGCACATCCACTGCAATTAATCTCAATATATACTCATGTGCTAAGATCTAGATCACACCTTCACACAGCACAAAATATGTAGCGTTTAAAAGACATGTATGTAGCCTCTAAGCTGCATGAGATGGAAACGGACCTATAACTATCCATAACGTTTACTTTCATTCTTAATCTTTTTCTTTTATGTGAATAATTTTCATGATTATTTTTTAGGAACTAATTTTCATGATGAATTTGTGAAATAATGCTTACAAACCTAAGAATATAATTCTTGTAAGCGCGATATTATGACGTGTTTCAGTTGGTGGTTACACTACTTTCGCACCTGCTTGAGGCTCCTTAATAATCTTAAGTCCCCTTTTACGACCGAACCTATAAACGAGGCGTTTATGTTGTTTTGAATCATGCTAAAATATTTCCTTAATGTATGTGTAAATCTGTTCCTCACAATGTATAAGAAATCTACCTTCATTTATTATTGTACATATCCCACCTGACTTTTCGTATACTTAATTGTGTTTGTTTTTATGGACCAATAAAATTATTATTATTACTAAGAATTGAAACGCAAGTTGCTTCAGAATGCAAAAAAATATCAGATAAAAATTTAATGCATATGTTAAAAACATTACGCATCGCATATTCAAGAAACTCTTAGGTAAGGAGATCGAGCACAGAGAATAAACAGAAGAAGGAAAAATAAGAAACGGAAGGAGAAGTGAGAAAGGGGGAAGGAAAGGAGAGAAAGAAATTGGTTGGAGAGGGGTTTCGGAAAACAAGGACGGTCACGGGTAATGGTTTTACGACCATCAAGGGTGGCATAAAGAAAATGAAAACAGTGTCTCCGTTTACAAGTTACTTTTCCTCGCTCTCCACTCCCTCCTCCACGTATAATTCCACCCCGTCTCCTCCCCCGCGATTTCTTCTTCGAACACCCTCCGTGCTCGTCACCCACCCTCGCATTACAACGCCCCCTACGACCCTCCGAAGACTTTCCTCATCGCGGATGACATCCCCCCACCCCACATCATCGGACGTTTCCTTCTTATACATTTGCAGCCCCCACCCACCGCCCCTCATCTCGTTACCCGCATCCTTGCGATCTCCTCTGGGATGCGGAAAGAATTACGACTGTTCCTCGTACGGAGCTGAAAGGTCGGATGAGGCAAAGCGCATGAGAGAGGTATTGGTTTGTAGATTGCGTGGCAGGAGGACCGATTGCATCTGGGAAAAGGAATGAATTCGTGGGGGAAAATATGGAACTGTAGCGATGGCCGTTGTGAATAGCTTTCCATTCGTCGTCGTGAGTGTACTGCTATGTTCGGATGGCAACGGGAATTAATTGCGGAGCCGATGGATTAAGATGTAAGGGAAAGGACTCGCATAGTGTATTTAAAATAATTCGCGTTAAATAATGAAGTTTCTAGAGTGGTTCCCTCAAGAGGCAAGTCTTATAAATAATTATATTATGGCAAATGGGATACAAGAAGAAATTGAAAATTTGGAAAAGCTGAGAATACCAAAGCCCAGAGGAACATTGCTTTGGAACTGGTAAATCTCGTCATAAAGAGCCCATAATATCCGCAAGGAAGTAATTCAAGTTATTAGGATTTTCTATTTCCATAACCAAATAATATTTAACATCATTTCAAAAGGAAATTTTTATCTTAAAAAATTTGATTACCATTAAAGCATGGTTGGCAAAACGTGGAAAAGAATCCTATAAAATAATATTGAGAGTAAATTTCAGAAAAACGAAAAAGACACGCTCTGCAGCAATTAACTCTATCGAGATTGTTCTTACTTTTATAGCACACAGCATAAGCTATCTTTGATTCCTCAAAAGACAAAATTTTCTTATTGATGCGATCAAAATAAATAATTACGGAAGCAACAAGACCATCACATTTATATGAAAGACAGCGATAAGTATACGGAAACAGTAAATCGTTATAAGAAATGTTTCCATCACGTATGAATTTCAATGAACCCATTGAATAAAGATTCTCCTTTGCGAAAAAGTTATATAGCTCATTAATATTTTCTTTTGCCTTACTATGCGAAGACATACTAATAGAGCAGTTACCGGAAACGAAAATGGAAAAGTATGTGAGAGACCAAATTTTACTTTCATCACTTAAACCGGTGGAGTTGAACTTAATGAAACTTCTCTTTTATCGAAATATGTTTCTTTTACTTGAACTTTGATCAAATATCAAAAAACGCCTTTTATGTTTAAAATGTTTACTGCCAATATATTGAAGTATAAGCTAAACCCATTTCGGTATTAAAGGCAGAGGAAGAATCCCGTTGACAAAGCACGTAAACCTATTCTCACTTTTGAAACTTATTGCGTATTTATTCTTAGCTCACAGTTATGGTTAATGCAAAGAAATCTTTCTATTGTGAACCCGTAACCACAAACTTAAACAGCGAAGTGCGCCGTAAGAGGTAATAACCCAGCTGTTAATGGCTTAATTACCTGAAGGCTCCAATATATCTCCAGGTAGAGAATACATCCTCGATTTGGCAACACTGTAATGATCTTCCCCACCACATCTGTCACCTGGTTTCCCTCAACCCAGTGCTCCTTTCAGACCGAACAACTTTTTTCCGCTAGACTAGGAGGCCGAATGAGAAGAGCCAACGGTTCCAACAATGTGACAAGGGCACCTCTATGTCGTGGACCGGCATTTTTGGGAACAGCGTGGGGTGAAGCAGGAGGAGTATAGGGAATGCCGAGGGTTGGACCTTTGTTAGGGTTTGGGACACTGGGTGTGCCACCTTTCTGAGGAACCAACGGGACCTCAGGTAACAATAATGCCTCTCCATCCCAATTTCAGCGTTGAGTTACGTAAGGAGAGGCCAAAGTCTTACCACCAAGGTTACATGATTAAATAAAACTGAATGATGCAAATAAACTTCATGTAATTTTCCTTATTCTAACGCAAAATATAAGTAAAATTCCTCTACATAAGGAGCCATTGTAAAAATCGCTATTATTAAAATTAAACATCGTTTCACGCATTTTACTCGAGCGGAACTTTCAAGTAAACAGTGGGAACCAAGAACCTTCACCTTTCTAAAGGCCTCAAAAGGCAGTTTTATGTGATAAACATTTCCAGACGCGAAGTATCGCTTGCAGAACTGAGATGATCAAAGATCATTATCATTCCAAAATGTGCAAGGAGGAAATGTGGGAAAAAGGTACATCTATGTAATACCAATTTCAAACGTAAGCATTCCACAAGAAATACATTAGGGGCCAAATCTAGAACTAAAGCAAGAGTAATTCCACCAAAATACCCAACCCACGGCGATTAAAAAGTGGCTCACTGAATTCACAGAAAAATCGAAAATGAATTTCTTACACAACTTTCTATTTGCCAACAATTAACCGCACCATTAAACCTACTGATAACATTTAGAGAGCGCGTTTATTACAGTTGAAGGTGCATTAATGCTGTTTGTTAGGCTCATCATAAATGAAAATGGAATTATCGACGCGTGAAATTAAGAAATGTTGGTCAGTCCCGCACTAGAAGATTAAAATACTGAAATTTTATCATAAAATAGATGAATGAAGGTCTTAATGAAGTTCGATAAAGTAAGAAGAAAAGATTATTGTTCGAGGTTCACGTCAGAATTTCAAAGCGCCAAATTCGCCCTCAAATTCTGGACGGCAGCGCTGCTCACACGCTACGGAGAAGGGCTGAACTACGAGGACTATTGAAACTCCCTCGACCAACCGCACATCAGCAAGCACCTCTACCATGCTCCCTACCGCCGATTTTGCAAACTACTTCGACTGAGGGCGGCCATCAAACTGTGGACGCCATACTATATGGATCCTGAACACGAGATGGTTAATTATCAACAAGGAAATAACTACTTTCAGAAGAAAAGTTATAGTCATTTTCAGCCCCAAAAATTAGCTCGCGCTTTCCTGAGGATGAAAGAGGTTTTCTTTTCTTTGAAAACCGTAAATCTGCCGATATTAGCATTTTTATTGTATTGAATGACGATCTGCTTTGACGAAGTAGTTCCACGCTTCTCCCGTAGGTGGTACTAACGAACGTTCTTCGTTTATGGTTGCGCAAGGGTACGAAAGCAGAGAATTTCGATCGCTAGGGCGCCGAGCTTGAATTTTTGGCTCAATACCATCCTTCAGAGTGATACAAGAAAGTTATAAAGAATTTACCGGAATGAGTTCTACTCTGAAACGTTGTACATTGGAAATAGGAAATGTCTATTTCGTGTTTGCGGTAACATGTAAGATATGTAAAAAACAAGAGGAGGCGAATAGAACGGATATTCTCGCATGATAATTCTTGCCATTATCTTGCCTGACGCTTCCGCTTCAATTCATGAATGACGCCCCAATGTATTTCTCGCGTGATTCTAAATGCCGTTAAAAAGCTCTGCACCTCTGAAAAAGCAGTTTAGATAAATATATTCCTTATCTTCAGTTTAGATAAATATCTTCTTTATCACTTAGGTTACCATTTAGGTGTTCATCTCAGACACAGAAAAATTCATGTTTAAGTCGATAGCGCTTTTCGACATGATTGACATGCAGAGTTTCAAAAGAATTTATTTACTTTCATCTTTCAAAGAATAAGAGAAGGTATTCTCCATGAAGTTACTAAAGGTGTATATCGTTTAAGAAGCCTGACATAGGATTAAATTCTGGAAAATTCTCAAAGCCAAATTTTTTTTTCTTTCAAATGAATACCGTCTTCGTTGTATTCTATAGTTTATTGTAGATATATATGAACGTGTTTTGCTAATATCTGCTACAATTAATTTCCTTAAAAATCACAACGATGCAATGCAGTCTTGTTCTTTTGGCTAAAATATTCAGAGGACACATTAATCATTCAGGTTATGTTTACGTAAGGACTTATAGTGATAAAGTTTCAATCGCTACCAAATTCATAACTATAAAGTTTTTTCATGCGATAATCGACGTGCTGCTGCGACGGGAACAAGAGAAACGATGCGATAAACCAGTTTACCTCATTTGAAAGAGAAATGTGGGAAACGTATTCCGACGACTTTTATAGTCGATTCCGCGATTGATGATCGACTCGATCTCGCACAATGGAAAACTTATGGCCGAGATATCTCGGTTTTGGAGGAGTAGGAAATGGGGAGTGATATGGTCTCGTAAAGGCCTCCTCAGTGGGTCAGTGGAATGGGAAGCAGCAGTGCCAAGAGTAAAAGGGAAACGGTTTGGGGAGAGCCGGGCTCGCTCTCACAGTTTTACGAGCTGTTAAACGGCCTTTAAAGAGGCGCTGCTGAAACCTCGGGCCCTCGCAAACAGACCCACCTCTTCTCGTTATTACGCTTTTATAGCCTCGCCTCACACCCCCAACTGCATTATCTCGCACGCGCCTTCGTTACTCCTTTAACCCTTTCGCGGCCTTTCTTTGAGCGATGGATCCACTTCCCCTTTACGACTGTCATTTGCCCCCGCACTAGCGCCTCGTTCACGGTCACCCGACAACTAAAAACGCCGACTCCGGAAAAAAGGCGATGATTAAAAGGTGCCGAAATCGAATAAAAAAGAAACCAACTTCTTTTTTCTGTTTTCGTCCTCCCCCATTAGAGTTCTCAAAACCTGAAAAGGTAGTAATTAAACGAGGAGGCAAATCGTTAGTTGTTTACGGCCGAGGGCCGTCCCGCCGAGATGAATGGGGGAGTAGGACGGGTAAAAAAACGCCAATTACTTAGCATTGAGAAAGAAGGAAAGTTAACGATGTGTGAAACCGATGCAAAGTCGGCGATAATGACACACGAGAGACGAGAGTTATTGCCGACCACGCGAAAGCTCATGAGCAGTGCGGGAGATAAACGAGGCGTGGGAGGAGGGAAGGAGAAGAAAAAATGCGACGGACGCTCGCCTTATAATTAAAGTCCGAAGGGAAGGAGGAGGACGATTAAGCATCGACGGCGACCTCTTAACCATTCCCATCGCGGAATGCGTTTAAGCTCACGAGCACGTGAGCTAGTACGAGCGAAGACGAGTCAATGAGCGAGTACGCAAGCGCTGGAGAAAAAATAAACGAAAGATCCCTCTAAAAAGCCCTTCCTTGCGAGAGATGTCGTTTTTATCGCTCATACACTCCGAGCACGCGACAACCATAACGTATTAACTCGATTCCAAATAAAGAAATAAAAAAGAGCGTAGGAAAGGCTTCATTTGCCATACGCCCCCGCCCACGAAAACCTGTTTTCCGTTCCTTTCTCAATAAAACCCGGACCAACACACCGCTCCTCGCCTGGCCTTAACTGTTTCCGACATTTATTCGACCATTATGAGTGTGCTTCGCTTTATATCGCAGTTGTAAACGCGATGAACCCACAGCAAGACTCGTGGAGGATATCAAAACAAACCATAAAACTGCAGTTACGTCGCCATTACGAAAATAGTGCGCAGGCTCCACCCCCACTCCCGGCGGGCCCTAGACTCACACCACCGCGTTTAACACTTTCTTCCTTCGCCCCTTCCACGCCAGCCTAAGGGTGGGGAAAAGTGGGTGGGAAGGTAGCTTCCAAAGCTGGTTTCCAGTGGGAAGAGGGAGAGAAAAAGAGAGGTTGCCAAGCCTCCGCGCCAACTTCGACCTGCTGCTCAAATCACCCTGCAGAGAGCGTGGCGGTCCCGTAGCGACCTTCCTGCCATCTACATTCAAGTGGCCGAACTTCTTGGGACTCGAGAGAAAGGGAACGCTGGAGTGGGATGGAAAACAACGCTCGGAGATTACCTCTTCGACGTCCTACGGTCGCGTATTTTACTTTTTTAGCGTGCCTCGGAGGGTAGTGAGAGTTTTTGCCGGGATTCTAGCTTTGAGACGGCATCGAAGGCTTTATTCCGCAGTTCTAACGTCGTTTCTTGGGTTTCGGCGGCCATAAAAGGTTACCATTTCGGCGATGGGATTCGAAAGTGCTGGAGGGCCCAATAGAAACGCGGGGATGTTGCCCCTACCACCGCCTTCCCATCCCCCTTGCCCGGCGTGTTCTGGGAAATGTTGTGTTTCTCTGTCAAGAGAGGACACTAGTGTTCCAGCGACGTCCGTCGGTAACTTTTGCGGAGCGGCACTTTCAAAACTGCCTAGATCCCGGTTCTGATTTGGGAATCTAACAGAAGATAGGCTGATCGAGATTGCTACTTGTTCAGGATTTTCATGGCGTATGAGGAAGTGACTAAATTTAGCTTGGCACAACTCAGCAGATAGATACATAAAAACAAGAAAATATCTAGTGTTTTCCCTGTGTGTATGCTGCAGGAATATTCCTCGGGTTTCCAACCAGGTCAATTAACCCGGTTGGAAACTTTCGGTAGACTTTTAAGTGTTTGATAGAAAATCCCTGTCCTGCTTATGAACTGCATTAATTTCCCTGTAACGGAATAAATAGTGATACGAAACAAAGAAAATGCTATATATGATCCCGATATTCTCCAGCCTATTAAAAAATACTTCATCATATTAATCGCTCCATAGCAATAAAAATAAAACAGGAAGCAAGTGACATGTCTAAAGTAAAATATTCGATACTATTCAGATTATATGAATCTCTGAAAATCTTTTTACTTCATAATTATCCTCTGAGCCACTCGAAATGAAATGTCTCGAACCTAGGGGATGACATCGGCATTTCAACTTCGTATGGGAAATCATCTCATTCGATGATGGAAGAAACAAGATTTAATGTCATTGGTCGCTATTTCTCTGATATGCAATATTCAACTTTTACACAAGTAATTCTATTCCGTAAAGGAATATTAAAGGAATCATTCCCTTCGCGCTCAAAATAATCGTATACGATCAATAATTATCGAATATAGAAAGAAATATTTTGTTGTACTGTATTTATTCTGCATCAGAAGCAGAAAAACAGAATTGAGGCTTACAGGCACTTTTTAACATGATATCTGATCTCAAAAGAAGGAAAAATACACATTTTTCTCTCTAATTAACTTGTCAGTAATAAGAGGTTAGGACATAAACTGAGGATTGTTTTTAACATTAATAACGAATTTTTGAACGTCATCCATATATTATCCATCAACACTAAACCACATTAACATGAACATTCACTGAACGATTAAGGGAAATTATAGGGAAAGGAAACGTCCCACGCAATCCTTGGAAAGAACATAAAATAAGCGTCAGCTCTCTATTTAATTTTTTTGCTCTGAGGAATAACAAATATTAGCCATGTACATATGGATAAGGAATTTATATTTATATATACTGCTTTTCAACTTCCACCTACCATTCCTAGTCATTGTAGCTGAGAAATGCTCAATCGCCCTGTCACATTCAGGGGCTGTGCTTTGAAATCTTCTGAAGAGAATTTCGTCTTACCTACAAACTTCTAACTTGCTATAAACAGCCTTGCTTCGTAAGGCCATAAATTGACACTAAATCTTTATGGATTCGTTCACAAACGTGAGTGAATTATGAAATAATACTGAAAACACTACAATAATTTCTAATTTTTCCAATGTGCGCTTTCAGCGGATGATATATATGCTATGCATATGTAATTGGTTATTTTTAAGGAATCTATTCAATACTCAAAATAATTTTTTTCAGCAAGCGCAAAGAAAAGATTAGTATACTTCCTTATTTGCTTTTAACCAATTAGTCTAAGTATAAAAGGCTTCCTTTCCACTTTTAAAATTATGAACATCATCAAATCTATAAAATGCATCTTAAGAACGTAAAAGACAAAGATACGGAGTCCGACCAGAATCTTGGTCAAACAAATTCCTTATTTCTTATGAAGTGTTGAGAAAAAACCGCCGAATGTCAACATATCGCGGAATGGCTTGAAATTATTTTTAGTAAATTTCACAACTTCGCTCGAAATTCGCATATATATTTATGTATTAATCGTGATTTCAGTTCTAGCTAACTTTGTATTGCAACATATGACACCATATTTATGTATATACGTTTCAATGTATTAACTTTACTTAACTTTTAATGCAAAATTAGGCACCTACTGATGAATTCTCTTTGGCTTAGGTGGACCTTGCTGCCAACCTTACTCTATTTATAATACATTTATTATGTTCTACTTATGTAGCTTAAGATTAGCTGTATGTAAGTCTTGATTCTTTAAGAGATAGATAATTAAAAGAAGGGATGTTTAATTGAGGTCCACAAGAGGCTTCAGAGGTAAGGTTTAATAGAAAATTTGAAGATATTTATTCTGATGGTTATGATGACATTCACTTTAAAAGGTAGAAAACTTTTTGAGTGTATTCATTATAAATTAGTTCTTATGTACTGGTATTTAAAAATAATCTCAATAGAATTTGATCGTAGTAAATTTGTTAATCTTTTACTTTAATGAACATGTGAATACATAGTGAGCAACTTATTGAAATATGGTCGAAAATTCTTAGAAACTACAAGAATAACCATTCAACCATAATACCATAAAAAAATGAGTGGAATGAAAGTTTGTTTTCGTTCAAATTATGCCCCGAGAGATTTCAAAGCAAAAGGGTTACCTTCAAAGATACAGCAATTGCAACAAGTAAGAAGCAATTGCTACATAATTCGTAGCCTTCATTTAGGATAAAAGCCCTAAACATACCGTCGATACATAAAGCTTGACCAAAGAGCAAGAGCGTATTTATCAAGCGTCGCAGCCGTTACATTACAATTGTATTCGGCTCTAATACAACTTGTCCTATTATAATACAGGTTTTCTGAAGGTACAGATAAGGGGAGCATTAACTGGGTTTTTATCTCTATAATTATCCTCGTAATGTAGCGTATCAAAGTCAGGGTCGAACTTTCGCCTAAGATAATGTCTTCGTTGGAGTTGTTAGATAGTACGCAAAACATTAGAGTATTTAGTAAAAGGCAACCAATTGTGAAGCATCACAAGCTGCATAGAACAGACTTTTTCACGTCGATATATAATTATCTCAAATTACGAAGATATCGGCTACCGTCATACTCGAACTAAGATAAAATGTAAACATGTCAAAATGTTTCCTTCCATTATTTGTAGCATGTAAAACTGTGATCTTAAGTAGAAGTTCTAGGAGTATTTTATGGATACTTTTATGGATAAGTATCTCTCTTCTTTTATTTTTCAGATTTTGAAGCGAATGCTAAGACGGTATTTTCACACTAAACAGTTTTCATGGAAATAGCAGGCAAACTATTTGAAAATCTGGTCGTTGTGTCATTCCTTTTCCGTTGTTTGATCTGTTTGACGGTTTTTTGTGAATCTCTTATCCTTCAATTTCTTCAGTTAAATACTTACGTGCTACGTCTCTCTGATATTTAGGAACCCAATGAGAAACAAACATCGTCAAAGAATCTCACGGAAGATGAAGAGTCTTTCAAAATAACGCAATATTTAAGAATTCCATTAAACTTTCTGCTGTGCACATGTCTGTTTAGTTCTCCAAAATTTTTCAAATGATTGCGGCGAGATTATTTAAGTGGTGGATTACCGTTCAATTAATATTTCTGACTGCTACGATTCCTCAATAAGATACATTCATCGACTATAAATGAGAAAAATTATTCCGTTTAAAAAACCGAAAATATCGTAATTCATTTGCTTCATTTTGTCACCATTCTTCATGGCTAAGTTTTACATAGCATTTTACAAAGCACTTCTTAGTGCACTGTTTATCACGTTAATACAACGTGTGCAAGCACTGTTTATCACGATACGTTTATAAGACGATGTTTCAAATTCAACGATCTTATTAATTCAAGATTGATTTTCATATGTCCTTCTCTTAAGCGTTAAGAGATAATCAATACCTTGATATTTGCATATCTATCAAATATTCCCATACTTTTTTCAGCGTGTATAATATTATACCAATCTTTAAGAATCCGGAATGTAAGGGAGAAAAGGGGGGAACGTAAGTATAAGGCAGTAAAACTTAAATAAAAACAAAAAATAAAATAAATTCATATTTAATACTGAAAAACAAAATACATTACAGAGATCACGTAGTTTGTCGTAAACAAAAGATTTTCCAACTTGAGGTTAATCTTACAAAACGAAAGATTTTCAAACTGGAGGTTAATTATACACAACCCGATCCTGCGAAAAATTAAAAGAAATAAGTGTTAATATTGTTTGTTGAAAATTATTTCATGTTAAAAGTCTACATTTAAATACTACTGAGAATCTAAGTTTGATAAAATAAAGAAATAAAGGGTCTACTTATGCAAAACTTGATGCTACTGAAGTAGGTTTGTACTGTCTTACGGGGCAATTTCTCATGCAGATGAGTCTAATTTCCTAGGCTACATTACATAAAAACAGCAAGTACGTAATAGCAGCATGCATACCGGAACTAAGGGAGTACGGAACTGAATCCCTACAATCTCTCAATGTAAAACATGTGAATATAACAAAGGAGATTGGTTATTTTTAAGGAATCTATTCAATACTCAAAATAATTTTTTTCAGCAAGCGCAAAAAAAAGATTAGTATACTTCCTTATTTGCTTTTAACCAATTAGTCTAAGTATAAAAGGCTTCCTTTCCACTTTTAAAATTATGAACATCATCAAATCTATAAAATGCATCTTAAGAACGTAAAAGACAAAGATACGGAGTCCGACCAGAATCTTGGTCAAACAAATTCCTTATTTCTTATGAAGTGTTGAGAAAAAACCGCCGAATGTCAACATATCGCGGAATGGCTTGAAATTATTTTTAGTAAATTTCACAACTTCGCTCGAAATTCGCATATATATTTATGTATTAATCGTGATTTCAGTTCTAGCTAACTTTGTATTGCAACATATGACACCATATTTATGTATATACGTTTCAATGTATTAACTTTACTTAACTTTTAATGCAAAATTAGGCACCTACCGATGAATTCTCTTTGGCTTAGGTGGACCTTGCTGCCAACCTTACTCTATTTATAATACATTTATTATGTTCTACTTATGTAGCTTAAGATTAGCTGTATGTAAGTCTTGATTCTTTAAGAGATAGATAATTAAAAGAAGGGATGTTTAATTGAGGTCCACAAGAGGCTTCAGAGGTAAGGTTTAATAGAAAATTTGAAGATATTTATTCTGATGGTTATGATGACATTCACTTTAAAAGGTAGAAAACTTTTTGAGTGTATTCATTATAAATTAGTTCTTATGTACTGGTATTTAAAAATAATCTCAATAGAATTTGATCGTAGTAAATTTGTTAATCTTTTACTTTAATGAACATGTGAATACATAGTGAGCAACTTATTGAAATATGGTCGAAAATTCTTAGAAACTACAAGAATAACCATTCAACCATAATACCATAAAAAAATGAGTGGAATGAAAGTTTGTTTTCGTTCAAATTATGCCCCGAGAGATTTCAAAGCAAAAGGGTTACCTTCAAAGATACAGCAATTGCAACAAGTAAGAAGCAATTGCTACATAATTCGTAGCCTTCATTTAGGATAAAAGCCCTAAACATACCGTCGATACATAAAGCTTGACCAAAGAGCAAGAGCGTATTTATCAAGCGTCGCAGCCGTTACATTACAATTGTATTCGGCTCTAATACAACTTGTCCTATTATAATACAGGTTTTCTGAAGGTACAGATAAGGGGAGCATTAACTGGGTTTTTATCTCTATAATTATCCTCGTAATGTAGCGTATCAAAGTCAGGGTCGAACTTTCGCCTAAGATAATGTCTTCGTTGGAGTTGTTAGATAGTACGCAAAACATTAGAGTATTTAGTAAAAGGCAACCAATTGTGAAGCATCACAAGCTGCATAGAACAGACTTTTTCACGTCGATATATAATTATCTCAAATTACGAAGATATCGGCTACCGTCATACTCGAACTAAGATAAAATGTAAACATGTCAAAATGTTTCCTTCCATTATTTGTAGCATGTAAAACTGTGATCTTAAGTAGAAGTTCTAGGAGTATTTTATGGATACTTTTATGGATAAGTATCTCTCTTCTTTTATTTTTCAGATTTTGAAGCGAATGCTAAGACGGTATTTTCACACTAAACAGTTTTCATGGAAATAGCAGGCAAACTATTTGAAAATCTGGTCGTTGTGTCATTCCTTTTCCGTTGTTTGATCTGTTTGACGGTTTTTTGTGAATCTCTTATCCTTCAATTTCTTCAGTTAAATACTTACGTGCTACGTCTCTCTGATATTTAGGAACCCAATGAGAAACAAACATCGTCAAAGAATCTCACGGAAGATGAAGAGTCTTTCAAAATAACGCAATATTTAAGAATTCCATTAAACTTTCTGCTGTGCACATGTCTGTTTAGTTCTCCAAAATTTTTCAAATGATTGCGGCGAGATTATTTAAGTGGTGGATTACCGTTCAATTAATATTTCTGACTGCTACGATTCCTCAATAAGATAAATTCATCGACTATAAATGAGAAAAATTATTCCGTTTAAAAAACCGAAAATATCGTAGTTCATTTGCTTCATTTTGCCACCATTTTTCATGGCTAAGTTTTACATAGCATTTTACAAAGCACTTCTTAGTGCACTGTTTATCACGTTAACACAACGTGTGCAAGCACTGTTTATCACGATACGTTTATAAGACGATGTTTCAAATTCAACGATCTTATTAATTCAAGATTGATTTTCATATGTCCTTCTCTTAAGCGTTAAGAGATAATCAATACCTTGATATTTGCATATCTATCAAATATTCCCATGCTTTTTTCAGCGTGTATAATATTATACCAATCTTTAAGAATCCGGAATGTAAGGGAGAAAAGGGGGGAACGTAAGTATAAGGCAGTAAAACTTAAATAAAAACAAAAAATAAAATAAATTCATATTTAATACTGAAAAACAAAATACATTACAGAGATCACGTAGTTTGTCGTAAACAAAAGATTTTCCAACTTGAGGTTAATCTTACAAAACGAAAGATTTTCAAACTGGAGGTTAATTATACACAACCCGATCCTGCGAAANGCAATATTACAACCCCGTTCAAGAACATTGCGGTCTCGAGACTGCAGTTTCCTAAAGACTCCACTCCACTGCGTACACATAGTAACGCTAAAAGACGTTCGGGTACTTCCCCGCAGGCGGAACAATCGCGCGAGCAAGGGTAAAAAACTTGCAGCGCTTTATATTTGTATTCAAATCGGGACCGCATTAGTGCCAAGCGCGGAAAAGGCGCTCAAAGAAGCGGAGAAACATCTCAATGAGCGGCGAATGCATTCCGCGGCTGGAAGAAGAGTGAGACTCGTACTGAAGGACATCCTCGTTTGCCTAACTACCGCACAATCCATTTTCCGCGCAGACCTTTCCCTCGGCCGCACCACAAACACCTTCCGGTCTCAGAGCCAGACAATTCCTCGTGTAAACGTTTCCCTAAGAGATCGTTTCCAGCAAAGGCCCCGCGCATTCGATTCGACTTCCCAACACACCCTAAATCAATCCGACCTTTCCCCTGGAAGAGCTCACCCCTTCGGATGCTCGAGTCTTATCTTTGGGTAAAAAGTCCGGGGGTGAGTGAGCGAGGTTCCATTGCCGCCCCATGTTAAAGGCAACGGTGACACACGCGACCGCATAATGCGGCGGCGGAAAGGAATTATTCAGAGGCGTCCGCAGAATTCCGCGAAGGGATTCAGTCACGTAGCGAGGCGCCCTCTTGCATTCCGCTTTCGCCGCGCTCTGAGGAACACGCGCGCGCGTCTCCCCTGCAGACGAGATACGGAGCCACTAGTGGATGCAACCGGGGTTAAAGGTGGCACTAGCCCCCACTCCCTTGAGAGTAACAAGATTAAACAGAAGCGGTCTTTTAATTTTTTCAAAAGATTAATTCCTCATCGACACAACTTCCTTACCCGTTAACAAACTCCTGCATCTTTCGTATCGCGATATGATATAGGTTTATTTGACAAAAGAAAGAAGAGCTGAAAAAAATAAAGGTATGCTTAACTCCTGACGACTACATTTGGATCCATTCATGATCAGATTGCTGGAGAAGGTGATGTCTTTCATAATTTTTTTATCGTGCGTTACCTTGTGTTTCGTTCAGTTTTCATAAGAGTAGATGGCCGAAGAGGCGATTCCGATTTCATATAGCTTCTAGTATAATTTATCCTTACACAACGTACTTGATCCGGGATCGATCTGCATCGTCCAGGATTTGATCAAGCGGAATTCTATAAGGTAAATGTATTTATTCCTCCGATACCAAGGAAATAATTTCTCTAAATTTAGGGAACTTCATGATTTTAATAGAATTTGATTTCTCAGCGGAACACAACCTTGAGAAATGAAAATCGGTTGAAGATAACTGCTTGATTACATAGTGTCTAGATAGCATCGAGGGGCCCAGAAGGACACTAGTAAGTCCCAACCATGCGATTTAGATAACTTATTAATTGTACTAATTTAATGTAACAGATTTAAAACAATAAAGAAGCTTCCCATCAGATATAGTTTTCAATCTGGTACTCCAAAGGATTTGTAAGATAATTAGTGCCACATATTGAGATCGGGCCCTTGGGAAGGGCCAAGGTGTGCCCATATTTTAAAACATTCTCAATTGTCTGGAAGTCTTTGAGACTAGATTATAATTTCTTAAGAATTCCATTTCATATACCAAAATAACTTGTTTCCGCTTCGGACACCTAAGTTATATAAAAAGGTAATATTCCTGCTATGACGTCATTTTAGATTGAGAAAGATACTTGCAATTATCTGAGTTAATAAATTAATGGACTGGGTTAACGATTAAAGGAAAAATATATACTCTGAATGGTAGGAAATTATCTTGAGTTATCGAATAAGTTTACTGAGAAAATGTTACAATGCCCACAATTTATTTGAACGAGCATGGTCTCGTGTTTACTAAACAATCAAACTGATCGTCGTTCTTATAAACTGTGGACAGTATATTATTTTCTCCTTGTAAATATACATTCATGTTCCACCAAATATCACTGGACTAATATTTTTGTCAAATATTATTGGATAAGAAATCTTATGAAAACCTCTTTGGGTACTGTTGTTCCACTAGGAGATGAGGAATCTTCCGTAGTTTTTTAAGAGATTTTTTCGTTTCAGCTGAATGTAACTGCGACGAAAATAATAAGATTCCGTCGCGGGTCAAATCCAGAAATTCCAAATTTAGGAATAATTCTTTTCTCTTCTTTAAGTTTTGGTAGAGGGTAATTCCCATGGATAACTTGGGGTGAAACAGAGTCTCAGTAGAGAATAACATACCTATTGACCAAGAGGGTCTCATTCGAGTTTATTTTCTTTTAAATGCCTACTTGCCTCCTTTTACTATTTTTAACTATTGTCAAGCACTTCGTTAGAAAGCGCATTAGTGCCAATGCGTAGAATATCTCGTAAATGTATTTCAGATTGATAAAAAATACATTTTATCTGGAAGAGTTACGATGGGAAGTGACTTCATTCAAACGATGATTCAAAACAATGAAGATAGGCCATCCACGGTAGGTTTTAACCTTCTCAAACAAATTGTACAGTAGATGAATGTATTCGTACGAAATAATTTATTTACACTCTAAGTAACCTAAACCAATGCGTAACGTGCACAAGTCTAAATTTTGATATACAATGTAAATGAGATATTGAAGACAAGAATTTTCGTCCATTGGTACTGCGGAAAATACCTATTTGTTGCTAATAAATCTAAATTTCATCGAATATATGAATGTAGTAATGATAAATAGTAAAACTCCAAGTATCCAGTTACAACATCTTTCTAGTAGAAGACTTGAGTATTAAAAGATATATAAGATATAGAAATGTATTAGATGGGATATTTTCGGAGGTGATAACTCAAATGAATTTATCTTCCAAATAAAGTAGTCCGCAACAGTTCCGAAAGTAACTGATTATGGAAATAAATATTTGAAGTAAAGGACTAAATTTCCCGTTACTTAAAGAAAAATTGGTCATTTACTCTTTTCCTTCATGTACTAATGATTCTTTAAGTTAGCAAATAAGAGAATATCAAGATACAAGATAAGAGCCTCGACTTTTGGGAATCGAATATAGCATTTGGCTCTACAAAATGACAACATTTTATGAAACTATATTGAGGTTTCCTTAAAATCTTCGACTTTGCCCATAAAGAAGATTGTGACGTAAGAAAAAGGAGGTTGGAACACAGCTGTCTATGAATTAGAGGTTTAAAAACACTCCGTAAGCAGTCTTTCGGCAAGCGGAGCTCGTACTCAGACACAAACGGAAAAATTCCGGATTACCGATTACTGGGAAGACCCAAGTTTGTGATGACTGATTCAGGCATAAAGCGCCGGTATCTTCTGGATTATTGGAGTTCCACCGATCTAGTTTTTACAACTAATATTCCTACGAATGGTAACAGTAATAAAATGAGCATGCGCCTACCTTTTATCTCCGTCTGCGCCCCGTCCTAGACGAGCACCAGGAAGGGCTGCAGCGGTGGATCGCATTCCGTCGGGGGCTTTCGAATGGCGTAGCGGGGGGCGGGAGGTAGGTGCCTAGATGGGTCGGAAGGGGCAGTGGGGACCGGCGGGGGCTCTATCCTAGTTGGGGCCTCCCGTGTGATCACCGCCACCGCCGCCACCTCCCACACCCCCACCACCCGCAACCTGCGGTTGCTGCTGCTGTTGGACGGCCGCGGCCGCGGCGGCCGCTGCTGCCGCCGCCTTTTGCGCCTGCGCCTGCTTCTCCTGCTCGTTAAGCTCCTTGATCGCCTGAATCTCCTTCTTAAGCTTCATCCTCCTGTTTTGGAACCAGATTTTTATCTGTCGCTCCGTTAGGCAAAGGGCGTGAGCCATCTCGATCCTCCTCCTCCTCGTTAAGTAGTGATTCGTATGGAACTCTTTCTCCAGTTCGAGCGTCTGGTACCGCGTGTACGTCTGCCTTCCTCTCCGGCGCAGGCCGTTGGCTCCTGGGAATCAAAAGAAAAAATCACAAATTGTTAGCTAAGGAAGAATAGTAAGGCAATGTCCATCTGCTCCTTTCTTCACAAACGGTGGTACCTCGAGGATAAAAAGCGGCCATAGAGATTCCGGAAAGATCCTCGGGGATGAAATAATGGAAGTTTTAATGTATGAGAGACGGGTTTCCTAGCTCGAACGCGCGAAAATGCGGGTGGTCGTGGCTTTGACGACCGAGGAATCTGCTGGAAAGTTTGCCGCGTCGGAGAAGGCAATCTCCCGGGAACGGAGGGCAGAGGAAGTCCCTCCTCCGACACTCGTGCGACACCGCCCGCCACACTCTTCCGAAGCACTTCTCCTTTTTGCTGAGAAATCGCCTCGCAGCAGCAGCGCTCGGCTTGGAAGGTTGGACCGAGGAGTCGAGCATTAAAGTCACCGCGGCAGTGGTTTATTCGACGGGCCGGCAAGCGCCGTGGCAGACTTATTGCCTTAAATTCCTTTTATCAAATTGCTTGTCTACCGTTTACCGCGGAAAATGCCTCTCCACCTGTGTTGTATGGGAAAGGTATTTATTCCGTAACAGGAGGATTTAAAATACGAACGTTTCCCGTGTTCGTGACAGGAGGGTCGTCAGAGACCGGCGACTTCGATTCACTTCGAATCCCGTATTTATGGAGGGTCGTGCGGTCATCCAATTAAGGGGATGTTTCCCCGAACCATTTTATGCGAGCTTTAAAAGCATACGGGAAAGGAATGACTGACGACAGATGGAAAATAAAGCGGACGTAGTCATCTTCAATCAATTGACGTTTTTTGTATCCGTTTCGGGCGGTGAATCACCTCCGTGGAAGGCTGGATTGTAGGTGCACTTCCATTGACTTTATGAATCGAACTGCCTCGGAAGAAGTTGTTCCATTAATTCAATCCATCGCCGAGAATAAGCCGTAATTCACCGATGATATCATCAAATTTAGTTCGAAAGGCTAATAGTTGATAAATCTTTGATCCCATCCTCATTCAACGGTTGCCGATTAAATTTACCTAAGAGTCACCTTGCTCTTTTTTCCGCTCCGCTCGGTTGCGATGCGAAAAGATACAATTTGGAATGTACACACAAATCGATCGGAAAGAATTCACGTGTTTATTAAGAGCCCGGAGACTCTCGAGTGCTCCTCCATCCTACACATGTTGTGTCCGGGGAAGTTGAATTCCCCCGCTTGTAGCAATATATTACGCTTTGATCTCCACTTTTGACAGTACATTTTCCACTTCATCGGCCTCGGAGCCGCGGGCGGTCTTTTTAACCTGTTATGCATATCCCGCACCGACATTATAAAGCGATAAGCCATTTGACCCAACATACGAAAAATAGGCTAAAAAGCCATCGTGGCAGTGGCTATGAAAGCTTATGATATACGTCGCGGTTTTTCCTGGTCGCGTGAGTAGGGAAATAGAGGGCGGGTCGAGCGTCTTTCATAGGTGTGGGGGGTCGGGAGGGCGAAGCAAAAGAAGAAGAATAAGAAAAGAGAGAGGAAGAAGAATGTTCAGGAGACTCACGCCAACTCAATGGAAGCGACCATCAGGAGTGGACTGGTCCATCCCTCCATTAGAGAAGACGCCTCCTCATTGGAGGAGAAAAAGTTAACGCCAGGATGAAATACCTTTGGTGAGAGAAGAGAGGGAGAATGCGGGAGAAATGGGAGGGAGGTGAGAGGAGGAGGTGGGAGTAGAAATTCAACTCATCAAGGACGCCCTCTGAGGCCGGAGTCGCCGGTGGGAAAGTCAAAAGAGAAGAGTGACGAGCTGAGAGATGAAAAATGGAGGTTGGGATGCTGGATGGAGCAGAGGAAAAAGCGGGAGAGATGGAACGTAACGGGAGTCCGAGGAACGGAAAGCGTCGGCAATCTGGTTCTAATAAATGGATTATAATTAAGAATTTATTTTATAGCTTTTTGGAGCGAGGATTGATGCGAGAGGATTCGTGGCCAAAAGAGTAAACTTTAATGAATAGGGTGCCGAGAAATGAGGAAAACGATCTGGTGTGTTTGACTTGCATGGCGATTAACATAATTGTTCAATGACCTTATAGCGTGAGGTGGGATCCGATGAGCTGGGAATGGAAGCAGGTTGTTCGAGAATGCAAATAAAACAGAAAATAGTCGTAGGAATAGGAAGGAATCAATGGTTGGCGTAATTAGCTACATGTATATATTTCCCTAATGAAAAGATGGTTTGTAGAAGTCAGTAACAATGAACAACAGTGTTTAATATTCAGAAATAAATTAATTATTAAAAGAAATATAAATATAGAAGAATTAATGATAGGAAAGTTCGAAAATGTGGAAATAGTACAATTAGATATTGAGAATAGGTAATCCTTTCTTTGGGGATGTTGATTAAACCTAATTATATAACAAATATTTGGCTTGAAAATTCTTTCGCCGAATTTATTAATAGCGGAAGGAGATGTAAAGTGTGCGATGAAGTCTCTCAAAGTTCAAATAAATTCAGTTGGATTCCGCTGAGTACGTACGCAACGCCAAGGGTAAATCCAACCGCCTCATACTCCCTCCACGCGAAGGCTCTCTTTGACAGAGACCTCAAGTACCGTGAAACCAGAGCAACAAAAAACCCGAATTAAAACTTACAACTGCCGACGGAGTTCTAGATCGAGTTTACAAGATGGATAATAAGAAAAATGAGTGGAAACGGTAGGGGCGCGGCAAAGGAGAGAGGATTTATAGACACCTGGCGTCATGAAGAGCAATCGGGCGGTGGATGGAAATATAACTTTGACATAAGCAGTTCTCTCCATGGGAGGATTAAACGTGGAATAGCGAGGCAGGGTGTGGGGAAGGGGAGCGGGCGGAGAGTGAAGATGAGTGGTGGATGCGAAAACTGTGCGTGGTCGAAGTGGGAGAGGCGATTACGGAGCAAGGCATATAATCATTCGGCCGATTGAGACGCCGTCTACCGGCAACTCCGGATGGCTCCGCCTCCCGAGACTCTTACCAATCTCTCCCCCCTTAACCTCAGATGGGGAATTGTATAAGGAGATGTCTTTATCGGATTGACGGCGAGCGATGATGAAAAAGAACAAAAGCCAGGGGAGGAAATTCGAGGATCTATTGAACCCTCTGCACTGTTATCGGCCATTTTCTTCGGCAGCTAAAAGTTACATGGTTCCCGATGTGCAGCACGAACCGAACTTTTTGTTTGAAGAGGGAAGGTTGAGATCCGAGAGGGAGATATGACGATAATGACGAGAAACAAACCGCTTTTTTGAAGGATTCTTGAAAGTATTAAGGTTGGAGACGGCTTATTAAAGCTTAGCTCCGAGATAAACGCGTAAATTGAGCGTGATGAAAATGAGGAGGAAATTCCTGGCAGGGAGAGCCTTGGGGTAGGAGAGACAAGGACCTTTGAATTTCAAAAGAAGCGAAAAAAAAACTGGCGTAAGATTATCGGCTTCAGGCAATGAAACATTTTAATGACTGCCTCGCACGAAGCCTTGAAATCCATCCTTTCGAAGGCCCTCTTATATATATTCTATGTAGAAATTGGTGGTTGAGTAAAATTACATCAATTAAAAAAGAAAGTCTTCGGGGCGGAATCGTATTACGTCCAAATTCGCTCATTTCGATAATGGCATTCAACAGAAAGACGTATTGCGTGAGAGGACTCCCAATCTCATTTTCCCTCACGTTAAATCAACATCGATTTTAATGCCGAGGTTAATTACTATCGCTGAAAGTCGAATATGCTCATTTGCATGTGACAATTATGCTTCCTAATCGGTGAGGAATATCAGAGATATTCAGCAGTTCTCACTGGGTCCGTACGGCCAAAATTAACTGAGATAAATAAATGGAAGAGCGAGTGGGGTAAAGGATGGCCATGGTGGCGCGTATTTTTTACATGGAGCGGGTTGCAGAGAAAGCCTTGCTTGCGCCTGAGGCGGTTCGCAGCCAATATTTGCTCCGGAGCGGAGATGGAGCTGATAGAGCAGGATTCACGGTGGGACCCTCATTCCTTAATTCCCCTCTTCCTACATGCACCCAGAAAAAGATGACGCACGCGACGGCATTAGAAAGCACGCTACGTGCAAAAAGGGATTTATCTGAACGAGGAACGCAGCAATGTTAATATTTTAGATCCTGCTCGAGATAAAGCGAAGGATCGATCAGGAGATATTAATTGGAATTACGGGCCATGAAACAAAAATGCGTGGTTTAAGTCCACGGTAACCTGTTTGCTGTCCTTGTACTGATTTAAATGAATTACGATACGATTTTTCCCCTAAGTTTAAAAATGCTTAGTATAGATAATAATTATTTTGAATTAAAATTATTCACGTAATGGTGTTAGATTCTTAACNCCGAAGTCGAACGCGTTACTAAAATCCGGAGGCGCATTATCGATATTATTATTCGGTTGAAATTCGGTTTCTCGGCTAAACCACTCAAACTGTCACAGAAGGTCGTAAGACACGATACTGTGAGTCAGTAGGAGCGATCCTTTCAGAGAAAATGGTCTTGGGTTAAAAACGTCAAGTGAAGCAATCAACGGTAAATCCAGCCTGAAAGCGTGACAGGCTGCTCCACATTAGAATATTCGAGACGCAATGTGTTGAGAGATCGAATTTATTGAAAGCACTTCCGCGGAGCGCAATTCCGAAATCCGAATCTCCGAAGGCCCCTCTGTTTCTCCTCCGCCAAGGGCTTCCTATCCCGTCGCCATCGCCAAACATTCCCGCTTCCATATCCCCGCTAACTTAAACCCGAGAGAGTTGCTCGGGAATAGAGTTGTCAAAACCAATGAACATTGTCGTCGAGGGTGGCGAGACAATTGGGCCGAGTGCATTTCCGCGGTACACGCCCTCCTCCTCTCGAATGAGAAGACATAACGGCCATCGAGGGATGAAGAGAATGCAGGATCCTCCCTCGAGAGGAGGCTTTGAGGGATTTCCAGCAGCGGGAGGAGGGAAGGGGGGGCGTGGTGTCACGCCTCGATAAGTAAACCAATAACGAATGGTCGATGCGACAATGAAATATTTACCGAGCCTCTGAATTCCAAATTGGAAGCGTCACAATGGAAAATCGAAGAGGTTTTTCCCTTCGGATGTCCATGAAATATCCGAATATGAAAAGAAAGCAAATGCTGTTGGGCGGAAAATGCTTCCGACAACTGCCCATCTGCTGTCGTTGCCGAGGAAACAATGGCACTTTGATTGAGAGGAGCTATAATTTAAGGCTCGAGGAGGTCATTGAGTGTCCTAACCTCCGATACCTACATCTTCGCAGGTTTACACATGTTCCTCCTTTTTACTGCCTATCCGGCGAAATTATTGATATGGGCAAATAATACTTGTGAATAGGCTTTGTACAGGCAACAGCTATATGTCGCGTGGGGGCTATCAAAACTTTTGAAGAAATGGGAACAGCTGCTTTGATGGCGGTCTATTTCTTCAGCTGAATTATTACCCAGATACCAAATGTCGTGGTTTCGATGGGACGAATGCACCATCAGACTATGAAAACTTCAAAGAATGAAAAATTAAAGAAAACGGGGACCTATGCCATGAAATTTTAATACACTCAGAGGAAGGAAAAGAAACCGATTCTGATTAGGAACACAGAGGATGAATGCGAATAGCAGCTTAACGACGTATTGTGGCATCGTGAAATTATGACTATACTAAGAACCATTTTAATAATTTTTTCATCGATTATAACTCAGTGCTTCTCAATCACAGAGCGATGTAGTTCTACAAATAGTTACACCTTGTTTAATAAGGTAATCCATTCCAAGACAGTGGTCGTTAACCAAAACCATCGTTATTCAAGACGCGATTTTCCAGAATCATATTGCATCTCAAATATGCAGATAAAATTCATTTATATGACATTAAGATAAAGTAAATATTATTTATTNCTCTCAAAGTTCAAATAAATTCAGTTGGATTCCGCTGAGTACGTACGCAACGCCAAGGGTAAATCCAACCGCCTCATACTCCCTCCACGCGAAGGCTCTCTTTGACAGAGACCTCAAGTACCGTGAAACCAGAGCAACAAAAAACCCGAATTAAAACTTACAACTGCCGACGGAGTTCTAGATCGAGTTTACAAGATGGATAATAAGAAAAATGAGTGGAAACGGTAGGGGCGCGGCAAAGGAGAGAGGATTTATAGACACCTGGCGTCATGAAGAGCAATCGGGCGGTGGATGGAAATATAACTTTGACATAAGCAGTTCTCTCCATGGGAGGATTAAACGTGGAATAGCGAGGCAGGGTGTGGGGAAGGGGAGCGGGCGGAGAGTGAAGATGAGTGGTGGATGCGAAAACTGTGCGTGGTCGAAGTGGGAGAGGCGATTACGGAGCAAGGCATATAATCATTCGGCCGATTGAGACGCCGTCTACCGGCAACTCCGGATGGCTCCGCCTCCCGAGACTCTTACCAATCTCTCCCCCCTTAACCTCAGATGGGGAATTGTATAAGGAGATGTCTTTATCGGATTGACGGCGAGCGATGATGAAAAAGAACAAAAGCCAGGGGAGGAAATTCGAGGATCTATTGAACCCTCTGCACTGTTATCGGCCATTTTCTTCGGCAGCTAAAAGTTACATGGTTCCCGATGTGCAGCACGAACCGAACTTTTTGTTTGAAGAGGGAAGGTTGAGATCCGAGAGGGAGATATGACGATAATGACGAGAAACAAACCGCTTTTTTGAAGGATTCTTGAAAGTATTAAGGTTGGAGACGGCTTATTAAAGCTTAGCTCCGAGATAAACGCGTAAATTGAGCGTGATGAAAATGAGGAGGAAATTCCTGGCAGGGAGAGCCTTGGGGTAGGAGAGACAAGGACCTTTGAATTTCAAAAGAAGCGAAAAAAAAACTGGCGTAAGATTATCGGCTTCAGGCAATGAAACATTTTAATGACTGCCTCGCACGAAGCCTTGAAATCCATCCTTTCGAAGGCCCTCTTATATATATTCTATGTAGAAATTGGTGGTTGAGTAAAATTACATCAATTAAAAAAGAAAGTCTTCGGGGCGGAATCGTATTACGTCCAAATTCGCTCATTTCGATAATGGCATTCAACAGAAAGACGTATTGCGTGAGAGGACTCCCAATCTCATTTTCCCTCACGTTAAATCAACATCGATTTTAATGCCGAGGTTAATTACTATCGCTGAAAGTCGAATATGCTCATTTGCATGTGACAATTATGCTTCCTAATCGGTGAGGAATATCAGAGATATTCAGCAGTTCTCACTGGGTCCGTACGGCCAAAATTAACTGAGATAAATAAATGGAAGAGCGAGTGGGGTAAAGGATGGCCATGGTGGCGCGTATTTTTTACATGGAGCGGGTTGCAGAGAAAGCCTTGCTTGCGCCTGAGGCGGTTCGCAGCCAATATTTGCTCCGGAGCGGAGATGGAGCTGATAGAGCAGGATTCACGGTGGGACCCTCATTCCTTAATTCCCCTCTTCCTACATGCACCCAGAAAAAGATGACGCACGCGACGGCATTAGAAAGCACGCTACGTGCAAAAAGGGATTTATCTGAACGAGGAACGCAGCAATGTTAATATTTTAGATCCTGCTCGAGATAAAGCGAAGGATCGATCAGGAGATATTAATTGGAATTACGGGCCATGAAACAAAAATGCGTGGTTTAAGTCCACGGTAACCTGTTTGCTGTCCTTGTACTGATTTAAATGAATTACGATACGATTTTTCCCCTAAGTTTAAAAATGCTTAGTATAGATAATAATTATTTTGAATTAAAATTATTCACGTAATGGTGTTAGATTCTTAACAAAATCTAACTCAAGATTTTAAAATTGAAAGTTCTTCCTCGAGTTTTGAAAAACATTGCGAATATATTCGAGTAATCGAGAAATTAACTGCTCCAGGATATGTTGCACTAAAAATCTTCGTCAGTTGAAGGAATCTCAATGGAAATTTCTTTCTTGAAAAAAGAGAAAAAAAGAGAAGTTAATCGATTTTTGATGTATCATTAAGGCTTTATTTAAATTGACTTTAATTAAAATTAGATTTTTAATTCCTCTTTCATTAGAGATTCAATAAAAACAGGATATGTGAAAAGGGATGGTTTATGCATGATAGCTCGAAAAACATAACGAATGAAGAAATCAAAAAAGATTGCTTATAAAAAAATAGAATCTCTCAAGCTTAAGTCTATGAGGAGCAAAAAAACAAAATGGCAGGTAAAGAGCAAATTTTCGAAAAAAAAAACATTGAAACAAAAAAAGTTAAATATCGTGGCGAGAGTAATTTTATAATCTTGATTAATTAAAAAATGCATAAATATATTTTGTTAAATTCACAAATTTAATTAAACGGTTACAAAATACGATTTCTGGCCAAAAATAGCGTATATTTTCTGACCATAGCTAGTAAAATATTTTCTAATAAATTAAACAATCCTCACGAACAGCATTAACTAATCAATCATTAATAACTCAAATTGCCATTCTTAGCAAGTACCTCTTGGGGAGGCATTTTAAGACCGCTCTCGGCAAATAGATTGAAACGGCATGCATTTCGCGCAGCGAAAATCACGCCAGCACCGGATTCCGAATGCTTTCGCCGTCTCAATCAAAATGCCTGAACTCGAAAATTCCAGCGAGTCATTAGCGAGCAACGTAACCATATCACAGCCAACTTCAAAATGACTAAGCTTTAAAACCTTTTAAGCCCTTTCCAAGGGACGACCACTAAGCCCGCAAACACTACGCGACGGAGCAATCACGCAACTTCGATTCGACGCTCCGCGAAGTATTCGCCCCATTCCCCGCGCGTTCCTCGGAGCCGCGAAAGCTGCAAAAATGCAGACTCCGAATTCTAACGTGCCACTTACCGGCAAAGACAAGCTTTCGCTGCATCTCCTCCTCCCCGCCTCCGGCAGAGCCCAGATAACACCAGTGGGTCCGCAAGAACCCGCAGCAAAAGCCCTCGGAAGAATCGCCACCAAAAGCACCCCGGATCATCCAAGGGGCACTGGCTAAGCAGCCATCCTCGCAGTAATCCATCGCGGAGGGACTCTCGGGGCAGAATGAAATCGGAAGTCGAACGCGGGACCTCAAATAAGGGTTTCCAGAAACCTCCGGGGCGAAAAGGGTAGGAGGGGAGGGGTGGAAAGTGCCGTGAGAAGAACAATACGAAACAACCTTTTTCTCAGGATGAGAGAATATGCCCTTCGCTTGGAATTCAGCAGGAGTCACTACGCCAATATGGTGTCCTTCGATGCACTGAGAGGACTTTGACAGCGATGCTGAGGACAATGAGATGGAGAGGCGGGGATGGAGTGGGTGGACGTCGCGATGACGTGCTCAGGGAGCGGATAATAGACGTACGGGAAGAGCGAGGACGCAGGCCAAATAGACGTGTGTCGCTCACACATTCCTTATTTCGCGGTGACGGATGGAGGAAGAGGGAAGGAACGTCCTCACGTAGGTGTCGTCTCCCAGCGGCGCCACTGAGGAGGGCAAAGGTGCGTCTCAAAGAAAGATGGAAATATCTGAGTGCGCACAGGGATGAAGGGTGTCTTTGAGGTCCCCACAGTTCGAGGAAATCAAGCGCTCTCGGGAGGGCTCCTCGTTCTTTAATGCCTCTCGTCCGAGATGTTTTCCTCACAGGTGTGGATAATAAGAGCGACGGTTATGGAGGGGGGAAGGGCTTTAGTGGCTGTGAGGAGTTTTTATAAGGGACTGGAAGATCTCCCGAGGGAGTCTGCAGACATGCGCAGACTAATGCCATTAAAAAGACTCCGAGTTGATCGGTCGAATATCATCTTTCTCTCTTCTTTTTTAGCCACCGAGGAATCGTTTTATCGACTCCGAGGATCGCTCCGCAGACATTCCTGGGAAAAAGCATGGTATTATCACTGGAACGAGATTGGAGGAAAAAAAAGGAGGGGATTACAAGAGCGATCGTTCTGAGCGAGCTCCTCAAGCCGAGTGGTGAAATAATACATCTTGTTTTCTCGCCGAAAGAGACGGTTGGCAATATTAAATCATAAGCCGTGGACGGCCGTGAATGTCCCTTGTATGAGCGCCAGACATCCACTGCTGGAGTGATCATGGTATGGGTTATGAAAAGCGCTTCAATTACTGGCAACGCCCTTCGTGGCGATGTCCTTTCGGATAGATAACTCTTTCGATTGACAGAAACGGCGTAGTCGCCGTGACTTCTCCCGAGACCTAAGCGGCGAAAAGGCTTCCCGGATGGGGATTATAAATCGCGGTCGGGAGAGAGGAATTTCATCCCATGCCAGGATTTTTCTCTCTTCCGAATTTCACTATTTGCGCATATGGGATTTTTTTCATTGAACAATTTTGAATATAACGAAGCTATTTTGCACTAAAGGGAGGAGTATTTTGGTGAGAAGTTTAAAAAACAAAAAACAAGCAAATATTTCCGAGTTAAATTACCTCGTTCCCCTTCATAAGTGTACTTTCGTGAGATTAAATAGGCCTATTACCCTTTAAGCGTTTAGTCATAAATTTAGGCTTCGTTTCTTCTGATTAAAAGTTTATCTCCCTTTTGGGCATTTGGAATATCTTTTCACAATAAAGAAAATAACTTGGAGTCTCTTTTCATATTCATTTCTCTGTTTTTGGAAGGCATTGTGAATACCAGCTGCGGGTTACAGATTCTTTCTCTAGAGTTGAACTTTTGTTCACTTTTAACATTTTTGCTTGACATTGCTTGTTTGTCAGTGGTGATTAAATTATCACTCCCAAGCCACTGCTGGAAATTTGAGAATTTAAAACCGTTTCGCTATTATTCAGATTCCTGATTTTTAGATGACTAGCCATAACTACGTACAATTTTTATCTATAAGTTATCCCGCTCTCCTCCAAGTTTTCCATTTAAAGATTATGAACAAGGAGGGAAAGTCTCAATAGCGATTCAGAAGTAACAGTCACCAGAGATAAGTTAAACCATGTTTAATTTTTGCTTAAAACAGGATAATTGGCATTCTTATTTATTAAAATTATTTTTCACGATTCGCATTTTTTTATTCAACTCTATGAATTGAATCCTTCATGTTGAAAATCAGATAAACTGACAAAATTTTTAGATTCCGAAGAAAGCTCTACCTCAAACAACGGAACTGTTATGGTTACTCATGTATTAAACAAGTAAATTACGTATTTAAATATAAGGTGATAAAATAATCTTCACCTTAATTAAGAAAATGGGAATTAAAAATCCTATTGAAAGAGCTAGGAAACACAAAATAGCCATACGAGTAAGTCGAAGACTTATTCAACAAATATTTTTGTTCAGTTAGAGCGAATTCGAGTAGAGACACCTCAAATAGCTCCTTTCACGGTTGAATAGCCGCTCTATTCCAGGAACTTCCGCAGTTGCAAGAATTGCAACTGCGTCCACACAAAGAAATAGATCTCTCTCTCTCGTACTACTTCGTGTGTGGGAACTAACCATAGCTTTTGCAACAAACTTTACCTCTTCCACGTAAACTCAGAGCGTTCTTTTCCAAACCTAAAAATTAACTCCCTAATCAATGTAACAGATGGAATTATAGTTCCATTGGGAAATATTTCCTAATCACACTATAGAATTTATTTGCTGAATGTTGAGGAACAAAGTAAGTAGAAATTATGTGTAACGAAAAAGCTTTACCTTACTCTTGGTAAAAAAATAAATCATACCTCATATTCTATGGTTAATTGACTACTGCTATATATCCGTTATTTTTTATAGTAACGTACCCACTGAATTAAGTATGAGACGTAATACCCTTGGCTTCCGCCCAGATTGACCAACCCCCGCATTCTGCGTAGATACTGTCCCGATCTTCCTTGGAGTTCGTACAAAGTTTAAGGATGAGCGAAGGGGAAAATTTAAAATGGCACAATCGAGGTGGAAAAATCGATTGATCTGTTCCGGTGGCGACGGAAAAATTCCGAGGACTTCGGTTTCGGAGTTCCTCCGCGTCTTGGGAAGTAAAGGGATAACGCACGACTGGAGGCGGTTTTATAAGGAACGTGAGAAGAGCAGGAAAGAGAGAGGATGAGTCAGAAGAGGTGCGGGAGAGAGTATTTGGCCTGTGGAGGTGTGGGCCGAGAGGGTGTGGATTGTATATTCACGGGAACGGAAGAGGGAGCATGGCCCCCGGAGGCAGAGAGAGAGAGAGAGGGGGAGGAAGGGGCAGAAGCAGCGGAAAGGAAAAGAGGATGATTTGTCACCCTATTTTTCCGTCTCCGCGAGTTTGCGTCTTCGCTCCCCCAACTACCACCGCCGCTCCCGACCGAATCCTCCCCGGCTCCCTCTTCGCCTTTGCAGAAGTCTCGCGGAAGGGGGCGTAGGAGGATGGGAGGAAGGTTGAAGAGGGGAAGAGGACCTTCTACCAATTAAACTCTGAGCATAAATCTTCGAGAGGGTGGTGAAGGGGAGGGGTGTTGGTCTGTGCTGCGAAAGAAGTGACGGGGAGGGAGGGTGAGGAGGTGGAGGAGAGAGGATAGCGGAGGGAATGAGGTAAGGAGTGTGGAACAGGAAGACTTTCGAAGTAGGGAAGGCGTTGTGGCAATAAAACGGAAGTTAACTCGAGTACGTAGAATGGAGTCCTTAAAAATCCTCTGAAGAGGTCATATCCGCTCTCTTTTCAGATCCGGGATTCTAACGAATTGTGGAGATATTGATACTTATGTGTGTTTTAGTGAGGGACAATGAAATTAAAGCATGTGAGAAGCGGTGTCAATTTATGAGTAAGTCAGCTGGAGGTAACGCAGCATGCGACAATAAATGATGATGCATAAGATGAGATAACTTTCTATGGGAAGCATTTTAAGAAAAACGTCAACTTTCGTTTCCTACGAGCATTAGAGGCCGTGCAGACGAGCTCAGTATGTTGTGGATGGAGTATAAAATTATTATTTGTCTTTCAAACGTATAGATGAAATCTATTCTAGCTTCTGGATGGTCGAGTGGGTAGCGCGTTCGACTTTAATGGAAGCGGTCCTGAGGTGAATATCCAATGGGAGCCCATCCGTGCGTAATGACCAGAGTTGTTGAAGCATATTTAGAAATACTAATACGATATTCCATTACGGCATTTCACCACTATCATAGGCTATTGATGAAACTACGCAGACAACGAAAGAAGCATCTCTTCAAATTCTAGCAACGAATCATAGGCAATGTGAATAATTTTTGTATTAGTTACATTACTTGCTTAAATTCTTTTAAAATGAGTCAGAAGTCACAGAATTTAATACCCCTTCAGGTAATGGTGTTTACGACATTCTATCACTGGCGAAGAACTTAAAAATAATGAAATTAACTTCAAAGAGAGATAGTGAAATGATAGAATTTAATTTAACATTTTGGAGAATAATGATATCAACCAACCAGGAATTACTACTTGGATATTCAAAGAGTATAATTATGAGACCCTCGACCAACCGGTTAAACGCTTCCCCGATCGAAGGATTTGTAAAATTAATTGTGTATAGTTAATCGCCAAATGAAAGACGTTTAAAGTGATCCTCCTCTGGAGCATCACACCGAGCAGCTGTTCCTGATAATTTTCTTATAGATCATAGCCTCTCGGATATTCGAATCCTCACCTGGATAACTACTCACTTCATCTGTCCTTTGCTCCAAAATCGGACACTCTAACACTCCCATTTGCTCTCCTGAATAACAATGCTTTCTCGATTCCTCGATAACGGGACACGGTTCATTTACATAAACGGTCGTCGTGTGATCAAAACGCTCTACTTCTATCTCAAAAATGGCGTGAGAATCGCCGATGTGAGGAGAGGTAAGGGGACTCACCGCAGCCGTGTAAGGAACCGTCCTCAGCCCATCCGCCTGCGGGAAGGTCGCCATATGCAAAAAGAAGAGGACACTGTGAAATAGAGCGCAAGGGGGAGGGGGCTCGCGGAAACAATGCCGCTTCCGATAAGAATGGCGAGTGAGGTACCTCGGGTAAAGGACGATACCACCTCCAATGGAAGGAATCTACAAAAACTAAAACCGCGCCACATGAGCAGAATGAGACTGCCGGAATTCGCCTAATTTTTTCAGTGAAATTATTTCCGTTTTTATGATTATTCGACTTGAAAGAAGTTTAATTAATGCAGGATGTGAGCGATAAATTTCACCGTGAACTGATTTTTACACATATCGATGCTGCATGCACTTATGTTACTTACGATGCATAGTTTTTGAATTCAGATTGATTTCCGGAATCGAGTGGTACATTTTTTCAAACAGAACCGACTGTCGAAATCTGCGGTGCTTTATGACGACTCCAATACTTAAGTAATTGTTAAAATGGTAAATGGGAGTGTTATAGCAGATTGTTGAGGTAGTAATTTTGTGAAATGGCTTACCGGAGGATATGACAAAATATGACCTTACAAAGTTTCACAGGCATATTTTAGAACTGATTTTATTTTAGCATCATTATAATCATGTGAAACTTCACAATGTAATTTTTACCATATGCTACGATACTAATTTGTCTCACTTTGTATAGTATATTTATTTAATAAGTACGAGTACTTATCTATTGTCTATTTTTGTCTACAGCATGTTTAAAAGCATATCTATGATCGAATTAACATTAGAAATGATTTCAATAGGTTCTGAATTCACTTGGAATTTCCCTTGATTTTCACAAATTCTTCAAATTAAAAAATCCACTAATTGTACTTCTGCCCCGGAATATCTCTTCCTCCAAATTATTTCCCTCGATTCGTTTTTCTTATTTCTCCCCGTACAGCGTTTCGCGTGCAATCTCCTTGAAGAGGGACCTAATAAATCGCCGATCCCGAACCGTATCTGCCTTTTTAATAATTACTCCGCATCTATTATCTTCCATCGTATAATTGCTTTCGGGATAAAAAACCCTTCGAATTAAGATAGCCTCCACCCCCCTTTGCATTTCTGGCTCTGAGTAAGTGTCTGCATTTGTATCTCTCCACAAAGTCACTATCTCGACCACCGCTCAAAAAAATTACTCTTCCCCTCTTAAGCCGAAGAGGGATTCCTCCCCGGTGATATATTCCGAATTCGCATCTCCGCGATTGAACCGGTAGGAAGGAGGAACGGTTTAAGAAAAGAATGGGGGGTTGATGAATGGGCAGGGGGTAGGAAGGGGTGAAATTGGGAGAGTAAATGGAGAGGGAGATGAGATGCGATTGGCTCCTCCGGAGGGAAATAGAACGTGTTGGATGGGTAAAAAGTGGGGGTGGGCGTGGGTGGTATGCGAGGGAAGAGGTTGGGAATATAAAAAAGGAAGAGTGAGTGATGCAGGGGGTGGCTCTGTGACAGGGACAATTTCAACGTGCCCGGGTCTCCTTTTAGGGCTTATCTGTTTCTTTCTCGGCACCTTATCCCTCTTCCCCCGCTCTTTTTTCCCGTATTTTCTTAGCTGCTGTCGTCTCCTGCCCAGCCCACTTCGCTTCCTTCCTTCCCAACTTCATCGTGCACTTCCTCCGAGGGCTTCTTTTTTGTTTGCGCGGAGAGTGGGAAATGGAAATGCTGTCCGGTGTAATATATTTGGCCTTAAGAAGTAAAACTTATGCCCTCGGTTGGGGAGGATGCGGCGTAAAGAAAATAGCGAAATTAGTACATTCTCGAGTCGTTTGTTTCCAGGTGATTCACAGTGACAGGGCGGTATATTTCAGCGGGATACTGCGTTTGTGTTGGTCCATTTGGTCATTGGGATGTTTACTTTCTCACACGTTAATTGACGGAAATAGAGCTCGTGTAGCGGTGTTGTTTTGTCATATGGGTCCAACAGGCAATCAACTTATGAAGATGTTTCTGAAATTAGGAAACTCTTGGAAGTTAAGAGAAAGCGTTTCATTTATTATTCAGATTTCCAACCAAGTGACACTTCATCTGAGGATTTTTAAGGGTAAAGGATACTCATTATTTTATTGTTCATCTACATCTACATTAGTACCCTGCAAGCCGCCTTTCGGCGTGTGGCAGGGGGTGTTAATTGTTAATCATAAATGTTGTTGTTAATTGTTAATTTAATTGTTAATTGTTAATCATAAATGACAAAGAAGTATCCATTAATGATTTCAAACAACATCGAAAATTTGGAAACTTCGCGTAAAGGAATCGTGACATGTATATGAGGCTTTTATCTGAATAAGAAAAGAAAGTAATAGTAGTAATATTGTTAAAAGTGCTTCGACAGCAAAGGTCATTTGGCACGTCAGGCCCACAGAGGGGATCGAAACCGGGACCGCTTTCATTGAAGTCTAACGCGTTGTCCACTTAAATATCTGGGTGACCAAAAAAAATGAAGGATTGAAGCTTCTTAAATCGTGCATATTTACACCACTCCTAACCTAAACTTCGTCTCGAATTATTTTTGGTTGGAAATACGAAATTTTTTCGAAGAAGAATAATTGCAGGATATAATTATAAAAGGTCGCCCCCAGAAACAAAATCTGATAAGCCAAATTTTGGTTCGATAAAAATAAGTCCCGCTTTGATGTTTCGATAAAAATGCCAAAGTCAGGGAATTTCTTGCAAAAAACACCTGCGATGTTATCCACCGCTCACGCACGCATTCACGGAGAGTTATTTAGCGTGGAGTATTCTCACGAAATTCCAAATCCGTCTCATTCGATGTGGACTGAATCACTGCGATCGCGCAGCATTCCCGATTCCCTCACTCTCGACACAAATAGACCTGCACAATCCGTGTGGGCGGAAGAAGATGTAGATGCCGGAAGGACGAGAGGGCAAGCCGTAGGACAATTGGCGCTCGGCGCAAAACCCCCGCGATGGGTCGCTCCCGCGGGACTTGAGCCCAGCAATCCGAGGGACGGCGGCGAAGGGGTGAAAAGGGGCGAAGCGGTCAGAGGGCGCGGTGGGCCTTCATCATCTTCCCACCCCACGGCGATCTTCCGACTCGCCGAAGGGAATCCCCAAGGGCTTTCGCGGTCGGACTCCAAACCGCGAGAATCGATATGTCAAGACGATATCGCGGTCAAAAATCACCGTGGGAAGAGCGGGGATAAAAGCACTGGATTATCATCGGGGTTGGGGGAGTGGGGGGAGGAGGAGGCACCGCCGTGCGTACGTGGGTTTTTGCCATATTGGACGTTTCCGATCTCCGCAGTGCCGTAACCACCAATCAGGATTCGACCTCTCCCCTTTATATTCCGCACCCCCCGCACCCTCCCGCGGCGACACACGGAGCGGTGGCCACAGCGCACCACGCTCACTGCGGCAGTTGAGCCCTTCGGGGGCGGGGAGGGGCCGCGGAGACGGGGTACAGAGGAGCACGTGTGCATGTGTGTGTATGTGGGCGTCCGGGGGCGGGAGGACGTGGTGGAATAGACGCACGGCGTTAAACACGTCATAATTCGCAGATTCCATCGGTTGGCTCGGAAGCGGGCAATGTTTGACGGCGATAGCGAGTGGATTGACGCCCGGAGGGAGGAAGGGCCCCTATCGGGTCAGGAGCGCCATCGATGGCGGTGGGGGACGCTAAGAGAGAGGTAGCAGACCAATAACTCTTGCTGCGAGCTCCACTGAGGCGATTGATTGGTGTAGCATCGATCAGAAGGTGGAATTATGGCTGCCTTGAAAGCCGCTTGTTTATGCCGATGGTCGCGCAGAGCACACATCCAGCCTCTATGGCCCAAGAGTGAAATGTGTGAACGGGTCGACGGTATAACTGTTCCCTTTTTCCTCATTTTGTTTATGTATGGGATAATATTTATCCGTGTTATTTCTACCGGATGGTGGGGCTTGCGGGCGCTAGATGGCGCACTAAAGAGGATGTTTCATCGTGAGGAATATATTGCCTAGTCGGAACAAGCGTTTGATAAAGTCGTAAATATTTTGGACTCGAATGACCGAAAATCAAAGAGCAATTTTCGAGTTTTTCAAAAAAGAACGAACTTTGATGTAAATATGATTTACCTTTCTATGATGAAACTTCGCAATTGAAAATTTTCATTCGTGATTCCTCAGCTTTAAATAATATTGAAAATGTTGTAGGAAATTATTACAAATTGAACTCCAGATTTATAATTGTAATCTGGTAAATTTTGAAATATAAAGTGCACAAGTTGTTTTGAATTTCTTATGTATTACAAATTATAACTAAGTTCACATCACGTCCATCCCTAGCCTTTCAAAGCTAAGGTCCCGGGTGCAAGTCCCGGCTAACCGAAATTTTCCGATATAACTATTGTTGTATACCGGGTACCTCACTGCAATTGTCCTATGACTGGATGTTTGTAAGGGCCTAAACAAAAAACAGAAAAGCAATATTACGTGGACAGAAATTTAATAAGCGAAAACTATAATTCTCTCTGGTGTTGAGTTACAAATTAACTTTTAAAAGAATTAAAATTTGACATCGACGAAGTGCCCGCGGCGAATATTAACAAAGCTTCGCCATTTGTGCTCATTTCAATTGTTTTAATAGGCATTATGGCGAAAATTCCAAGCTAAACCTTCTATTTCATAAATGGCACATGATATTTTATTTTCTGCATACGCCCTTCATAATAGTGTAAAGTGGGCTATGATACGTATCGGTGATCATTACCGATTTTGCTGGATTGCCTTCAATAGCTTTTCTTACGGTCGTTTAAGTCCTAACACATTGAAAAAACACGGCCTTCACGCCCGTCATATTTCACTTATTCATTAGTTCGCACAGCATTGTTATGCTGAACCTCGCCCGCGACCGGATTTACGAGCCTCTCTCCGAGACGCGAGATTTTTCACGGCATCTATTCTTGGAAAATACTTTTCAAAGCTTCGATAACAAAGGAGGAGGAGAATCGGATACTTATGCGAAAGATGATAAAGTTAGATGCCTGCCAATTATGATCGTCGAAGGAAATCGAACTTCTCACTGTTTTTAAAGCAGACTATTCTTGAGAGTAAATCAGAATTTCCAAATGTATAACTACTAGGAAAATCTATGGAATCTATCTACATTGAAATGTTGCAAGGAAACTCCGAAATGTGCATTCTCTTTCCTTAATGTTTCACGTATCTTCCGCGCGCATCTCAAGACCGAGTTGATTAAGAAAAGAGAAAAACGCTTCCTGATGATGGATGGATAGAATCGAAGCCAATTACTTCCTTCCAGATGGTGCTTGCGCTGATGGAGGTGGAATTATATCTTCCACAAAAAGCTGCCCACTACTGAAAGAAATTTAGGGAAATTAAAAGAAAAACTGTGGAGTAATTAAGCGCATTAATGAAAATTGAGAGACGCCGTATCTCAAAAGAGTAGGACGACCATTACGAAAATCGCTTTCATTTTGCCGAATTATTTCGTTCAACTTTTGACTTTTGAATTAATTTTTTTCTTGGAGCATGAAAACGTGTGCAGAAACTCCATTTTTAACTAAGAGTATTTTTCGTAAAATATTATTACTTTTTCCTGAAGAACATACATAATGTTATAAATGTCAAAATAATTAATTTTTATCGTTTCAACTTTTGATAAACATTCATATAAAGTTTCAAAGAAAAATACAGTACGCGTAGATATTGTTTGTTTTTTGAGCCATCTGTCTTAAACATTAGACTGCTGGCTAATGAAATCATATTCTAAATCAATGGTAGAAAAATATTTGACTGAAAATATGCAATACATATAACGCAAAACCATTCTGCTGTTCGATTCGACGACTGACGACCCAATTCACAAGTTTCAGCGATTAACTGTCCGTAGTCTCTGGCAGCACATATCTTTCGCCCTCCTCCTTTATAATTCCATCCACGTCAGATAAAAATTCCGCGTTATCATTAAAATGTCCGCAGCGGCCTTCCTCGTATGATATATTCAATGACCTTTTGCGATGCATTCTAAAACAGTTATAGAGAGAATTGCGTGCAATATTAACTGAGTGATGTTCCGGCTTTGGACGCACCAAATTGGATTGCTGAGAGGGAGGAGAACACAGATTGTGATTTGGCCGAGAAAATTTGTCGCGAGTAGTGAACTCGACCAGAAGCGGGTTAATTGTTTGGTAATTCGAAGTATACGGTGGATAATATATACCTCCACCGCCCGGCTGCAAATTACTTTTTCCGAATTATTCTACGGTTCCCACGTCACCTAAATTCCATTTTCCATTCTCTATTCACTTCACAGAGTTAACGAGCAATTTAAACCGCTCCCACTTTAACAGCTAAATAACTTTAATCATAACAGGCGTCCGTGTATCAAAATAACGGATGCAACGAAATTCGAAAACCAGGACGCGGGAATAATTTGAGCTGCGTTAGCGGTGAAGAATTCGCGAAATGCGAACGGTTAGCGAATTTTATTTCGTAATATTCCGGTAAGTTTATATTTTATCATCTAAATATATTCCAGCGGCGTACGGGAGTGAATAGTTTTCACTTTTTCACTTGTTTATACCCGTTGAATTTAATTACCGATGGGACTAGCGATTTAATTATTGCCAATCTCTCTTGACTCGCGCTCCGAAATTAACCGAAAGAAAAATGGCGGGGAGAGGAGTGCTTGGGAAATAGAATGCTAGCCGAGATCAGTTCGGAGAAGGAAAAAGTGATTGGACTGGGAAGAAAAACGATGACGAGCCTTGGGAAGGGGAGTTGGTATTGGGAATAAGTGAATGAGGAGGGAGTTTGGATTTAGGGAAGTAAGCAGGTAGACTTGGAAGGGAGGGGATCCGGCCATTAAAGGGCACGATCATCAATCAGCCTCTATCCACTAATCTGATCAAGAACTGAAACCTCAATTAGCAGAGAAGGCAGCCAGTGTCACATCTCTTTCCGTAGCATTTCCATTTCCCCCCTCCCCGCACTCATTTCTCTTCAAACCCATCTCAATCTCATCCACCCACTCCCCTTACTCCTCCCACCTTCCCATAATTCCCTCCTGTTCATCGCTCCAATTCTTAGCCACTTGAGTGGGTGTGCTACTAGTGGTCTCCTGGCGTAATGAAGCGTACCTATTCGTCATTCAGATGAAACCACATTGTATTACGTCCTACGAATCGAAATTTTAAACGATCTCTAAAATAAAAGAGTGGTATAGGCCTCACTGACGGTTAAATTAGTAAGTAAAAAATCACTCCGAAATACCATCAAGGATAACACTTATGGCTTATGAATATTTCGCTCTCCACGAGAACATCTTCAGAGCTTTGTCGGCAGAATAAAACTGTCCAGTTTCACAACTTTGTACATAGGCTGTGCGTGTTTTCCTTGATGTATTTTGGAGTGATATTTTACTGCCTAAGAGCTCTAAACAGAATTACAAGTATTCGTGAGTTCTAGATTCTTTTAAATGTCTCCGGAGGAACATTTTCCTTCGGTTATCAATGTTTCAATCTGGACATCCCTCGAATTTTCGAGTGATATTTTACTGCCTAAGAGCTCTAAACAGAATTACAAGTATTCGTGAGTTCTAGATTCTTTTAAAAGTCTCCGGAGGAACATTTTCCTTCGGTTATCAATGCTTCATTCTGGACATCCCTCGAATTTTCTAAGCAACTTTTCTCAGGGAATTATTTAAGTTACGAGTTACTCGTACTTATCTCTGTAGATTATTTTAATTGATATCTATGTTACTTACCTCTGTAGATTACTCTCATTAACATCGTATGTATGATTTACATAGGCCCTCTCTGTAGACTCTTACACTCCGTCATAAGGGAATGATGGAGGAAAGTAAGAATTTTAGCATCTTTACCTATGATGAATTCGTAGCTTACATTAGAACGATATCGCAGGCCCCATCTGAATTATGCGACAAGTATATGTGTCCAGCGGATAAAACGTATACCCGCGAACTCGAGAAAGTGCAGCGCGAGGTGATAGAATTTGTTAAAAAGTGCTACGATAGAAAAGCAAGCTTTTACGCGAATGCATTCAGACGAAGGTTGGGAACCCTTGAAAGAAAGGAGATTACAAGCTAGGCTGCGATTGCTTGAATATATAGATCGTATATATGATAGAGACAGTACATTTTTGGAAGAAGTAATCTGTTTTATTCGACCCCCACCTGCTATTTTGGCCGATCCAAACTGCGTAAAATAAGACAAATAAATGCGAGACAAGTCGTTTTAGGGACTCATTCTTTCCGCGAGCGATACGCAACAACAAAGAGGTAACTCGAACGCTTGGTGTTTACACCCCATGCCACATGCCGAAAGGCGGCTTGCAGGGAATTTATGTAAATTTAGATGAAGATACTACTAACTTGTTTTTGTACGTATTCTATCCTAGTTATTGAGTTTCATTCTAGAGAAATAAATTATGCTTCAGCAATCATGCAAAGTGCTTTCTTTCGAACCATTTCCCTATTCCTATAGACCATATTCATGGGAACGTCGATTCTCAAACACCGAACGAGTAAATCGTGTAATAATTCGGTACATAAAAAGACCAATCGTGAAAATTCAAAAAGGGAAAATAAGGTCCTTAAACCACCGAATAGTTGGGAATAGACACATTTTATGGATAAACGCGAGAAAGAGCGTGTCCCTGTTCAAGGGTTCCAAACCATCCATCCACGTAATTGGCTAATTACAGGAGGATATTAATATCCATCTATGAGCCCCCCTTCCCGCAATGCCATTACCAAACCGTCTCTCCCACACTAACAAGCTCGGTATTCATCGAATTTCTGCGATATCCCCACGCGACATATATCCGGGATGAGCTACGGCCGCGTTCGTCGATCGGAAAAAACGCAAAGTTTTGCGAGGGGGAGACGAGATAATGTAAAGAGGGCTGTGATTAAGGCTGAGAGGGTGCGGCCGTGAAGAGGCGCTGGGGGCACGCGCTTGTCGGGGAAATAAAGAGATGTGGGACCGATAGGGAATCGGCATATAAAAAATTGGAGCTTTCGAATGAGTCCTGCTTGATCTTGTTAATCACTCCGGGGAAGATAGATTCACACGGGATTGTAAAAAGAGGGGAGGTAAAAATGGCGGGGAAGGATAGCGGCAGGCAGGGGGAGGATGTAAGGTGGAAAATGGAGGATGTGAAGGAGTCCTTGGGGATGGGATAAAGTACTTGAAGAAACGGGCAGTGCAGGAGGGGTGGCGGGTTAGGCAGGGATGGAGAGAAAGAGGGAAGGAAAGCAAAGAGGATTTTAAGTAAAAGATTAAGAAAAGAAAGCGAGAATGTTGGGAAAAGGGACTTTTTGGGAGCTAGTGCTTGGAGATGGGGGCGTTTGGGGGGAAAGAGAATATGGAAGACGGCGGGAGGGTGGATGAGAGAGTCGATTACGCACTGGGGAGGACTGCGAAGTGAAGAGAGTGAATGAAGGAAAAATCGGGGACGAGAATAAGAGGGAAGTCGAGTCGGAGGAGAGCTTCTTATGAAGAGATGAATAAAGAGGGTTGGGAAGTGTAAGTGGAGTCTTTTTTAAGGGGGCGTGGTTAATGGAAGAGTGGTAAAACTCCGGCAAGAAATAAATGATGGGAGTGCGAGGGGAGACGAGATGAGGAGGGGCGACAGGAAAAGTTATCAGCGGGTAAAATAACGTCCTTTAGCCTCGCTTTTTCCTCTTTCGCCGAGAAACGGGGGGAGGGAAAAAGCGAGGGATGGGGACGGTTGGAACACGTCCGATGTCGCATGGGAAATAGGAGCGGTGGGGTTGGAGCGGAAAGGGGGAAAGGCATGCTCCCTTCGGAAAAAAGTATGGAATTTATTTCCTGGAGCAAACCTCAGTGGCGCGATAAAAATTAAATTAATGAGCAGAGATGGAATTGGGGGAATGGAGATGTGGTGGTACATCGCGCGAGAATTGACAGAGCATCGGTCCTTCGCCGAGGAACCACTTAAGGAGACAAACCGACCACCGAGGATTCCGTCATAATAACCAGCATAAAAAGTTTCTGCCGTAGAGGTCTATTTCCAGGGGGCAAATTTTAAGTAATCATGTAGCATGTGAGAAGCAAAAGGAATCATAGTTCATTCGGGACGGCGTGAGCGATGCTGTGTGTGGAGCTCAAGAACTGGGATGCCACATTTTAAATAGAATAACACTAGAGAGTATGTTTTTTCTTCGGTGGAATCCTACGTATTTCCGAATAAGTCTGCGATAGCTTCAAGATACGTCTCAATTTATACATAATTACTAACGATATTAAATACATGATTCTAATTAAAATAAAATCGATGCCTGATTTCGTGGATTGCCATTATAGTCAGCCCTGGAAACGCTAGTACGATCACGAAACAAGCCGTCAAAAATGAATATGTGGAAATCGAAAAGTTTACACAATTATTATTCTTATTTAAAAAGTCAGATACTTAGAAAATAGTAATTTTTCCATACAATTATTTACTAAACAAATAATAAATAACACAGGACTGGTTTCGACGATTTATCTCCAATCATCTTATTAAAATGATTATCTTTCAAATCAGGAAGATCATCCCTAATTAGGAGCACAATTAGCGTCGTAATTGAGGAAACATTCAATTAATTTTTATCTCCATCCCGTTCTTGAGTTCTGGACGGCTGATATTTTTTCAAATCGCTTGTGATAGCAGTAAATTTGCGAAGAATTTGAACGTGCTCACATTCCGAATTTCCTCCATATTTTTCAGGTCAGCCATTCTTCCAGCGAGGGAGACGCTGCAGTGCATCTTTCCATCCGAGGCTGGGAGAGGGAGCTGCGTGAATCATCTGAGTAGTTGGCAAGAGGATTGGAGATGACGAGATGGGAGCGACGGCGATGTGGAGGACGTGGAAATTGTAGGAATGACCAAAGTTTGTGAATTGTTGGGGGTCATCGAATAAAAAATTCCGGTCTAAAACCTCAAAGAAATGAGCGGGGCGTGTCTGAGAATTCGTTTAGGAATGGGAGGTTATTAAATCAGAGAGATATTGTCCTGGGCGAGAGAGAGGGAGAGAGGAGGAGGCGCATAGAGTCAATTCATTTGGGTACTTTCGGAATAAAGATAAAAACCGAGGCGTTGATCAAATTACCGCGATATTAACGATGGGACTAATACGAATCCCATTTAGAGCTGCATAGGAGGTTTGAATTATTTTACCGAATTTATCAAAGACTCAACTACATTTGAAATTTTTCGAATCTAAAAACACAAAAGTATTCAATTTCCTTATTGTATACACATTATTCAGCCCGTAGACCGATTCGAACCTTTCTGAGTTTCTAACCTTCATCATTAGCTTCCAAGAGCAATGAAGAAGAAATGAGGCTTATTAAGTAAGATGAGGAGTGAGGCAGTTTTCTCTCGCTTTTCATACCGAGCTAGAATGCTACGAGTTGAAAATGTCTAATTAATTGCATCATTACCCTCGCGTAAGTAGCGCTTTTCGTAGAACTCAATTTGGAAAGAGCAAATAAAATCTATTATTCAATATCACACATACCTCAGTAGCTATCATATTAACATGGTCTTTATTTTTTAACAAGACTAAACGAGAGTAAATTAAATATGTTTATATTAATGCAGTGTTAAATGTATTTTTGAATTCCGTTTGGAATTTCGTTCCTATTAAGTTTGGATTTTGATTTCTGAATTTTTTTAATATTTCGTTATGAAGTGTATTTTTGTTTCTTGCTTATAGAGGTTTCTGTACTCAGGACATTAATAAATCTTATCTACAAAAAAATTCTATACTGCACCAAAAGAAAAATTATTTCCGGATGACTATTAAAAATACGTATGGACGCTAGATAAAAAATCTATAAAATATTCATTGAATTTTGCAACACTGAGTAACCCAAGTTTAATGAACTGAGAAAGGAAAGTTGCTCACTAGACGGATCCAAAATTTATTCGCTGAAATACAAATCACTCGAAATCAAGGATTCAAATCTCTGCCAAGGAAAATAAATTCTCGATTTCGTTTTGCGTACATTTCCAGGTTTAGAAAGGCGCCTTAGAAGTGGGAGTGAGAAGAAGGATCATTTCCGCATCTTCCCGTAGACTTTGGAGCTGAGGCAGCGGTTCGCAGTGGAGAAAAGGGCACCCGCCGTCGAGGCGTGAAAAGAACGAGTGAAGAAATAAAGGAAGATGGACGCCGACAGCGGGAAAACACAGTTGTAAGTCGAAACTGCTACTAAGAAAATACTAAAAATGTCACCCAACTTCTTGTTCTGTATGGATAGCATTGGTCTGAGATAGAGTTTCGAAGTAAATAACTAGGAAAGTACTACAGGAATGCAATCTCAACCCGTTACCGCTGAAATGTACAAGTATTCTAAATTTAATTTTAAGTTATGGTTTTAAACTGTGATTCGTATTTTAAAACCATAACTTCTAGTCATACGCCTATCATGAATATTGTAGGGAGAAATTGTAATGGATGGTACAAATTTAAAAACCGACTTCTATGATGAAAATTATAGGTAAACATTATTTTTTTAATCTTAAATTTTAATGGAGATGCACGGCATATATATTTTTATAAGGTGATTTCTCCTTATTCTTAGTAAATAAACTTCTTAGAATGTTTTTAAGGCTCTTTTAGAGAGCACTCGAAACGAAGCCATAAAAACTTTATCTTACATTTTAGATAAAGCACATGTGGAAAATTAAAGATAAATTGAAATAGTTTGATTTTACTTCAGTTGAATAAATCTATTATGAGTTGCTACGAGTTCCTAGATATTTTTAGCACTTGGAATAAAAGGTCATTAATCCTTAGAATGAACAATTTTGATTGGGCTTTTTGACTGAGGAAGAATAGGTGGTACTACTTTCAGCTTAATATAAAGTGAACGCGTCAGCTTTCTTCATAAATTACGTTTTTCAGGCTTGGTACACTAAGGGGTTCTGACTCAGCTAATTTGCATGTACTTGATTATATGAATCAAACGGGTGAAATATGTAAATTATTATATCAAGAGTTTTTTTAACCATGTCATGCAACGCAACCGTTGATTTTGACCCAAAAGTTTCATACCACTTTCAATCCCTAAGCATAGCACCCAAAGTAAGCAAATAAAGAAACTGTATGTACAATGTACTTCTGAAAATTAAAAAAAGACCCTTTTCGAAAATATCATTCTAATATAACAAATAAAACAATGTCAATGAATTACTAATATTTTGAATCAAGTGGAACATATCATCAGTTCGCAAAATCCTTCTAGGAACCCAATGTGGCCCCATGAAGGTAAATCTTTCAGTCTTTTGTACATGTAATCCGGAAATGAATAGTTGACACTTAAAAACGACGGGAAATTTTAAAAATAAATCTCTGAACGTGAACTGAGAAGATTAAATGTTGATCAGCGCAATCAACCTAGGGCAGTAGATTCGGAAATTTATGAGTTTTAACGTTGACGTCCTGAAAGTAATAAAAAAATCTAGCGCGGACCGAGCATCGCCAAATCGCCGATAAAAAATATGGCTGCAGGTGCGAATTTCAAAGGCGAGATTAAAAGTGGAGCTGGGAGGAAAAAATGGCGATAGGAAAAAGAGGACGCCATGGCAGGCGAAAGAACGAACGAATGCGTCAATCTGCAAGCCATTCTTCAGCGTTGTCGGTGTTCCAGTAGCCCCCGCCCAGGGACCCGCCTCCCACGGGGCCACCGGGAGGACCCCGCCCCCGCCGCCGATTCAAACAAGCCTTCCCCCAATGTCTCTCCGAGAGAGAAGCGGGTGTCAGGGGAGCGGAGATTTAGGAGTTGGCGCACCCCTTGTTGGAGGCACCTCACACCCCTGTGCTCATCAACCCCCTGCCACTTATTCTCGCCCCCTCCGCTACACTCCAACGCCACCGATCCTGGAAATAATTCGTGTCGGCCTCGCAGCTGGTGTCGCCCCTTCTAGAGATCACTCCCGGCGCCTCCTGCTTCTCATCAACCGGCGGAAGGATATCTGGTTGTAATTAGTTGGACGGCAAGGGAAATCGGTGTCTCCTACATCGTTAAAAGTGAAGCGGAGGTGGGATGCGATGATGGAAGTCGATGGCGAAAAAATGGGAGACGGCAATCCGATGGCCGAAAGGGGGACGTTGGGGAAGTGGAGGTCGCAAATCATTAAGAAACGCTACTTTTCTTCCGGTACAAGTCATAAATGCCCGCGTCGTACGTTGTCCGGGCCGTTTGCGACACATGTTGCCCCTCCGTTATATCGTTATTCTATCGTCGGATGTTTTAATCTAATGACTCGGCAATCTGGGAAGTGATTAATTAATTGCATCCAGATGGCGATTTTGAATAATCAGAAACGGCAATTCTCTAATTCATTGAATCAAATGAGAACGAAACTGCCAAACAGGGAAAATTTGCTGGGTGCTTAAAAATCATTCCCTAATGAATAATCAATATCCTTATTAGGGGTGACTGTATCTTAAGTGCTATTTTGCTCTTCCTTTGAAAATTGCTCCCAAGGTTTTAGGATATCTAGGAATTTCCTAATACTCGGCAATCATTTGTGGTAGAATAATGATGAATGTTTAGTTTATTAATTTTTAGCGTTTTTTCAACATATGGTTTGAACTTCCCTTTGTTTCCGTTAAAAAAAAACTTCTATGCGTTTTTAATGAAAAAATATATTCTTTGTAAATAACTTTTTATGTTTATTTTTCTTCTATGTTTCCGCGAATTTTATTTTTACCCCATTTTCTGTGGCTGTTTTCCCGCAACGTGGATTTTTTCTCTGCCAATCTTTAGTCGCAAAGATTTTTTCCGGATTCTTCTTTCTTTTGTTTTTAATTAATATCCGCACATATTATAACGACATACGACGTTACGTAGAAGAGAATCCCAATTGAGCCTAACCTCGCCAATAAAAGGACTGTCTATCTATTTATCACTTAGGTTGAATACAAACGCAAATTTTTTAAATAACCTTCCAAAACATTACATACGAAAACATTCCATTTCACCAACACGAATCAATCATCTCCTTGTTAAGCATCGTAGAATCAATACTTGGTGTTTAAATAAGAACGTAACACGGTCGAATGAATTAAACATACGTATTTTTTTCGAAAAGACATACCGTCGTTTGAACATTGTACACAAAATGAAACCATCCTGTATTTAATTACAGACAGAATAGGTATCTCTCTACAATGTATCTTCTTAAACATTCTCGAGGCTTCTCGAGAAGCAGAGAACTCTTTTCAAAGAACTCGGTCTTTTGTTCTGCGAAATAATGAGTAATCAGTTTACGAGGAGAAGCAGTAAATGGGTTGCGTGAGGTCCACATTAATGAAACCCAGGCACGGAGGCATCAATGCGATTCCGAGGCGGGCGTTTATGAGGGAAAAAAGCGCTCGAGAAGCACGCGTGGGAATCGGAGGAGTGCGGCAGATGAGGTAACGCGAGCTATTTCATCTCAGGAGCCGTTAAGAAGCGCGCGTCGAGAAGAAAAATGAAGAGGTTCCGGCGTGGCCACATAAACAAAGACCTCATCCGCTTCGAAGTTTTCAGGGCGCACAGAAGCTGAAATTAAATACGTATCCTGCAGGAGGGTCGTTTGTTTGGAGGGTCCATAATCTTAAATAAATACCTAATTGGACGGAACGCCGGAATATACTGGTTCTTCAGAGGAGAGTAATGCTGGTTGAAAGAATGATTGAGATAGAGAATGGCGGCAATTATCAGAACGCTAGAATATGGATATAAAGACTAGCAACGAAAGGATATGCAACAGAAGCATTCTACGGTTCCAACGCCGCGACGGTCATCTGTTCAAGTCAACGGCCTTATTACTTTATCCTCGATCACTTTTGCATTCCTTAGCCTCGTCGTCGATTACAGTAATTACTCTAATCGCTCTCCGTGCTCATTTCCTTTCCCGGTGGAAGAGATGAAATGGAAATTTAATCGCTCGGTAGTTATCGCAAACTGATAATTTGGATAAAGAGTTGGCCGAAGGTATAGAATCTTATTCCGCTCTTGGACGCTATTTACTCATACTTATATGTAAAACAATGGACCGATAAGCGTACGAGTTCTACCTTTGATTACCAGTTGTGCGCGCTAATCTAAAAAAAAATTGCAAAGAAAAGAACCCTAACACCTAAATATTTCAGTGCTCTTTGATGACTAAGTCTGTATGCAAATGAATTGGTTTCTTACCCAATGAACGAATATAACTGTAATTATGCGAATTTTGGAATAAATTAAGTTGATAAGATTTTAAAATGAGTCCTGGAGTTCAGAATATTTTGGGATTGAGATGTTTGCGATTAACCCTGGCAAGACGGAGAGATAAATTAATAAATATAATTCCAATTTTTATTTCTACTTAAATACTAAGTATACATCAAGGGCTAAAATAATTATCAACGCTTAATCATATGAAATGCTTGTCTGAGTTAACGATCTAATTTCGAAAAAAAATGAATAGTGTGCATTCTAAATTAAGACTTAAAAGGCAGCCAAAGGTTTGAGAAAGTTGATTAACGAAAGAGATATTAAAGATATTTTCTTTCATTTTGAAATAAACCCTTACATTTAAATCCCTGGTAATAAAGACTGTTTGATAGAGAAGTAAAAACTATGTTACTAATGAAATATTTCATAGCGCTTAACTAAAATTGATACAATAAAAATCGCGTTTTTTAGAATTTTAAACATTAAAATTCTGATTTGAAACTGGAGCTAAAAAGAATAGTCGAGTCAAATGTACATCACCGGAGATTTAAAAGCAGCTCCCCAGCGGTAGGAAAGACTAATGAATTTATAACAGAGCTCTTCTATAAATTTGCCGTAGATTGCAGAGAGCGTTTAGAAGGCGACAAATCGCCGTTTACGTGGGATATGAGTGGCGAAGGAATTAATGCGTCAGAATAAAATTAAAAAGCACGTGAGGTCGGCGATGAAAATATCTCTGGGCGAAACGCAGGAACTGCGACACGTCCACTTCCTAACGAGGCAACAAGGGCGAAAATTTTCGGGATAATGGCAATGTGTGGCCACATTGGAAGCGTTCGGTCGCTAAGGGCCATTCGAGGCGGGTTAGAGAAGGGCTGAGGGCAAGGGTCGAGCGCAAGCTGGATGGAAGGGACAGGATGTTCGCTTTTTAGCCAAACGAGCCTCCTTTAAAGGACACCGAAGAATAGGCTCCGCTGTTTAACCATGCAAATATTGCTCGTGAAATATTCATATGGCTGTTACATGAGAACTCTTTTAACTGGTAATCATGTGCGAATGAAACTAAATGTAGAAGCTGTGGAGTACGGCGTACTTCTCAGCGTGCAAATATACAAAGACTTTACTAACTTACAAATGAAATTAAGGTAGAATTTTTTAAGGGTTGGTATTGATCAATATTAATTTCTTAAGGGGGAAAGGGAGTTATATTTTGTTATATTTATAGTTTATGAAAAGTCTTACGTGATAAGTGTTATCGACAAGTTGCTATAATGCTGTTTAGGGGTAATTTTCAGTTAATGTATACGCATTGTATATATTGTAATGTATATATTTTAGTGTTTGTAGTGGTTGTGATGTAAAAGTATAATTGAAGTTGTAATTGTGATTACAGTAGTTTTTAAACAATTGTAGGGTAGATAGATACCAACTTTCTGTATTTGTTTATGTGTAACTAAGCCATATTGTTTGTAATAGTTCTGTAATGTACGGTAACTGAACGTCGCCACCGGACGAAATGTCTAACTGCGGCGGTATTGACTAATAATAATAATAAAAATAATAACATTTTTATCTAAAGATTTTTACCACATTCTTGTCTTAATTTGGGCAAACTTTATGCATTACTATCATTAAATCCCAACTTTTGACCAAGTTAAAAAGGTTAAAAAAGTTTCCCCATTTAAACCATTTAACCATTTAAAAAGGTTTCCCCTGTGAAAAATCGCTGAAATATTTTGATTTCCCTACAAAATTATACGTTCAGAGTTAATTCTAAATTAGAAAAGTAGTAATTAGCTCCATCCTCTCCTAAATATGACACTGACTAATGGCGAAAGAGATCCGTGACTTCCATGACTCGATTAAACATCCATCAGTATGAGTAGTAATAAATTAATTGTCCAAATATTTAACCTTGATTTACATTTATATTAATGGCTACAATTTTCTGAGTAACACTAAAAATTTTTAAATGAATTTAGGAGAAATCGTCATCCTGCGTCTGTTTGTCTTTAGGAGCCCGCACAATATTACAAAAAATATGGAATATTGCTTACTTATGACATTATTTAGAGAAAGAAATCCATATCGACTACCTTCATTCAGCGGCACCGAATTTTCAACTACAACTGATTTGTTTGAGAGGCGTCATAAACTGAACGTTAAAGTGTGAGAAGTTTCTGAAAATAATGCACTCCGAGGAATTCTAAGAACTAGTGATGAAATTAGAGATTTCGTGAGCCCAAATAAGCTAATTCACTTGGAGAGAAGGAAGGATATTCTCCATTTTAGAAGTACTTTCAAAAGGCGTTTCCTTGATAAACGCTTTCCACACACGCCACCAGAGCTCTCTGAGCTAACCCCTGAAAGGTAGGCCACCCAACTTACGCCTATCGAGTATTTCTTCCCTTGCTAGCGAATAACCAACGGGAAATGCAACAATTCCTCTTAAGTTATCTAATCCACTCAACAGTCGAAACTCAAATATAACATTCTAAAGATGTTAAATTCTTATTGGTGAATTTCTTTCTATAACCCTAACAATATGCACGTGATGGAGACGTTAGACCTAATGGTCAGAAATTTTAAAAAAATCCAACAGCATTTCTATGAAATACATTTTGAAAACATTAGGAGAATTGTATATTAAATAAGATTCACGAAATAGAATTCAATATCTTTCTTTCGAATTGAGTGAGAGATTGATAGATTATTTGCAACGAAGTCTGTGATCTTCGAAAGGTTTCTTCAGCGCGTTTAATGAAAAATGCTCGAGCATCAAGAAGTAACGTGCATTAAAGCACTTTAGTGAGTTTTCCCTGAGAGATAAATTCGGAATCCTATTGTTCTTAACCTTCAATGACGAAAATACCTGTACGCGACTGTGGTAAATAAATTTCGAATTGTAGGTGATGCTATGGGGAGATATAAGATCCACTAGATATTGACCCTATTTCTTGGATATTTGATGATATTTGGCATGATATTTTGATATTAAAATACTTTGCCAAGGTTCAAATTTTTTAATATTTTACAGATGTAAATATTAAGATTTTATTAATTTTACAGACGTAAATATATAGAGAGAGCTCAGGATCGCTAACCTATAAATTCATTTTCTTTAATCGTCGATTCATTCAATGCTGACATAAATTGAAATATCGTAATTTTCGAGATTTTCAGAGGAGAGAGATAATCTAACAAAGTTCACTTAAGGTGCTCATGGAAATTTAGTCGTTCAATAGTTATGTATGGTTCCTTAAACAACTTTAATAATAAAATATTACATCAAAACCCATCTGAATTGAGTCTTTCGTATGCTTTCATGAGAAATTCTTTATTCATTATTTGATCAGTAATAAACGCACCTATGACTAAAAGGTTTTTAACTACTAGATATGAAGCAATATGGTTCACAATACTTTCCAATAAATCTGAATATTTAAATCGCGAACCTTAAAGATGAATCTAAAAGACAAAAATCAAGGATCTGGCGAATCTAACAAGTATTAAAACATTTAATATTACGTTATATGTTTATCATGAATCGCCATAATTTTATGATAGTAAAACAAAATGATAGCAAGTTTTCTCAGCTCTGACGGTTTTGGGAAGAAAAGAAGCGAACGAGGGAATGAACCATTTTGAAGTTCTTTCGTCGCCGTCCAATAAATAAGAAGCGTTACGATTCTTCATGGACTCTTTCTCCATTTCTCTCGCGAGAGCTGGAATGGGCTCCCGTAGCGCCCGCCTTTGGTGGTGGGGGGAGAGCACCACAAATCTCTCCCCCACCACGGCATTTCTCAGCGGTGCGCGCGCACATGCAAATTGTTCGGCCGATGAGGAACTGCGGACGACTGGAGACGGGCCGCGGAAGGAAACAGAGAATGCGCGGATTTTTGCATTCGATTCTTCCCAAAGATACCTGAACGCCATCTATGCCTTATCACATCCTTCTTATTCATAACACGAAAAAAAAGGCCTTCCCCGAATCCATTTCGTCCACATCCATATCTTCATTGTTTACAGGGAAAACAAATCGCATTACTACAGCGAAGAGGAACCTAAAACCCTAAGCTTTTAATTGTTTACACATTTCTGTGAAATTTCTCTGTACAATTTCAGGTGCACGAACGATTTATCTTTTTATTTCATCAGTTTGAGATTTATTTTGTATACATATTACTTAAACGGACCGAAAATTAGTAAAGTAAAATTGAAAAATCGGTAAATCATCAAATTGCAGATGTAAAATGTTGGAAATGTACCAAAGAAAACAAGAAACAGGGTTCTATAGCTTATTCAGTTTTCTCCTTCTTATTTTCTCATTTACAAAACTGCAGCAAATTCCTATATGTAAGATATTTTCCGATTTATTAAAGAAAAACAGAAATTCCACCAGAGATATTAATCGTACACCTCAGAAAAAAGCATGCAATTTAAAATGATGCTGAGGTAGTCGTTTTCAGCGTTCTCAACATTGAATTCCTTTCCCCAATTTCGGAAAGTAGTCTAAAAAGACGAACGCCCTCAGAGGCCAATCATACTTAGTTTGCAATGCTTCCTCGATTTTGCCAATTCACGGATTCGAAACGGTACGTTAGAGTAAAATATCTCCCGAAGCCACCGAAGCTAATACGAAAACGCATGCCAGGATTTCTAGTCCAAATATTTCCTCTCGATCAGCACTGCGGGTCAAACGGGCGTGAATGAAATATCGTTGTGTTTTTCGCGACCCGAACATAACCGATCCGGGGGAGTCTTCTTTTGTGCGTATATCTGGAAGGAAGGAGACGAAGGGAGAACCATCAGGCGAGTGAAGGGGAAGAGATGGAAGAGGAAAGCAGAGGAGACACGAGGTCTCGTCCACTTTCACGCACATCACTAGAATCGCCAATGGCACCGTCGTAGCAACCTCTCCATTGTCGGGGGGGAAGGCGTGCACAATCTCAAGGACAAAAGGCGTCCGAAAAGGGACAGCAGATGGAAGTGTTCGATCTCTGCCTTCGAACACCCAAATCCTAAATCATATCCCGCCCTCCGACCGCCCTCCTCTCTGCCCTTCCATCTGCGAGAGCTTCGCCTCTTCAATTTCGAGCATTCCTCACTTACTGACAGCCTCCCCCATTTTTGCAGACCCCACACCTCTCCCTTAAAAGGATCCCCGCGGACCTCAAACCATCTCCCGATTTCAATTTCACGGGTCGTTTTTTACACGAGCTGAAAAGTAAGGCGGATGGCGGAGATGGATTTGGATCGAAGGGATACGAGCGCGTGCACTGGAAAAATCTCCCGAAAACTTTCCAATACACTTTTCCCTCCTCGCCGAATTCCCTCGGAAAATTGCTCTGGAGCCCCTTTTCTTTCGAGGCGGAGGGGCACCCAATCCTCTGCGGCCTCACCCCGACCCATTCCGAGGGCCGGTCTCTACGGCGCCCGGCACTAGTCTCCACGAAAACGACCTCCGAATCCGCCCATTTGAGCGGCCAAGAGCCAATGGGACGGCGCATGGGAACGCTTTGGAAAAGGAAGTTAGACGGAGCGTGAGGAGCAGAAACAGTTGAGGAAGAAGCGCGGCTTTCTGTGTAAAAAATAGGCGCGGGAAGACGGAACGGGGTGCGGAGGGAGGGTGGTGGAGTGAAGTGATGCGTTAAGGGCGGATTGGTTGGGGCAAAGACAGAAGAGCATCTGCACTTTCTGGGCGAATTCTTGGAATGAATGAAAGGATGGGGACGGGTTTTCCTTTTTCGCATCCGTTTCTGTTTTCACAAAACCCCCGGCGCTCTGGGACAAGCCGCACTTGGACATTTTTGCGAAAGACGTTAAGTATTGCAGAGAAGTCCAGCATCACGTATTACGTACGGTTTATCTCGAAAATCCGTATATTATTAACTATCAACTAATTTTCTTTCATACATAACATTTGGGAATGTTAAAATAATGACAAATTGCCATGGCCATTTCATTTTTAAATGTAAATAGTAATCATTATTGCAAAAAACCATCAAGAATAACATGACTTTGTACATTTCGTTCCCCAGGAGTGCATTTTCAGAGCTCTATCGAAAGGATAAAACTATAGAAATTACCAGTTTTCAATATAAACCTGTAAAACAAAGCACTGTTAACCTGTTATCCTGTCTACAAAGTCCCGAGGATACTCTCGTGGAGAGCGAAATGTACATAAACCGTGTTTCCCTTGATGGCATTTTGGAGTGATTTTTAATATTAACACATATAGCTATCAATGGCCTATACCTCTCTTTCAATTTGTTATTCATATGGCTAATTTGATAATAGTCACTAAGGGAAAAGAGCCTAAAAGTTTGCTCGAAGTAGAATGTTTTTTCATTCATCGTGAAAGGAAATACGCAATGTATTTCGATTTCCACACAAATTATAAATTTTTCGTGATTAATAATATAGCTAGATTACACGTAATGAAGACTGAGGCAGTAAGTTATATTTATAATACTGCTCGCTCTCTTTTAGATAAAGTTTTCATGAAGCCTTAAATCATTAACTATTGTTCTTTAATCGCTAAGAAAAATAAAAACACGTGCTATTAAACAAGTGCTATTAAACGATAATTACAGTTCTGATAGACGATTAGAACAAGCAAACTCGTCCTCAGACAATTTTATAAAGTGCAGTACACCTGACTTCCTTCGATACCATCTGAGAAGGGTAGCCCTTCACTGGTCTTTCAGAGGCCACTTATCTTGAAATTTATTAGAATGCACAAATGCGATGATTTTGTGCGGTGCATGTTATAGATGATGAATGCGCAGCTGCAAAATGGGATGAAATGTCGACCGAAATTCATAAACGTGGGAATCCGTTTCCGTATAAATGCTGTTTTTAAATCGCTATTACGGATATAGATTATAGGACGGTTTATGAATTATTCATCGTGCAGGTGGAAGAAGACTGACAGTATTAATATCAGGGGCAAGTTAAAAATTAAATGTGACCTTAAAATAGCTCTTTAAAGCATTAATCTCTGAGAGGAATACCACATACCTAATTTTCCATCTATGATATTTTACTCTAATGGAGCCTGGGACCATTATCATTCTGGATGTTCCTCATTTCTTAGGAAACACTCATATTCCACCAACAATTGCCTTTCCGCGACGTCTGTCACATTACGACCTAGCCTATGTAAATTACCTACCGATATGAAATAATTAAGCAAAAACGACATACATTTCAAAATAATGAAATTATTTATCGCATTTATAAATAAATTTGTTCAAACCTAGGCCGCCTAGTTAGAGAGAATTTATACGATACGGAACATCCTCTTTCATTCCATCAAACGATTCCGATTACCTGTAATGATAAGGCAGGACTACAGGATGCACGTTGAATTTAATGGGGAAGGCGCATTTAATATTCATCCCTTGCGCACGGAATTATAATCCCTATTCATTATATGCCAACTATCAAGCTCAGCGAGATTTTTGAGACGCTGCAAAGGAAAACATTTTCTCTCCCTTCGAAGAGGGGGAAACTTCAATTATTCGCCTCGAAACCCAATTTCGAACCTAATTAAGTCGTTTGAGAAATTATGTGCTTCTCGTCAGCGCTTGTCCGTCGCAATCGCCTTCCCTCTCTTCCTTCCGGCAAACCCTCTATTTGTCCGCTTCCATTCGAGGGTCGATTTCACCCCTAGAAAAGACGCCTCATCTTGAGTTATTCACCGGACGTTTTCCCAGCGTGAACTTCCCCTTATAATGTCTGTCAGAAGATGGGAGATATCTCCATTCGCGGGGGATAATAATAGCCATTATCCGCTCGCCGCCCTCCGAAGCGACCCCGCCCTATCTCTTCGATTTGCCCTCACATCTCCATCTCACGCGGCACAATCTTAAGCCATTATATTAATACGGCTCCTCAATCGCCATTGTATCGAATGCCTCATCACGTGATGTAGAGGGTGTAAATGTATGTATGTCCTCCGCGGCTTACATGGTTGATTTTTCCAATAAACGTTTTACGAATATGTTCCTTCGTGACGTTTGAAGTTCGTAACTAGAGTGTCGCCACGTATAATTCCACGTAAAATACTATGCAGGAGATTTATTTTTGAGCGTAAAAAATTCTCCGTGAAATATTTCTAGGAAGGCATATTTTTTAAATGATCAAACAAAATTTTCGCTGTAAAATAAAAAATACTGAAAAGTTACATTAAAGAAAAGGTAAATTACGAATATATATTAATTAGATTACAAAGAAACGTCCTTTTCCAGAAGTGTTTATTTCCTGTTATGAAAGCTTTAAGTGACATATTTTTCTGGTTTATTTTTCTTAAAACTGTAACTTTTTTGGTAAAAATAATTTATATGCCCAAACTTGACTTTGTGAAATACGATACACATATTATAAGATAGAATAATTAGTAATTTCCATTGTAGGGTTTAGTTTGACTATAAGATGTGAGTCTAAAGATGTCAACAAGCTGACGAAACTAATCGAATAAAACCCTGCTGTGGAAATTATCAAGTATTCCTTCTTTCAAAATGAATATGCTTGGATTCAAGCGAATGAAACATGGATATTTTGTCGTAAATAAGATCTTCTGAAGCAAAAAAATCGACATTAAGTGTAATAAGTTAATATGCTTTTTGAAGAGCTCCAAAACAGACACGGCGATCGAGAGAGAAAGCATGAAAGCAAAATATGAAATTGTTTTGATTGCTTCTTCTTATCGAAATTATCTGAAATTAAAGTTTTCACTCAATTTCGTCGAATCACTTCATTCTTATACGGAATTTAGTGCAATATTTTCCCTGGAAATAAATCAATTATGCTCTTCAAAGTGAAATCGGTAATATTTTTCCTAAAGCAGGATTTCATTGAGTAATGCATACGTGGAGCCACTTCGCAGACATGATTTTCAGTGATTGAATGCACATGTTTTCGCCTGAATTTATGTTTATAAATGCCTGCTTACATAAACGAATTTACATCAACTGATTACTTTTACCATAAGCACGCAGACGTTAACTATTTCCAGCTCTCGATAACAATATCATTACCGCCACTGTCTACGCAAATAAATATTCTCTTCAAGGATTGAGTGAAATCATTTGCATCTCTTTTCTTTCGTACCCAACAATTGTTCTTCCATTTCAAAATAAATGAGGCATGGATAAATGTTTCGGCAAAGTAGCTCATGGGTAGAATAGTTGTCAAGGAAAGGTGAGGACCTGGATTCGCCCAGCCCAGTCCGACTTTTTTATTTTCGTTCCTCTACGGAATATTATTAGCCACACAAATTTTCGTGCGAAAACATCCTTATCCCTTTCCTTGTGCTCTTCCATGGCATCGTTAATTGTATACTTTCATATTCTACAGCTGATAAGTTGTAATTCACCCAATTAAATGCTAATAAATGGAAATGTTTCGCGTGTTTGCTTCTGTATATTATTCTACCTTTCCCGAAATAAAGAGTTATTTTTCATTCCCCAATTTTAAATGGTCATAATAATACTCCCAGTCAGGTACTTTTCCGCATCTCTGGTAATAAAGCCTGTTCTCGAAATTTACGAAACAATTGTTGTAATTCTCCGTATTTCCATTATAATGACAATATTAAAGGTCATATCTTAGTTCTTTGGCCATAAACTCCTTCATTATGGAAGGGAGAGTATAATCAACATCTCTAAATGGTTATACTAACAGTAAATTTCGAGAAGTAATTATATAAATAAGACAAAAATCGCTCCATCGTTTTCTTTGAGGGAACTTACTATCGGCAAGAGCAAGGTGTTACCATGCCTGGCCGCGTCCTTCGAAACCTCAATTTGCCAAAAGTATTCGCAAAACAGTCTGTCCTTGAATTTTCGTTATTTCGGCGTAATGTAGTCGCATAAATTTGGCAAGGCGAAGCGTAATTTGGACCCTGAGGCAAAATCGTTCGGTGGAATCTATCGTTGCTGCGTTCATTTCCTAAGCGTATGGAAAGTTTATCGGTTTAAACCATTACGGAGCGAAGAGAGTATTTGGCGATGGCGGCCACGCCATTTTTCAATTTTACGCTTCATCTGCACCCAATCACGGGACTAATTTTTCGATGTATGTACCATAAGGTATTCTAAGTCTTAAATGCAATTATCCGTGGCAAAAGCAGCGACGACGATTGAAGGATGTTCTTTAGGAAGAAGGGATGCATCATGAGAGCGTAATTGGTTATAAAACCAGTAGGTTTAATTTAGGAGAATTTTCTCATGTATTCACTCCGATAACTCGATCTTTATCACCGTATTACTCACCGTTCCTACCGCAAGCGTAAGTAATCGCATCGTAATAGAATCCAATGAGTATGACGAGAAGCAGTTGCAGAAGTCGATGTATTATCTGCCGGTGAATAGCACGTGATTATTGCCACCGGTAGAGGAAAGCGGCTTCTATTTTCTAAAACCGCCAACAAAGGTGAACGATTCCTCGAAGGTCGAGGAAAGCTGGCCCGAAAGCGTAAATAAAGATTACGCGAACAATTCGAGGAAATACGCTGGGATTAAACAACCGGCCTTTCACAACCGTGACGCCCTAGGATAGCGAAAGAGTGGAGAAGGTTAGAATGGGGAAGAAACAATGAGACAAAATGGAAAGTTTTCGAAAAGGCAAAGGATCTGGAGGGACGGAACAAGAGCACCTCGCAACCACCATTCTTCTGCCCCTTCACGCACGATTGAGCCAAGGTCTGATTGGCGGATCGAGAACGAAGAGAACATGAAAGAAGCGAAGCATGATGGGAAGGTGGAGAGATAGAGAGAGGAGAGGTAAACAACCCGTGGGAGGCATCTCGATTGATGGGGGAAGACAGTGGAGAGAGGCGATGGTCAGGGGCGGTTACGGTGCCACTCTTTCTGTATGCTCAACAATGCGTCTAAAGAGGTTATGCGAGAGATGACGCGGGGAGGGGGTGCACCGATCACCGTCCCAGGGCGTCCGGGAGGTGGGGGCGGAGAGGGTTCCGGGGGGAGGGTCAGGCGATAATGGAGACGTGCCCGAGGGCTGCGATCATGTCTTCATTACGCCAACCAGACGGAATTCCAAGGCGAGGGAAAAGAGGTAGAATGGAAGGGAAGGGGTTAGGGACGATCGGAAAGGGGAAGAGGTTGGAAGAGGAAAAAGAGGATAAACGTGAAGGAGTCGTAAGGTAAAAAAAGGTGAGGGAGGGATGGTAATGTAAGGAGAAGAGGTTTGATAGTAGGGAAGGTGCAGGAAGGGTTGGAAAGAGGTGGACGTAAAGGGTAAAGAGGGGAGGGCAAATAGGGTGCTTTAGAGAGTTGTGAATTCGATGCGCGCGTCACGAAGAAGACCTTTCATCCCCGCTCTTTTAACGAGAGGAGTTTATATAGACTGTTATTTCAAGTGCTTTCGAAATAAAACTTTAAATGCGGGGATGGTTAGAGGATAATATTAATCCCTGTCCAAAAATGGACGTAAAAAATCACGATGGGAGATTTCTCGCGGAGATTTCCCGAGGAGAGCGATGTTTTTCAGTCGTGAATTCGAGTAAATTCCCTCCTTGCGCCGGAGATAGACTCAGGAGGCGTGAGAGAATTAAGTCGATTGCTAGAGAGATGGGAGACGCCGACATCGGTTACCCTCAAATCCGGCCAAAGTGAGCCAATTTTCCTCTCCCAGGGTGGACTGGAGAGGGGCGGAAGACACTCCCGCGGCGTCCTTAAATTACGCCTAGTTGAGTGCGGCATAAATGACTTCATCCCGAACCCCCGCTGCCTCTCTCACGCTCCGCTCGCGGTGTCTTTAGCGGAGCCATCGAAGGCAAGACGTAAGCGCCGCGGCGCGGGGGGCGCCATAAAAAGATGTTTATGGAGTGCGGCGCCGGAGCGGGTTTTTTCGCGAGGAGCGTCTCATTACTGGGAAGCGAAGCCGCTAAAGGAGCATTCCCCATTTCTCTTGCGTCGTTCCTTACGTCTATGCTCTCTCTCTCTATGCCCTTCCCTCTCTCTCTAGAGACAATTGCATGTTCGCTGGCATCGGTAACGTACGACGAGCAGAATTTGAATCGAAGAAGCTTATTTCATGTTGATGCCAACGTGCTGGTGGTGGGTAACTTAGGTACGCTCTTTCATTTGGATATGTGCATCTCAGAGTATCTCATTATGCAGAAAAAATGTACTCGACAATCGAGTGATTGAATAGTGTGCTCTGAATTTATCTAAAGACTAGGATTTTTTCTTGGTGCAATATTTATGAATTTATTTCAGGGCAAATTTCGTTTTCGAGGCTATCACGCATTTAATAATAGTTACGGGCCTTGCAATTACAAGGGTTCGGATGACGCACATCCTTATATCCTTAAATTGGCGCGTTATACATTTATAGAATCTTTTATTCATTCAACCAATATGGTTATTTTTGCAGGAAAAAATAACTCGATTGAAAATAATAATAATTCAAGTATTCGCTCCTTAATCTACGAACAAATTTCTCGTTTGAACACTTTTAGTAGTCCGATAACGTAATTTTCTTTAATTAAAAAAGAGTTAAATGCGTGTTTCTACTTCAAACTCCAATAGTTACGATTCCCGAAAACAATAGAGGGTAAATTAAATATATATTCCACAGATATAAAGTAGAATCACAAAATAAAAAATTATGTAGCAGCATAAAAATAAAATTGATATCAATTAATCTTGTGTTATTGTGAGCATAAAAAATAACAATTTATTTGCCTAATGCAAGAGTTAAATATGCCTGACGGTGGCGCGGAATTCATCGCATCTCACGTCAACTTTCCCTGATGGTGTCCTTGCATATCAAGCCCCAGACAAAAAAATTGACCTTTGCAAGAACTACTTCAGTCTACAACGCAGGAGCTGAATGACTACTTCGTGAATGTAAGAAATGAGCGAGTTCCCTTTCCTCACAATGTTATCACCGGGTGTGCCACAGCGATCGTAATTCAGAAGCTGTTCAGGATCAAACATATCGAATACTTTACTGGTGCCTCAACGCTAAACTGTGGCGTTCTTAAATAACATATACAAATAAACTGACCATGCTCAAACACCTACTCCCAATCCCCTTCACCGCAGAACCTCACCAAACGTTTACTTTTGATACGTAAATTGATCACCCGCAGGAGCACGCAGGAAGTTAAACAGAGCATCAACTTGCTTTCCCCCTGTCATTACGTTAAGTCGTTCACATTCATATTACAAAAGAGCTTCAAAGCTACTGTCTTCTCCTCCCCCATTTGCCATACGCCGCCCTTACATCAACAATGCTCACCCATCCATGTGATATTATTTGATCGTCGGGTAATTTGAGCCTCTAATGCCATCGTAGGAGCTCAGTGCAGACATTCGTCCCCCACTCCCCTTCCTGGCGACCTTTGACTCCACGGAGACCCCCCTGGGGGGTCCCTTTTGCAGACAAAAGGGTAAAGCGGTCGTGGGATGAGCCGCGCGCGGGCACGTTGCCCGTAGTGTACCGCCCGCATTCCACCTCGCGACACCCCCCGCGTCCCATTCGAGGGCGGCTGAGGGATTTTGTTCGGACCTCCCCTCCCGGAGGCCCCCCAAACCCTATTTCCGCCATGAATTTACGAGCGACTCTTCCGAGACCTTTTCTTATTCCCTTGACGCAGAGCCCTCTGCGGGCCACATCTGGAACTACTCCCATATACCTCTCTTCTCCCATCCATCCGACCTCATTGCGCTTTCTGCCAATACCTTCCCCGCGCCATTCTTCTCCCGTCCGTTCGATTATAAAAGAGGCCGTTTATAAGGTGCTCGACGGAGGATTCGGTCGAAATGGGAAAAACAAAAGGCTTTTAAATGTTCACGAAATGCAAAGGAGATCCTTTGAATAGTAACGAGAAATGGGCATGAATAAAAGCCCAATATAGAGTAATACGTGGTAATCTTTTTCTAAAAGTGATCGGCAGTGAAGTTTTAAACATGAATACTCAGATAAATGGAGATCAAATATTGAACGTTAGCAAACATACTTATCTTCTTTTATAGTGTGAGACCTTCAAGATGGTCTAAGCAGAAATTGCAATAAATTGCTTGGGAACGAGTTGAAAAAATATTTCACGTGGGAAATACCGATGCTTTTCTAACATTTAAATCTTGATAACTGTTTTAATTACGACTTAAATAAGACTAAAAGTAATGTAACTAAATTTCATCACATTTCCTTATATTCTCTTATTGGTTGTACATTTATCGTTACACAGCAGTCACTTGCAAGATATTTCAATTGTTATTTCACATACAAAATACTGTATTTTTCATAATCTTCCAATTCCTGGGTAGGCAATTATTTCCATTTAGATGTCCTATTTTCCAAATGCAAATCATTTTAATGGAAACGAATGTTTTTGTCAATTAATTTCCTTTGTTGAAAATTATATTCAAAGAGGAACATTCGATACATTTTACGGATGGAACGTGACTGGAACTTAGTACACGTCTTAATTCCGAATTATCCTGTAAATACTGCGAATTTTCTGAGAAAAACGTTCAAAGTTGCTCTTTTGTGAATGAAAATCTCTAATTGCACGTTTCAATTTATCCAAATCGCGAATGTAATGCTGTAAATGCAGAAAAAAATCGCAAGAACAGTTTCTTGAAGATCCTCCAGTCCCTTTGAAAACTAAATTAATCAGAGTACAGAAAAAAGTTTTTCACTTTCCTTTCTTCTTCGGCAAATATCATTATATTACATCACGGAACATCTCAGCACGCGAAGTAAATTTAGAGCGGGAGCAAAAAACCATTAATTTCGAACCCACCCTTTTTTAACATTCTTTTCAATTTAGACCGTAAAAATATTCCCCGTGACAGGTACACGCGACTCTTATGTAATTAAATCGAGAAGGGTCGTTAGGTGGCGAAAGAGAATGAGGAAGGGAAGAGAGAGTGAGAGAGCTCTATCGACTATGTGCTGCGAATGCCCGTGTCCCACCGTCCGCCTCCATTCTTACGGCTCTTCGCATTGTTCGGAGGCACAAAGAGCGAGAACTCTGCAGAGGAGCTATCTAAATCTGCTATTCGCCCTTGCTGCTCCCATCACTTTCACCACCGTAAGGGATAAAGTGATGATTCCAACGCAAACCACGACTGACCAGCTCATCTATCATAAACCTATAGATAACACGTACAATTGGACGATGACAACATCTGCCGATGCCTAAGTAATTGTTTCGCAGCTTAAGCTTTCACAGAAAGTCCAAGAATTCATCAACATAAAGCTGTTCAACGATGGCAGTTAACGATGTAAGTTATGGGATTAGAAATTTTCTTTGTCTTCAGTGCAAAACTTTATATTATTATTTTCTCCATTTCTATCACTGTAGTTAAGAATTTTTCGCAAAAAAGTCGGACCCTTTCAGAACTTTAGAATTCCTTATCTTACGCCCCACGAGAAAGTCCAATAATGAAATAAAAATGATGCTGTTAAAAACCGGCTGGCTATGATGAAAGCTATTGGGATGGTAACCAAATTTTTCGAACATTTCATTTATTTACATTCACGATTTTGGAGTGAATGCTTTAGTTTACACTCCACGAAAAAGGTCAATGATGAAATTAAATCATGCTCTTCAACAAAGATTGGTATTTATGGAAGTTATTGAGATTGCAACCAAATTTTTCTAACATTTCAACAATTTACATTCACGATATTGGAGTGATTCAGGCTAAATAGTGCGATTATTCTCCCATTGAAATCTGAAAAGTCTTAGCCAAACTTTTTACCGGGTCGATTTCCCCTTCCTTGCCTATTTTTTCTAAATATGTAATGAAATAGCGATGATAACTCTTAAATCAGAGCACTACATCATCTGCAAGCATCTACAAGTTTCTATAAAGGTACTAGATAAGCTTAAGAAAACTCAATACTAAAGTACTTGAGCCCTCAATGCTTTTGCCTCCGTAATCGTACCTATAGACCCTCGCGCTCCCACATTTCGCTTCCGCAATTAATTATAATTTCCTCCCTTTCTCCAACTTTTTTCGACTCGACCCCGATGAAAAATGGCGTTGGCGGCAGGAAAGGGCAGGAATAGAGACGGAGAATTTTATTAAATGAGACCCGAAAAGCGAGCCACGAATGCCTCGAGTTTCTCGGAGCGTATGAATGCGTAAGTGACATAGGCGCGAGATGCATGCTCGCATGCCAATCTCCTCCTCCGAAAACCACCCAACTCCTCACGCTTCACCAGTGAGCGCCCCCTCCGCCCCCCGCAAGCGTCCCGCCCCCGGGCAAAGCGGCGCCGGTAAATCCCTCGCGCGGGATTTAAAGCCACGCGCTTCGGTGATGCATAGCCTCGGGTGCCGGTGTAAAGCGTCAAGGCGTCTGCGCCGCGAGGGGCGGCGGGGGCAGGGACGGGGACGAACGGGGCGGGGGAAGGATAGGATGTATGGGCCAGGGAAGCGAGCGTTGTACCAAGTTGGGAGGAGGCCTAGCGCGGAAGGGTTTTTTGGGCGATTTTTTAAGGGTACGGGAGGGAAAGAGAAGGACGAACACGGAAACCAACCCTTCTCCGTCCTTTGCCAACCCTGCCCCACCCCCTTCCCGTTCGACCTAGACATCCCTTCCTCTGTGTTGTCAATTTTTACCCTATCGATCCTAGGAATTCGAACGCGCATTTCGCGTACAACCCTATCGGTTAATTTTAACGAGAGGAAAAAATACGAGCTCGACTCCATGTGAATTTTTACGACCTCTCGTCAAGCGGATGGCCCAGGTGTTTGCGCCGAAGATCCCACGCCTCTTCCCGCGGTTTTTATTTTCATGCAGGAAATGCAGCATCGGAGCGCCAGATTTGAGCTCAATACGGCTTCAATGTTTCCAGTCATTTGTATATCCTGTTCTGCAACAAAATGCCTGAGTTGCGAGCCCGTTGCCGTTGTTGAGCTGGATGGACAATGGGCCGTACATCAGCGGCGTTCTGGAGCTCACTGCCCGGACGAAAACGATGGGCTGGAATTAATCCTGACACACTGTGACGTTGTTTACTCGGTTTCATTTTTACTACTTCTATGAACAGTCTGAAAATCTGAGTTACGAGGGTGATTTGTCAGCGGCATATGTATTGTTTCGGGCTTAGAATTTTCGCGCATGAGAGTCCTGGAGATCGGTTGACGTCCCAAACATCCGCGCTGGAAGATTCCCCAGATTCGAGTTTTCTTAACGATTAACTTTTTATGCGAACATTTCGTGAGTAATTTGATTTTTAAAATTGGGCTTTAAACGGAGAGCCAAAAATACCGGGTGAAATATCTGGTAATAAAAAATACCTGGTAATCGCGTTCGGAAATTTACTTTTGATTAAGGGAAATAGCCATCCTTATCGAAAATGAAGTCTTCCAGCATTAAATACGAAAAATGAATTAGGAAAATGAATTTCCCGGATTTCGACAAGTTATAACTCTCAGTGAAAGTGATCGAGACATCTTGCGTGAATAATGTGAAAACTAAACTTATTTAGTAACTGTGAAAAATTGACATTTTTCATGGCATGAATACAAAGCGATGATATTAAATACGATGATGAATACCTTCACATGATATACGAGCTAACAAGGATGGCAAAGCATGAAAGCCATCGTTATTTCGAAATAAATAGGATGAATTATTTATTGAATAGATATGCTCCGATAAATGAACCACTTCTCTAGTATTATCCAAAATATTTCATTGTGAAATCAATTTCTGGGTCAAATCAAAAACTGAGACGCTCTCAGACTTACTAATACCTAAATTTAAGTAAGTCTTTTTTCAGATAAGTTCAAAATTTTCTTGGTTCAACCTTAAGTCAAAAATAACGGCGGCAAACTGGCATCGATTGTCATTCCTAGTCTTCTACGAGGAAATATGACTTCGTAGGGATTCTAAACAAAGTCCGGAATTTACGACCAACATTTCTAGCCTCAGAACAGAGCTCAAAAGTAAACATCCCTCTTCTTCGCGAACATCTTGTTTATTGCGCATCACAACCTAAAGAGAGTGTTTCTTTTCGGGAAGAGAATTTCCACAGCATCCGTGTACGCCATCGAGGTATACGCGGAGTATAAAATAAAGGCCTCCGTCCCATCCATCCTCTCTCATTCGGCCATGTTCCGCACCCATATAGGCACGAATAAATCAACCAAGACGAGCATAGTCTTTAGCGCGCCGAGAGAAAAAGGAACAAACTTGAGATTCTGCCCCGTCAAGCATTCGCAGATAAATGAAATTTCCGATGTCGACCTAAGGGACAAAAGCACATCCATCTAAGGGTAGCTAGGGAACGGGCACATCTGGTCCCAATCTTTCTCTCTTCTCCCGCCCCACCGAGGGGTGAACCGAAGAGAGGAACGAACCCTCTCCGCGTTAACCCCTCCCCCATTCGCCCCTTATCCTTCAGGCTCCTCCCACGCGAAACATTCCAATTCCTTTCCCCCATCACGTACCTCCTATCCGTCTCCGTTGCCCCCCTTCCTCCCCGGGTAACTTAAATCCCATTCCCCACCACCACATTAGCTGCAACCCCCGCCGCCCCCTTCATCTGTTTCCCAGGGACCACACCCCGCCTCCCCGCCGAAAACTAAGTCCCTTCTCTTTTACTCATTTTTCTTCTCCGTCTCCCGAATTCACTCCTTGCATACAACTCTTTCCTCTTTATCTCTTCCTCCCTTCTCTTTCTCCCCGGCAACATCCCCCGCCGCCTCCCTTTATCGTTTTTTCCTCAAAAAACATCCATTCCCCCCATGGCAGCTGTTCTTTCTCCCTTTTATTTCCATTCGAGCTCCGTCTCTCAAAAAGTATTCCGGAATCGTATCATTGGTACGCGGGGATGCAGCCGGGGAGGAATCCTCATCGCGCCTTCTAATTTCGCTCGCACTCGAAATTTCTTGCCGATTAAGATCGAGAGGGACAGAGAAATTAAGACGAGATGCAATCTAGTGGAGCAGGTGTACAAAGGGCGGTCTCGTCTGACGAATCGCTTTTTTCGCCGCCTTTCCAGTTTCCCTGAGACGGAAATGGAAGGCTCGCGAGGACTTCGGACTCCGCGGAGTAAAAAAAATTGAAACGCCGAAACCCTCGAGGTAACAAATTCTTTCAAGGTGGGCTTGCCTCCCGAAGACTACGTGATAGAGATGCCGGAGGAGGAGTCTGCGGAGGAAGAAAGAATACCGCGGAAAATATTCTCTCTTTTACTTAGAGATATCCTTCCGGACGTATTTTATTAATCATAAATCAAACGGAAAAGCGGCGGGAGAAGAGATGAAGGAAGCGTTCGGAGAGGCGATCGGATGCGGGAGAAGAAGATAAAGGGAATAGGAAGAGAAAGGAGTGAGGAAGGAAGAGAATTCCGGAACGGGGAGAAAAAATGGGCTGCGAAGAAATGAATTGCTTCCTTTCTCGGAACCTTACAGGAATCTTGGGCGAGCATGATAGAGGGATAAACGAAGGCGCAGGTGTATGAATGCGTCCGCAGGAATAAGGTAGGAAAAAGGGGAGTATCTCCGAGTGAGGAATGGAGGGATGGCTACGGAGGAGTCGGGGGTTAAGGTTATGAGGGTCGAGGAGGGCAATATGCGAAGATTCCTTGGCAATTAGCCGTCATAAACGCCCTCGCAAACACCCCATCGTTTCTTTCCAGAATAACCGCTTTGTCCCTCGATGAAAAAGAAGGGTGACAATGCGGTGGCTGTAGGAGCAGCCATGAGGCCGCTGTCCATCGCTCGCAGTCCTTAACGATCGTGAGGGGCGGAGGTAACGAGGATTTTTTTTCATTGCCCGACGCGGCGTGACTAGCAGCCTCCCTCGCAAGAACTTTCGCACCTCTCCCACAGCATCCTTCGATCATTAAGCCGCTCGAAAAGGAGAGAGTAATCCATCCGGAATGTGAAAATGAGGAAAACGTTTCCGAGAATTTCGCCCGAAGATAATTCACACACGGTCTTTCCCCCAGCGACATAGCATCCGATATGTCCAGCAGAATTTCATCCCAGTCAATTACCCCTCCGACATTGCTTAAGACATTCCTCGTCCGGTTCCATCTGCCGTGTAAAATGCGAAAAATGAGACTATGGAATACGTGAAAGAATTATGGGTGGGAAAGAAGCGCGTCATATCGCAATAACAAGCGGGTATGAGATTCGAGATGCCGTATTAAACAAATACGCGTACTTGGAATTGTCAAAGTCATATGATACATATACGTCCATTATCTATATTTGCTCATCATCCGTAAGTATTATTTTCTCTTTAAATTTAAAGAAATCGATTGGAATTCGATTCCAAGTATTTTTACGAGATGATTAGCGACGAAATTCTTGATTACAAGATCCAAGAGGAGATAATTCTAAAGTTTCCTTAAAAGACAACAGAGACGCAAAAAGGAAGACTACCACTGCATAACGCTCTCCTGAATTCCGCAGGATGAATTTTTCCGATGCTTTGAGAGTGTGTGGTGGGAGTTTTCTGAGAAAGGAGAGAGCAAACGATTTTAGATTTGGAAGACGAAAATTCATGATAAATGGAACTGATTATGAAAAACTATAAATATTGAAGAAGAAACGTATTACAAATTGTTAAAATGGTTGGAATGAAATTCAGGGGAAAAGGAGTGACTTGGCAACTTCCGTGTCTGCTAATGCCATTCTGAGCTTATCAATTTCTGCATCTCTGACCTCAGATATCGGTCAAATAAAAATGTTCATTCATAGCAACATCAAGAAAACCTTTTTCTATAATAATTTATGTTTGTGACACATTCACAAGCGGCAAAGAATCATACAGAATTCATAATTTTATGATCAACACTTAATATTTTTAACAGTTATATTTTATTTAACAGTTATTATATTTAGCATTCTGAATTCGCTAATCAGAGTAAAGATATTGTTCGATTTTAAAGTCCGACGAACATAAACAAGAAATGAATGTTAAGTGTCACGAGGAAAAAAGCTTTTAATTTAAGGATGAAACCCAAATAATCTTAAACGGACAATTTAACGAACGGGCCAAGGGTCGCCATACCTTACTTTATTTGTTTCCCTTTAATGATAAGAGAAGAAAATAATATATCCTTTTCGATACAAAAACTCGCAGTAGAGACTACCATCAGTTTTCTCTTCCTCTCCGATAAATAGAAAAATTCTGCTGTCGAAACGGTTTATACTTTTCTATTTCGAATGCTTCCTTTCTTTATACGGAACTACCCAGTAAATTTTGCTCTGCGCCTTTTTCATCGCTTGTTAACCGTAATTCACCCAGCACTTCCACCAAACGTCATCGCTGCTGCAGCACGCAAAAAATAAGCCAATTATGGGAATACTTCGGAAGCGTCGAAAATAAATAATATCTCCTTTCATTAAATGCGTCAAAGGCGGAGCAAAAACAGGAGCCACAAATAAAAGGCGCTACCGTTTTGGGTTTGCTTCGGATTAAGCTCGTCACCCTTTCACTTTGCGTGCTTATAAATATTTAACAGATTACGCTATGCATGGAGAGTTTCCGACATTTCTTGTTCTTTTTCGATTCATCCGTTTTTATCGTCGCCGTGCCACGCACTCTTCTCCACTGACCACGGATCCTCTTTCTTTCCCTCGCCTCTTCCTTCCTTCGGCCCTATCTCTCTATCTCAAAGACCCTTCTTTCCGCTCCGGGCGTCCTCAACCCCACGTTCCTGATATCTTCCGCAGCCAGTCTTCCCTTCCTCGTCGCCAGAGTCCGCCCTTATCCGCGAAACACCCCCTTGTTCTTCCATCCCTCTCACCTCATCTTATACGACGCTGAAAAGCAAAGAGAGAGAGCCACGGACTCTTCATGCAATTCAAAGCAGCCCCTAAGATAAATTGCTATGCACAATCTACTGGATTGTTTTTGCATTCAGAGAGAAGGAGAGAGATAGATAGCGATGGAGAGAGAGAGAGAGAGGGAGTGGCTGGATGTTAGAGAACCCTGCAAAAGGGAGTGCGATTGAAATGGGGATTTTGCCGCAAGAGGCGGGAAGCAGTTCCGAGAAATTTTGGGAGGAGCGGTGGCGGGGTTTTGCCTTCTTAGTGGCGCGGAGGTGAGTGGGAAAGTTGGGGTTTTGCATCTGGGCGGCGGGGGCTCTCGGATTGCGCGCGTCAGGGTGTTGTGGGTGGAGCGGAGAAATGTTGGTGTTTTTGGTTTGCTAAAGGACTCCCGAAACCTATTTCCTTCTTTCCGCCAAAGGGCCCCGCGCCTTAATTACGCTTCGGCTGGGAGCAGATGCGAGACGGGGGCAACAAAGGGAGCGGCCCGGGGGAATGGGGAGGGAGATGGCGGCCTATCGAAGCAACGGTCGGAAGAAACACGAGAAGAAATGGTTTATTCGGTTACTTAAGGTGCAGTGGGCTATTAGTTTGGGCCTTCTCGCGCGCTCCGGGTTAGCTGGGAATTTATGAGCGACCGAATAATGAAGAAATAAATTATGAAGTGAGAAAACGATCCCGAGTGAAATGGATCGCGCCTTTGCTACGTATATGTGATCGGTTGCGACTCTCATGTGTCGAACGTAATGAGGAAATGGAGGGCTGAAATTTATGGGCCCATTCCGAGCTGAGCCTTCCCTTAAATGATGAGCAAAATTCTCATAGAACGGCTCCAGTATTTTTGTATTGATCTTTAAAATTATCTTCGACACATTCTTTTGAATGCGATTACGAAAAATTCCTTAGATGTGAACTTGAGCGATTTCTTCTAAGCAGAGATTTTCATCAAGCATTGCTTAAATAATCCTGAATTTTGTAGAGTACATTTTTGAGAAAAACATTCCATCAGAATTGATGTTTGCTTTCCGCGAAATTTGATTAATTTCTACTTCGCAAACATTTCACAGTTCGAAGAGATTTTGTTTCCTTCCTATAGCAGAAAATTTTGGCTAAGATTTTGCAGTCGTCCCTAAAGTTACGCCAATATTAACGCCATTATATTACATATTCGGAAATTTTTAAAAGCCCACATGCAACTCAGAATGAAATTGCGTTCCCGTAAGTTGCGCCGTTGCCTTGTAATAAAATTTTAAACGATGCGAGAAAACCAAGGCTTGCAAGAAGTGCCTCTTTTTTGTTCTTCGTTCGGTCCTTTGTTGAAGCACTTCTTCACGATTGATTTAACCTTTCATCAGCGCTAGCGAAAAAGTACTACAAATATACTTAAAATTACCTTTAATCTACCTTAAGATTTATTCATATACGTTTTGTATTGAGCTTGCAATAAATAATAAAATTACAGGGGCATACAAATAAAAATCCAATAACAGTGACTAAATAGTTGTTTCCCAAGTTACAGTTTAGTGTTTAGTGATTCACATAAAACGAGAATCCTGTGACTTAGGGTATAACAATTTTTGTGTACCCTAATATATTTTCGCAGCTCTCTATCGTAATTTCTGCGCAATTATCTGCTATGCAGAATTCCCATTATTCAAGAGCCATCACCAGAAGACGAACTATAATCCGTTGCCGAATCCTCACCCGGACCGGTAATTCTCAGTGTTTAAGATCCGGCAGGAGAAATCATGTACATTCACAAGTGGGCGAGTAAGAAGTTTAAGCCTTATCTCGGAGGGAATGAAAGAGAAAGATTACAACGTTGTTCCATACAGCGAAGCTCGGCTTGGAGAAGGGTATGGAAAATGGATGAGGATAGGAGTTCGCGGTGAGATGAGTGGAGAGGGGGGAGATAAGGCGATGGAGGTTAACTCCTAGAAAACAATAGAGAGGGGAGCTTAAAGGGATGGAGTGGGAGCCCAAAAGGGATGGAATTACCAGGGGAAATGCGGGGCGAGAGCTATAGAATGGGATGAGGAGTGTTAAGAGTTGAGAGTTGCGGGAATTCTTCACGGTGAGAAAGGTTGGAAGTCCCTTACCGTTTTCGGGAAGAGGGCGGAATGAGAAGAGGCGAGAGAATAAAATTGGAAAAGGAGGAAAGATGGACGAGGAGGCCAAGATTGATGGAGCTAGGGAGCATGCGTCGAAGTGAGGGGAATCTGGGAGATGCTCGCTTTTGCAGATGGGAATGAGGTAATTCCGAGATTGGAAATGAACAATGAACAGCATACGGGTTGAATTCTCGCTGGAGATTACTCCTGAAGGGTTTTCTCCCTGAGATCAACCTTCTGCAGTGCTTCGCATTTTTGAGAAAAAAATCGTTATTTGTAATTTTTTAGATAAATGGATATTAGTTTAACGTATGCTCTATTCTGTAGGTTCAGAAGAAACTGCTTCCGAAGCGGAATTTTCAATGCCTTCTTTTAATTAGCTAATGGATGATTTGTAGAGCACCAAAAAATCTTTGTTTGTTTCATCCAGTAAATGTTATATTGAAGTTATTTTAATGTATCGCCACCAGATATCACTCGAGAAGGCTCATTTTAAGTAATAGTTTGAATAATATTATGTTGAATTTAATTTATTTCTTGTGATATGTTTAATCAATATAATATACAATGTACGTGAAAGTGTACGAAAGGGTTTATTTATTCATTAATATGGCCTACCACGAAGTAAAGCCAACGCATATTGAGTTTACACTTTGCTAAGTGCAAATGAAAAGTATACACAACTATGTAATTCGCCAAATACGGGTTTCTTCTTGGATTAAATATACATATTAGTTAAAATATTACGCATGTACATTGAGTTCTTTCTATTTACTTTGTATTCTTTATACTGCAGAGAGATTCTCGACATCAGAAATGGTGAGGCTAGGAAATTGGCGTGATGGAAGATGAGGTTGAGATAACGTATCCACCTAAGTGATTAGTGTTATTGTTAAAAGTGCTTCGATAACTAAGGTTATTTCGCACTTGTGGGACCCACCGGGAAACGAACCCGGGACCGTTTCCACCATTTTTCGCCGTAACTTGAATGCTTTTATATAGCTTTTAAAATGGAATTATCACTAGTTGCAGCACTTCTGCCCTCAGATCAAACAATCCAAACGCAAGTGCTTCATATAATACACAACGGAAAAACCTAAAATTGGAGGTGTCGGTAGCGAAATTACCCTTGCTTCCATTAGAATGAAAAAACTGCTCATTTCAAAACGCGACATATTTTCGTGGTGCGTAATATTTCTCCCACAGCATTCCTAAATTATACTTTTCCGGAGATACAAACTCTGCAAACGCCACTTTCCAGATGATTTGGACCATATAAATCGAAAATAATTCGATTTGATCCCAGCGTTTAATCTCTAACAGCGTGGCCATGCAGAAAGAATTCGGGCGGAAAAGGAATTTATGGACTCTGAAACACCAAGACCGTATGAATTCATCTTTTTCACGATGAAATAAATTTTCAAATATCGCCCAAATGAAAAAGTAAAAGGATCGGAACGAAATTGGTAGGACTGAGGAGAGCGGAAGAGAGTGATACAGAGGTGGTGGATGAGTGACCGGAAGTAAGTTGAAGATTAAATCGTGATGAATTTTAGGGCAATAAATTCCCTTTCGGAAGCGGAGAGGCAATTGAAATTAAAAGCGTCGTAAACGACATATTTCCCGGCGAGCGCGAAAGAAACTTACTGTAGCTGCAGATAAACGCTCTCCTAGAAAATTCACTGCAAATTAACTTAATGAAAATAAGTGAAAATACTGCGTTTTTACTGTCGATCGTGATATTATACTCCGGATAATTCGGTTTTACGCGCATCCGCACTTCCCGTCGCAGTTGGTCGGAAACACCGAACTGTAATCGATCTCTTTTAATGCGCGGGTGCATTTTTAAGTAAATTAAATGTTGTTCGTTGTTTCGGATCCTTTGGCAATTGAATAGCGAATTTCGAGCACGCCCTCTGTGCGGTGCAACTTTCATTTCCGTTCTCTCGCTGACGTTTACGGAAGGGGGTCGAAATTCCGATTGGGAAATTAATTGCTCCGTTCATTTGTCTTCTCTCCGGTTTAAATTTGGGGGTGGAACGCGGAATTAATTAACTTTCGCCGCGCGGAAGAATTAAATTCGATAGCAACGATCGGCATTTATATGACCGTCATGGTAACTTGCTTGCATTTTGAGCTCAATGAAACTTGGCCACAACTGTTATAACGTTTCTACATTACAGTGAACATATTGACAGACAACAGACATTGTTTTATGAGAAGATATTTTAATAAATGCAAGCCTTATTGATGCCTCCGAATCTTCGCAAGTAAACGTAAGCCTAGTCCAGAAGATTAACCCGAATGGAAGTGACCGTCTCTCCATAAATACTGCAATTTTACACCATCTTTTTATAACTGACTGGCTAGGATGAAGAGCTAACGAAGTAAATTGTTCGATTCTTTTCACAGTTATCTTAACTGTTGCATTTGAAAGTCACAAATCATTGGTTACGCTAGTGATAAAGACAACAGAATGCTTCCAACGCATTTTAATCGTTGGAAAACTGCATTTATACTTCAAGCATAACTTGCCTCTTTTTCACACGTTATTCGAGCTTTTCATAAAATTTGAAATCATATGAAACACTGTTATACATACCACAGGAGAATGGTGTGGCTCTTTACATTTTCGCCTTACCTGTAAATAAATAGAAAAGTTAAATTTAGATTTTTAAGTCAATTTAAACTGGGAACAAGGATATTTTAGGAACAAAATAAAAGATAAACCTTTACACACCACAGAATATTTTAATGGTACTACCAGGTTTCGACTCATGGAGTCATCATCAGGTACCTACCTGATGATGACTCCATGAGTCGAAACCTGGTAGTACCATTAAAATATTCTGTGGTGTGTAAAGGTTTATCTTTTATTTTGTTCCTGATGGAGCTCTACCACGAAGTCACGGCCCAAGCAGTGATTCTAAGGATATTTTATTTAAATTTGGCAGATTTCTGAAGACAAAAAAAAAGCAATTTTGATACAAGATAGAATTTTAATCAAATACATTGAACACATAAAAATTCTATCAAATTAGGCCGCATTTTGTGGAAAGGCATTTTTAGGAAATAAAAAGGAGCTGTAATTTCCACACTTTAAACGTATATTTGACCACTGGTTTTAGCTACATCGCAATCATCAGGTAAAAACGTACAGGAACAGTAAGCATGTATAACATTAAATGCATTTAATGAGTGGAAATAACAAATATCTTTCTCAGTTCCATTTATTTCCTTGAATAAAACACTATTATATATAAAGGCTAGGTATTCGGTGGATTAATACCCATTAAGTTTAAGAGGTTAAAGAAATCGTACATTGTTAAATGAAGCAATAACTTCACATTTCACGGTTCATTACAATACTATCTGTAAGCTAAGAAGTTAAACTGAAAGCTTCCGTCGTCAATAACAATTTTCTTTGATGGTATAACCAGTTGAACATCAGAAATCATTGCTCCCATCACAAACAATAAATGTAATTAAATTTATCACTCTGCAAATAGCTTACGTTTTATGATGGTTGGGGATATTAAATTCAACACCCACCAAAACATCACCAAAAGGAATAAGAATAAGAACAAGTTGGCCAAAAATCGGAAATCCCCTCCTCAGCACGTATTCAAGACCCCATAGTAATTCAAACAATCACAAAAATAGCTACCACCCTGAAAGCAAACAAGGCTCTCATCTGAGGGAGGCAGTTAAACAACCCTAGAGGCCCTCCGTATCAACATCACTGACCTATGAGCGTCGGAAAAGGGAGCTTGGGATTGGGAAATGGAGAGTGGGGAAGAAAGCATCTCACCCTGGAAGATTGGACCATGAATAAAACAAGCCATTAGTGAGCCGCGAGGATTGGGGGGAAGAGGGGGAGGGGGCGGGAGGAGAGATTGCCTTGCGGAGGAAAGGGAGCCGAAGAGGAAGATAAGGAGGCGAGAATAAGAGTGGAATGAAAACCGAAACAAACAAAAGAGAGGAGGCGAGTCAATCCACCATTTTCGCACTTTGGCGCAAGCGAAAGGGCAATTTGAAATAATGTCGAGTGGGCGCCTTTATCGCCCCAATAAATCTATCACACTTTGTTTCATATTAATCCTTTCCGAACCGGTTGGAGCGTCGCGAATCATGCAGAGTAAGCCGAATTCGTAGTTTAAATAATAAATATTGGAGAAGTCACCCGAGAACTGATAATTTTCAGCAGTTCAAATGTTTTTGGGTATGGGGACGTTTGTCCAGAATCGTAAAAGGATCATAACTCAAGCTAAAAGTAGCAGGAACTTTCGCGGATATTTTCGCTACTGAAAATGAGCTATGACATATTCCTACACGTATTAATCCTTGAATCGTGTTGCATTAAGATTGCTCTCAAAGGAAAGTACCGACAAATAATACAAGATTCAATCTTTAGAGAAAAAACTATCCCATTCAATTTCCAATTCCTCCTCAACTACATTTTTTACTTTCTTTGGTATTATTTTTCATCGATTTAGAATGAGTAGTACCGATGGACTCAGTCTTGATGTAGATTACTCCGTGTACATCTCTCATCTAAAAATTGTGTATGTTCCACACTTTTTCTTGTACTCTTTATCCATATTTCTCTCACATATGATATTACTATTTTTCGGATTTTAGCCTCATTTTGCGGTCTCAGAAGAGTAAATAGGACTTAAAATAAACATACATCGATCGTATCAGCCAAAAAATAATCCTACAATTTTTCCTAACATAAATACTCGGCAACAATTACCTTAGTACTAAATGTCTAACGAAAAACTATAAGGACAGATTCTCTTAAAAATATAATGTAAAACATAAATCATACAGGCCAATAATATCAACGAGACCATAACGTCAACACTATTAACTTACATAAATAAATAAAACAGAGTTTTCACGGAAGATTTAACAATGGGATATTGACTCAGATGTGCGTGGTTGCCAACCAGACGGTATTCGCTTGGTAAATGCGTAAACAAAAGGCAATTTCCACAAGGGACTTCCTCCATCAAGATATGTTTCAATTCATTCCTCTGTCATATATTACTTGTGCCTCATATTACTTGACAATGTCATCGCGCACCCCTTCTATTTTAAAGATTTTTCCCGAGACGATATCCCTTTAAAAACTACATCTGTGTTTACGCAGATCATTTTCCGAAGGACTCATCGTTTGAAGAGAGGGGGTGATGATGGGATATGGAACTCCACGGGCAAAGAATGAGTAGCAGAAACGCTCCTTCATGGCTTTTTAATGCCTCCGCCCGGGAGTGTTGTGGGAGAGACGGTGTACTCGCAAGGCGACAGCCTCCGCCGCCGAAGAATGAGAGGGAGAGCGTTATTGACTCGGAGACTGTATAAATAAAAGCCATGAATTATTTCCCATAGCTCGGCAGCCCCTGAGCCGCGCTCAAGGGTACACGCCCTAGCGAGGGGTTTGCAGGCGGGAGCATTCCAAAGGGGAGGGAAATCAACGTCAAAGCGTGGACAATGCCGTTCATCAAGGCGGCCCTTCTTCACGCCCCCTCTTATCGGCACAAGTCAGAGACGACGATATCCCCGAAGGAGTCCCCGCAGTGCCATCGCGAAGATCGAGGTGCATCAGAGACCATTGGCGGCGTTCCCCAGACAGCTCAAACTGAAATTGATGGAATTGCTCGCCTCCGAGTCTATACCGTCCGTGATATTGGCCACGTATCGGATCCCGCGCGTACAATTTGGAACAGAAAACATGTTCTTAACATGATTTACGGGTCGGGGATTTGTAATGCCGTATCTGAGCACTGTGACCGAGGCTTTGCTGGGAATCGCGTCTCCTTTGGTACCCGAAGAAAAGCAGAGGCAGAATGACTAATGGGTGGAGGGAATACTCCGATGCGGAGGCGCGGGTTTGTTTCTCGTTGCAAATTAGATTTCAAATTTATAAAACGGGACGTGCGCTGTGGAAAATAATCTGCTCGAAGGTGGGAGCTCTCCCAATCGCTTCCAAGGAGTCTTCAAGGAGTCTCTGCATGTGCCTCACCATTTAGAGCTATGTGCATCCCTCTGCTATAGTCGTTCAACTGGAATAACGCCCTTTATTTCAATGGCCCAACAGATTCCCATATGTAACTTGTTTATTGATAGACACTGAAGCATTTACATACCTTTGGACAGAAATTAAAATTATTATCGGAAGAAGAAGTGTCTCAATACGAGCAAAGATGTAATATTTTCCCAGAAAGTTCATTTTATATCTCAAAATTAAGAATCCATCCTCTTCCTACCACCGCCTTCATTATTTTTCTATATTTCTTTGTAATTTGGTAAGTGGATCCGGTGGCACCGGTTATGAAGTTCGATTTAATTAATTGCAGAAAAAATAAAATCTTCTTCGTGGTTATTACACCTTAAATAGATATGTTTAGAATTTTTCTTATTATTCAGCAAATGTTTATGTAACTATTACACATGATGCCGAACCTTTAACCGGCTGAATCATCATGATTGTATGTACGCTCGTCATTTATGAGGGAATTAACTTCAACTGTAACTGTAGGTATTAGATTCCGAAGTCAAATACAATTGGTCAGAAATAATAACAAAATATAGTGACAATCGTGTCTCAAAAAATATACCTACAAATCGTACATCCACGTTATTCTTCATGAAAAAAGGAAAAGTATGTTTCAGACAACAGCGAAAAGAAAAAAATTCGTGTCGCACATCCGTAACCTTAATCAAGCCATATCTGCAGAACCGTATTAGAAACAGTAAGCTTCGAAAGACTAATCTATTCCCCCAGAACCAGCGTTGATTTCATAGCATCAGCGGTTGTTTAAACTTAAATCATTCCGCACTTTTTCGGGCGTCCATTCCGAGGATTAATGTGATACCGGCGGAGGATAGCAGTGGGAATTTATTTACGAACCTCGATTCCGACCTCATCTGTCTTTGTTAATCTCTTTTGCATGGGCGAAAAAATCGGGCAGCGGCGAGACCGTAACTCGAAGCAACACGGAACTCCGGAAAAGTCGCGTCGTGCCACTGCGCAATCGCCGCATCTCACTGGGCACGTCCGCGTCCAATCGACTCGTGTTCCAGACCCAAATCGCCGAATTACCGCATTCCCTCCTCCGGAAATCGTCCTTTTTAAGACCGCGCTTCCTTTCGGCAAATGCGCGCCGTCGACGGACCGGCCATTCCCGCCGTCAATACTCCTTTTACCATTCCGTCTATTTTCACCTAGCTCCCTTCTTCCACCCCAGTTCCACCCAATCTTCCTCCGCTTCCCCTATCCTTCCCGGGCTTTTTGTTGGTTTGTTGGCCGTCGGAGGTCGTTCATCACCGGATGGAGGGAGAGAGAGGAGGCGAAGAGAAAGACGGCGAGATGAGAAAAAGGGAGATAAAAGAAGGGGGAAGCGAAAAGCGCGAGAAGAGGTGGGGTCGAATAAAGAATCGAGAAGTGTGGGGGATGCAAAAAAGTACGGCATGAGAGTAGGGATGGAGGGTGGGGAGGACAGGGTTCCCGAGGAGGACCTAGAGGAGGGATTTATCGAGTGTCAGGTGGAGTCGAGGCGAAGGCTGGGCAGATATACGACTCAGCGGACGATTGAGGTGTGGCATAAATTATCAACCTCTCTCTCTAACCCTCCCCTCGGTGCACTACACCCCTCCCTCTCTATTTCTAGTGAGCCGCTTTGCGATCTTTCTCCCACCGCTGCTTCCACATCAAATTCCCCCGTCCCCGTCTCCTTCCCACTTTATTTCCCGCACCATTGCGCATTATACTTCCCCGAGTATCTCTCTCTCGCAAAAGAGGAGAGCTTAATCTGGAGTATTACCGATTCTTTCCCTCATCCCACTTCGATCTCCTTCCCCCTTCGGCTTCTTTGCTCGTCTCCGTGAATCTTTCTCGAGCGAACCTTCGCTCCGAATTCCGTGCCGCGTTGATTTTCCCCGCTCGTATCAATCCGCAGCGCCGATATCTCTTCGCCATTGCGCGAAAATGTCTCCAAGGGATTCGAGTCTTCCACTCTGCGTGAGAACGCGGTGTTCTTTCCTATTCCGGGAAGTACATCTAAACTAAAGGGAAAAATCTACCTGTGCGAAAACTCACCAGCCTGAAGGCTGGTCGGGTCCTCATCCACTTCCAGATTATCTATTGGAACGGCTGCTGCCCGCCAATCTTCTCTAATTATTCTGAATAAATTCTTGTTTTGAAGACTTTTGCCCGAAAATAAAACGAGAAATATTTGCAATACTTTATACCAGCGGTGGCAAACCTATGGTGCGTGTGCTCAAAGTGGCACGAAAGAGAGTTTTTTCAGTTCGTAGATCTCTATCAGAACTATCCTTGTTAAGTTTTCTTTCCTTTATACGAAGTATCAGTGAATAAATGCGGAATATTTTCTGTAGAAATGATAATGAATTATTACTTACGTCAAGTAAACCATTTCAATTCCATCGCTGAAAAATAGATAATATCAGCATCTCACTTAATAGTTTAAGACCTCAATGGTACGCAAGTCCTTTATTTTCATCAAATATGTCACTCTTGTCATATAAGGTTCCACACCCCTGCCTTATACCATCGTCCATGAAAATTATCTTTTTTTGGGCAAAAGTTTTATTTAAAAGAGTACCGAATATCACCTTAGTGCATGTGTAGCAACATAAGGTTCACGCAAATGAGCTCGCTGGCTCTGTATAATCTGTATAAATTGGTCAACAGGGGACGCGTGTAGGAAAGTTGGGTTGCCTAATTTAACGAGCGTTTGCTGACTAGGTTTACAGAAAATATCTAATGCATCATCTTGGACAAATAATAAAACGGTAGAAATTTTAAAAATGCATTGAAAAATGCTGATATGAACTGACAAATTGTCCTTTTTCTTATTTTAGTCACTTAAGCACACTTGACGTACGAGTAATATGTGATAAAAATTACGTACAAATGTGAAGCTCTCTTAGATACCTAGAAAATGGAAAATAATTAATGAATAATTTTCTAAAAAACAATAAAGAAGAGGACCAATTAAAAAGCAAACAGTGACACAAATCCTACTATATAAAAGGGGAAAAAATGAAGGCTTTAATCTAATTTTAATGGCATTTCCTATGTTTTAGAAGCATAGTTTTTTTAGAGACTGTTAACTGAGTGTCGAATATCAATCTCCCGAAGTTAATTTAGACTCGCAAATTGAGATCCTTTATTATCCGCGAAATCCGGCATCTATTAGTTACTAAGGATGGATGGCAAACAAAAATTTTCAGCTCCCCAACGAACTCAATAATTCTTCCACACCCTCAATATATGGATGCATTAGAGCCCAATTTAATCGACGCAAAATCTGAAAGTCGATTAAACGCATAAATTAGCGAAATAAAGATAATAACCCTCGCAATCGAGGCATAAATTTCGGGCGGCGACTCCGCTCGGAATGAAGATGCCGGAACTGCTGCAAAAACTCCTCTTTTAATAGATTTTTGGAGCGGGCCACAAATCTTTCGGGCGTTTTCGTATAAGGGCCGCAAAAGATCGATTAATCCGCAATTATCCTCCCGTTTAAGGAATTTACTTGAGAAGGAATCGAATTTTGTAGCAATTAGCGAGTCTCGGCAATTGTTCATCCATTTTTATTTCCTTTCGGGATGACACCATCCCCTCCACGGGCAACACCACGCCTTCGGAACCACCCCCGCGGCGAAAGACACCACTCGGGTCGCCCCCCTCTCCCCCACTGTGCCTCCCAAGTTGGCAGTATATCAAGTCGAAGAGAAGGCCGAGCTCTCCCCCACACCCCTCGCTCTCTACCCTATTACTCTACCCTCTCCCCTTCAAACTACCATCTTTCTCCGTTATCGCAAATCCCTCTCCTTCCCTATCTACCCACTTCTCCTCTTCCACTCACTCTCCTCCTCTTTAAAACCCTCCCTCTGCATCCCCCCGCACACCTTCCGTTGGCTTAAGACGTTCTCTCGATTCCCGAGACCGCGAGGACCAAGTTTCTCTCCTCATGAATCATAGAAGGCTCTTGAGTAATGATGGCGAATTTCCCCCGACTCCCGGTTAAACACCGCGTAATAATTATTCTCCATCTTTCCAAGCGGAGATTGTTGAAACCGGAAAATAGAGCGATTTTTGGTTAATGTTTGTTTTATGAGTTGCTGTAATTCTTTGAATGAGACAAAAAATTATAATAGTCATTTAATGGGAGAGGAAATATGATTGCAGGCAAATAGCGATTACACGAAAACGACTTGCCACAAGGGCGCAAATTTATAACCGTATAAAGTATTGCTGATTAGAAAATCCATGTTCGTCATAGGTTTTCCATATCCTAATTTTATCTTCATGTGAATCATTTTCTTTTCACTTCATCACTTCCTCTTTCTAGATACTTCAAACTCGATTACAAATCGACACTTTAACCCTCTGCTAGTATAGATCTCCTTTCCGTAGTTAATCTTATTGTACATAATCATAAGGGGTGTCAAATGTAGATCTTCAATAAGACAAACATCTCACAGTAATTTCTACTGAAATTCAAATAGAGCTCATATTAGCTTCTGAGAGTTTTATATAGAACATAAGGTATTCCGCAGCAAACTGGTACTGCTCATTATCAATGGTTCCTTTGTAATTTATTCACTAAGACTTATCAGATAATGTTTTTAGATCCCTAACCATTTAAGATACTTGCTTATGCCCTAATACAGCTTACATTCTTCATTAAAATAGACTAACATTAAAAGTTACTTCTAACCCTCTAATGTCCTGTGTTTTACGCAAGCCATTCCAACGTGATTAGATTTTTTGCCATACGAACTTGGGAGCAACAATAATTATCACCATGCTATCCTTTTCAAAACAGAAAGTTTGGTTAACGTGCCCAGGGCAAGATAAACAAATTACCCAAGCAAACTTTACACACAAAATTTTGAAAACAAGTATGGTGACACTGTTAGACGGAGGACGATTCAACAGCTACTGCGATAGAATAAAACGGTATCCGATGAAAAATCAATTCGATATGATCCGAATCACCTAAACTGCTTAAAGCCGACTGAGATTCGGAAAAGGGCGTCGCTGAAGAAACCCGTCGAATAGTTCCCGAAAGTGCCTCCGATAACGGCGTCATAACAACATTTCCACTCAGTATTGAATCACTTACTAGAGACATTCACGCCGACCGGGCTTAGCTAGCGCAGTAAAAAACTCCTTATCCTCGAGATCGGGATTGTCGACAATAAAACAAAGTAAGGCGCGCCTTACACTTTTCTTGCGAGTCGCTCCGGGCATCGTTCAGCCATCCGAAGGAAGTAATCGCTAGTTCATAAAAAACACTATCCATTACCGAAAAAGAGCGTAGCCATTGGATTCCAGATAACTTCATTCTCACACTTTTTCAACATCCTTAAGCCGTTGGCGATACAGGAGATCGAAAGACTCCTTAACGTTGCGGTAAGGAGAAGAGGGAGGAAGTGGTAGGTGGGGAGGACCCCATGCCTCCAACCACATCCGGCAGATCGGGGGGCGTGAGAAGGGCATTAGGCAAAATATATATGGAATGCGCCTCGAAAACCCCTCTAGGTCCCCGTCTGAAAAGCTTTCTTCCATCCCCTTTCACCCCCCTGCATCCCCTCTTCGTAATCCCCAGAAGGCAGCCAGCTCAGCTCTACGTATCTCCACCGAAATGCATTCCCTCTCCTCGACGTGCCCCCCCATCCCCCGGCAATAGATCAAGGAGCGATGTAGCGAGAAATTTACATCGCCAATGAGCGACCTGCCGAGATGACTCTTCCTTCGCCGAAACTGGTATGATTCTTCACAATGACCGGTTCATCTTACATTCCCATCACTTCTTTTATCCCTCCATAACTCTCCATTGAAAAAAAACCGTCGATTTTCATAACCCATCCGATATGGAAACATTCTCGAAAGCACGGTTCGTACATCAGCGGGGTATATATCGTTTAAGCGGTATCGCCGTGTCCAAACTGCCGCCTCGGCGCTCCCTTGATGGATGTCCTGCTCGAAAATGATGCTCCTAAAGCAGCATCTTTTGATATATAGAGCTAAAAGGGCTTACCTTTCTATCTTATAAAACGAGACGAGAGGCATTAGCATTAAAGTATAAGATAGTGCTCGGAGAGTTTTTTTTTTAGAATGACTGTTACCCGATCCGGAATAAGACTGTACTGGAATACGTTTTGTTCCTTTATTTCTATGGAGTAATGCACAAAACACGAAATTTCAAAAACTGGGGAAATTTTCCTTCGCTTCGAATCTCCCTTCGCAGAAATCCCAAAAATTCAGAATTTCTGCCGAAGAAGTATTCTCCGTCAAAAGTTACGTAGACGGTGAAAAGACAGATGAAACGCAACCTGATAAGAGAAAGCTACGAGGTAAACAAAAAAAAACTCAGGTAAGATTCGTAGAAAAGAGTGGAGAGAAAGTTTTTACGACGTGGCTGACAGGGAGGGTCGGACGAGAGGTAAAAAAATCTCAAAAAAAGAGGCTAAGTGCTCTGGAGAGCGTAAGAGAATGCGGGATAGGTAAGAATGGAGTAAGAAATGGAATAAGGAAAGAGAAAGGTGGGAAAACGGGAGGACAATGGGGAAGAGGGAGGGTTGCGAAGGGCAGCGAAGGGATCTGAGGACCCTTGAGGTCAATCGCTGGTCGTTTCACCGCAGCGCAAGAGGGTCAAGCGTTATGCGTGGGAGGGAGATAAGTGGATATGGGACGTGTGAATCGGCTGCGAAAAATGAAGCGAATTTGAAAACATTTGAAACGGCGTGACTCTGGAGTTAACCCTGGAATAGGGGTCAACTACAGTGCTCAGATCCACCATCATTAGCGGAGCGCGTGAAAAGGGCAGTCGCTAAGGGTACTCCAACATAATGAAATCGTCGAGCGGCAAAGTTCACTCTCAACGAATCAAAGTATGGTGAAAGTAGGAAATCCGTTTAACCTTCATTTTCTCGTTGATTGGAGCATAGTAATGACTAAAAAGGAAGAACCGTTAATATGAAGCACGAAATCAATCATTTTAATCTTATATAAAATCGGAAATGTAGGATAATGCAGTATGAATGTACTAGAATAAGCATAACATGAAAGTTGAGAGTTACAAAATACTTAAACGAAAGGTAGTTTAGAATTTGAAGGAAATTTTGAGGAAAGTTTTGAGTGGTTTATTATAGTTAGCTTATTTCTGCACCGAAATATTAGGCGTGAAAAATATAAATGCTAATGTCTTATAAAGCTGCAGTTGCTGTGGACAGAGCAAGGGTTTCCGAGCTACTGAAGGAGTACTCGATTTAAGTTTAAGAATCGGCGTTAAATGTTTTCTTATACCTATGTATGCTTTGAATCTCATTATTACTCTTTATTCCAAAATAAAATTAATTCTTGAAAAAGTCGGATGTATCACGATTAATGTTATCATCATAAAGATCTCCTGATATCGAAATCGGCTCTAATCTGAAAAGCAAAAACTCTTAATAGGTGAAACAACTTGAGGAAGCATTAGAATTACATGAATTCGACGAGTACCTTACGTATATGACACTTCGTGCAAAACAAGTTGTGACGTGAGAATTCCATGTTAATTTCACACGTGACAGGAGTTTTCGGGTCTAAAAGTGACTCGTACCGAGCGCCCTTTACGGCGATATGCTCCAGGCAGAAGCTTCTCCACCCATAGGTTCTAACCTTGTCCCTCCCTCAAATATATTCAGGACCGGTTGAGAGATGAGATGGTGAGAGGACATCTTTAGCCTCCTCTTGAAGGTGGCGCTGAATGAAACTAAATTAAAAAAGATATTCATCACTCTCTTGTAGAAGGGTTTGAAATGAGCTGAGTTGTGGTAAAAGTGTTAGTCGTAAGGAAAATTCACTGGGTGCAGAACTATATTTACCCATTTGAAGAAGTACCGTTTCATACTTCATACCGAAGTTGAATTGAAGGTAACCTATCGTTATAACACCAATGTACATTCACTTGAGAAAGTTTGATGATACGTTTAGATTTTAGAATTGTTTCAGGAAATGGAGTCCTACGAAACCCTGAGAGATAAGTATTAGAAATCAGAGCTGTCATGCGATGAAGTGAGCGTGAATGCTAATACTCTGAGTTAGAAGATGAAGCACAAGAACGTGGATGAATGTGTGCCTAGTATCCACAAGTGTACGACATATGACGGTATTCAGAGATATTACTAAGGGAATGAGATTATTAAAATGGTAATACGCAATCCACGTTACCGGAAGGAATGACCAAGGGTGGACTTCCTATGAAATGAAATGGATTCCAAAGGACGTTAGGGGAGCGAAGAGGAGGGAAAAAAGACAGATGGGATAGGAATATCGCCAGATTCCTCGGCGATACGTGTAGAGGGTATGTAGGAGATAGGGTGAACCGGAAAATCTACTGGAAATCCATCACGCCTCGATAGAGAGGATAACTGAGCTTACAAGGTTCTCAAACCAGAAGTATTGCAGGTGTTGTACCAATAGGTCTTTCTCATGATATCTTTGTTTCGATCTACAGCATATCTAATAATTGTATTAAGAGAACGTACTTAGCTGTCGGTCCAACATTTTCGTTATTTCTTAAACTATTCAAATCGAAATTCCGATATAACAATACGAAATACGCTGAAGAACTCGATGGAGAGACATTCTTAGAAGGTTTAAGTATGGGTTCAGTCCAAGGAATTTCTAAAGAAGTTGATTTACCCACATTGGTTTCAACGAAATATATTAAGGTTAATTAATTTTTTTTGTCGAATTTCGGAAATTTACTGAGGCTTGAGAAACTAAATCATATTAATATTAAGACTCCTACCATTATGGATCACAAAGTAATTCGTCAGTCAGTTGAATTTATTACTTCTTAAAAGCTTTCTAACATCACTAAATACTCCACTTGAAGTTAACGTGGTCCGCAGATAAATTATTTTTTGCTTGCCTTAGCCAATAGACAATATCCGTTATAACTGCGGTGTGAATGCTCAAAATAAGTGTAAGTAATGTGGTCCATTCAAACATTCAAAAGTAGAAAACTAAATCTAAGGACCAGCTTCTCATAAAAACTCCTTTTCAACAAGACTCACTAATAGCGTTCCCGTTGTTTATTGTAGTTCTAGGCGGTTTGTAGACAAATGAGTTCCTTTATCTGATGGCGAAAATTAAACACTAGTCGTTTGCAGCTTATCTCCCTCCATCTTCCCTAGATCCTCCACATGCTTTTTTTAGGCGTTGTCGGTAAACAGGAACGCTTTCCTCTCTCCATTCGCATTCCCTTTGCTTAACTTTCCACTCCATCTCCCTCAAGCCCCGCATCACGGCCCTTTCTTCCACCCCAACGTACGACACATTCATTATGGGATTCTACGCTGTCTGCCACCGCTTGACGAATGGTCTGTGTCGAATTTCAAGGCGGGCGCGGCTGTGTTTGTGGGTGCGGTGATGTAGGCCCAAGGGGAGCGAACTGGGAGACGGGTGGGTGCTGGCACTCGCCATGGCGGAGATCTCCCCAAGATACTTCATTTATATATATATATATAT
>KZ308287.1:1057380-1110612 GCA_000376725.2 Ladona fulva | reverse complement strand
TATATATATATATATGCGCGAATCTTATGTTACAAGACCATCGTGTGGCAAGAAGCAGCCTCGGTTTTTTCCCAGCCTCGAAGCAATCAGGATGTCGCAGTTACGATAGCCATTTTGCGGTAAAGCGTTTTTGCTGAGAACCGCTACGGAGAAAAAAATGAAGAAAATTTGTATAGCAATTTAAACCACAATGAAACAATTTACAGCAGTTGTAAATCACAGCCTAGCTGAATTGAGACATTGAATCTTTCAGAAATTTCGCGTGTCCTATCATACGAATACGCGTTCCTCGGAAGAAATATTTGCGCAGTTCTATCTTCAAGGAACATGAAAAAAGCTTCACCTAATTGTTGAATCAATTCTCTGGTTGCGCTGAAGCAGGCGGTTGACTCCTTGGTTCAATTTTCTAAGTGACAGGAATCTAAAATTGTTATCTACAGGCGTTGATGTTTCCAGTAGGTCAATGCTGTCTTTGAATGCCTGGAGGTGAAGATGATCGATACTTTTTGCAATAAGCAAGGAATTGTATGTCCATTCTTTAGATAGAACCGAAAATCGTTAATCTGGTTATATCCCTCATTTAAACAGAAGTGAAATATGTCGTTTTAATTGCGGTTTACTTTCCAATTATCTGAAATCATGATCCTATTCTTTCCTAGCCGATTCTGGGTAACTTATTGATATTAATGTTTGCGCCTTACACTTATTTGGCATACTATTTTCTTATCTTGTCTTACACGCTGCAATTGCTCGGTACTTAAAACACCGTAAACTATACTGAGGAACGAACTTTAAAGCAATCCGTCAACCAGAGGGGGAGGAAAATACCTGTCCTGGAGGGGGAGGGAAACGAAAACAAGAATTTTTTGCTTCTTTGGTACCGAAGTTGCTACAACTCCACCTGGTAAATGGAAGTTACGTGCTGCCGAAACCGTACGAATGCGGAGGGCAGATGACCCGTCCTTTCCTAGAAAATTAGTCGCCTAGACGAAAGAGTGGCATCGGCCGAGGAGGGCAGGGTTTGGAGGCGATTTTGTGAGACGTTCACAAGGCTGAGTCGCCATTGGGACAGGGGATGGGGAGGCGGAGAGGTTGTTTTGGGGGGGAGAGAGAGAGAAGGTCGGGGTGAGCGACGGGGTGGAGTTTGAGGGACTGGCCAATGGGATGCGTTGCTCTGCTCCCATGACTGAACCACCTCGACCCACCCCACCTCACCGAAGCGGCAGACCTTTTCAGCAAGAAACCGGGCCTCGTCCGCGCCGCGGAACCGAAAAAAGGAACAATTACAAGATCACGATTGAATCATAAATATTTTAGGGACAAATGGAGAGGAAATCGCCGTCCGGGATCGCGCTCTTCCCCCTTCGCCTCCCGTGTTCGCCGCATTTTCCCCCCGGTTTCCCGAAACGCGGTGTCCTTTGTCTTCGCGGTTGTCCCGCCAATTAATATGCCTCCTCTCTCGAAGACGTCTCCGACTCCCGTCCCATACGGGAGGCCATATAGCGTGCGGTCGCCGATACGTCCGAGTAAACATAATTCGATAATTCTCGAATTCGTCGTGATTCCGGTCCTGTTGTTACGGAGGCCGGGGAGAGATGCTGAGATGGAAGGTTATGGGAAAGTGATACCGGATCTGGAGCCCGAACGATTGCCGTGCCTGATTCCGCGCCGGTAGAGTCACGAGTTTCGGTACCCTCAACGAGTATGAATGGCTGTGTTCGTACACATGTTCCTCGGAACACCTGGAAAAAGAGATTTGCAAACGCGAGGCACCGCCCAAAATGACGGAAATTCTGATTTACGTGCCTCGTTTCATTAACGCTGACGGAAGTCCTTTGTTCTTTATTTCGGCCCGGGGATGGATTTCTGTGACTTTAAATCACTCCCAGTTCTCAAAGTAACCGTCCCTTAGCTCGTTACTTAAGAAAAAATGGTGCGGAGGGAGCATTGTTCCTAAAGAGAAATGACAAATTTGCCACGCTAATGTTATGAAATGTCAAAACAGTTTAGATGGGAATTAAATGCGTCAAAAATTAAACGAGATGATGAAAACTTCGAATATTCGTCATTATGAAAGAAATATTAAGGCTATGAGGTATTTTTTTACAACTCAACAATGTTATGGATAACCGATAGCGGCTTTCAGCTTGAATTCTGCTAAAATGTAAAGCTTCGATAAATTTCATTTGATAAGATTGATAACTTGGTCGATTAAATGTAAATTCGAAGAATATTTTTTAATAATATAGATTTACGAGAAGGAAATAGCCTTTCTTGTCATAGTTAACAGGACTTTGTACTTCATCACGGCACTATCTGTACTTTAAATATTCGAAAACCGTATAAACGAAAATTTGACTACACTCAAATAATTAATACACATTTAATTCTCTGCGGTTTGTACTTTACTTAAAATTCCTGATTGCATTAATTTTTTACCTAAATAAAATGTGATTGTACGTCATATAAAATTAATTTCCCAATTATTATCCAATAAGTATTACAAGAATAATTAAAACAAATAATTACAAAAAATATGTCTATACGCCTTGATCAAAACCCAGGCACAATTAATTTCCATGAACAGACCCAGATTAACGTTTTACGCACAAACAAGGATTTAACCAGCAGAAAATTTAATTTTTAAAGATAATTTTTCAGGTTATTACTCATAAAACATTTCTTGGTAACTGTGTTTTCCTTCATTGCTTTCCTCACTCTTCTATGGAAAAGAGGATTACACAATGGACCGATTACGATATTAAATTATTGCCGTATCCATTTTGATTCAAGCCTCTGTCTTACGGCCTTCAATAAGGTTCCTATTCACCGTATTGTCGTGATGGGCGGTGCATAAACGAAGTAAACTCCTACGAGTCATAAATTTCCCTATCTCTACTAATGACAACAAGGAATGTCTATTACTCTCTCTATCATGGAATAAAAGTTTGCATTCATAAAACCTTTATTCCTCTACTCAAGCTGTGAGCAAAGTAATCTTCTATCCGTAGCTCTTGTGTTTGTAGACATCTAGAGCAGACAGTCACCTCATAATTGAGCGTGGTACATTCAATGGAGATCGCTGCGATGATTTGAGGAATGTCGTCAGCTACGGCGTTAGCTGCTGTCATTCCACCAGATTGAGGCTGAAATTATGGGGAAGGAGACAACGGAGGACCTGAGGAGAGACGCCCACCGCCTTACTTGTCATCGGCGCCATTTCCCTCCCCATACTCTGTCGCACACACTCACGCGGCTATATTCCGTCCCTCGGCCCTCTCTGACAGCGCGAGCAGATAGATCAATCGGGGAGAACATAAAAATATCACAGCGTCCTCCATCGAGTGCCGTCACTGGCCGCGGTCCACGCCCTGCATCCTTCAACGTCAAACGCGCACCTCAGACGAGAGGGAAAAAGAGCGATGTTCTTTTGTTAAAGACTCTTTCTTTCCCCGCCTGCATCTTCTTTACCTTTTCCTATCTCCGTAATATTTTTATCGCCACCCACCCATTTATAAGAGCTTATTTCGCAAACTTAAGAAGAGGAGGGTCTTTGAATCGGACCTTCGAACTGTATAGTGAATGCTCCGAAGCCATCGTCATCAACGAGAAAAGCCAATATTATGTCATTGTTACGGAGTACGGATCGAGAAATAGAAGCCGAAGTGTAGTCCATTCGACGAACCCGGAATCTGCTCAAGAACCACGAACTAATGCAGAGGAGAGAAAATTGCGGCCTTCAGGCCACATCCGGCCTTTTCAGGTGCTTCGTGCGGCCTTTTTTCGCTTGTTTTAGCAATTTCGGATGCTTAAATTATTCTGCCTTATTAATCACCGAGTCTCATTAATCTCAAAAGTGAAAATGTGAGGGAAAATATTCTCCTTAGACTTGCCTAGCGATGAAATTCGTTTTCTCTCAGTAAAGAATAATTCTTTTTACGGTTTTTCATAATTTATAAATGCCTCTATTTTACCGTATGTTTTTACTTTGAGTATTTGTTTTCATCCTTTAATAGTTGTCTTGTTATACATAATAAAATGTTACATTTTCTAATATAACAATGCTTACTAAAGGGTTAACTGTAAGACAAGGATATTGTGTCATTTTTACGCGAGACCAAGATTAGCAAGTTCGTGGTTACGTGCAACTTTACCGCTGCAATGCAATGTAATGCAACAGGCAACACGCAAGACGAATGCGGCTTTCGAAGGAAGGAAATTTTAACCATCCCTGAACAAATTGCTCAAATACGGAGAGATGCAATCATCGGTGAATGGTTTCTTCTTTTCATGCAATAGTTCCATTAGAAGAGAAATATTCCACGTAGAAAAATGTGACTTTTTCCCAACCACACGATTGCGGTATTCCCTTTTGACTTTCTTCCCCAGAATAACTCCACAACAACGACAAGGATCACTTTCACAGAGATGCGTACAACAAAATGCAAACGCAAGGACACCTCTTTGAAATGAGTCTGATCGTCAACCTACGCCTAAACGAGACAATCTGCAGAGGAGAAAAGACTACATCCAGAAATGGGCAATTTCCCGAGAGATTTCCGTTTTCTGGTGTCGACCCTGAATTTGTTTTTGGTTAAATTCCGAGAATCGGAACATGGGGAAATAAATGCGTGGATATGGGCGAAGAACTTCTGCCAAGCTGCGAGAGTCTCCCCATTCGTTCAGTAGCGAGACAAAATATTCTTTGAGGAGGGGACAGGTGCGAGCAACTCGCCTCTTCCTCTTCCTAAAAAAGCCTCTCTTGTTCCTCGAGCCATAACTCCTTCCCCCAAAGGCGTTCCATCAATGTTGCCGGTGTCTCTTCCATCTCCTAATCCATCCTTTTCCTACCTATTACATTCTCCTACGCTCCTAACCGGTAACTTTACCTCGCCATTTAGTCTAACATCAGATTTTATTGCGGCCTTTCCAAACATACGACCACTTGGATAAGTAGCTCGTTCAGTGTTTGTTCCCAAGTGTAAATGCGACTCGCTGTTAACTATACTGATGAGTACGCTGCGGTGTACTGCGTTGATGAAAATGTTTACCGTGACGTAGATGATACTTTCCCTGTAATTTGCAAAGTCACTTAGGTTTACGTACGTACCGGTCGTTTTGAGAATGTATTTTATTTTTCATTTCGATATTAGTGAAAGTAAAGGATGATAAGTATTTTTCTTGTATTGGTTGTGGGTACTTTTTCTATTTCAATTAACCGTGAGTGATCATATACATTAACGGGCTCACTGCATATTGGGTCTTATTTCCTGGACGATGGATAATACCTAAATCTTTATACTTAAACTTATCGCTAGTGGTTCAGATCAGGATATTTGAGTCAGTTTGGAAGTAGTGGTGTGGTACGGTTACAGCAGAGTTTCTAAAAATATTATTTCTTAAACAAGAATTTTCTTTATGGATTAAAAAGCTTATAATAGGAAAAATCTTTAAATGTTATACTTTTGTGACAACTGAGTCTTACCACGTTTGGGCATTAAATAAATTTCAATTATAACGAAGATATACATAAAATATTCATCCTATTTGTACCAACGGAACACTAACACGATCTCGGAAAAGCGTAAAAAGGTGATATTTATTTTTCAAAAGAAGAAAATTAAATAAATTCGCTTGGGTCAAACAATCTTGGCAGTTATTATCAAAATAATGCAGTGCTATCTGAGAAACTAAAGGGGCAATAACTGTAAACTTCCAGGTCCTTGATGTTCACGTTCAATTCTGGGAATCCGAGGGGCAAAAGCAGACGTGAGAAAGGTGAGATTCCTTACACAGCGAGCATCTGAACGCTATTTCTACGTGATTGGCATTATGTTCCAAACCAATTATCCTCCATTGTAGCACACCTGAAAACACCGAAAAGCGTTCTAATAACACTCTCCGCGGCATTAACCGCATTCTTCTGAGTCCCTCGCAATTAGCTTTCGAATGTTCTTCAACCGCTGTGTCTGAAGACATTTTCTTGTCGCTCTGAATTAACTAACGTATGAATTTTGAATGCTGAACCTAGCTAAACTGTTCTGAGTTGAAGCAATTTTAAATATAGTTGATGGACGAACCTTTTTTACTTTGAGGAATTCCTTAGTACACAAGAATTTCGATAAAAGAACAATGTAAATATCTAGTCTTGTGATTCAGTCTCGACATATATTTATCGGGAGAATTTGAATTGTATCGCTTTAGCCAGCTAATAACAACATGAAAATTACGGCCAAATTCAGTACGATTAGAGAAATTAAAGGTTTTCTGGAAGTATGACGAAATAACAAGGCTTTTAAGTTGAGCTTACGCAGTAGAAATAGCGTAAGTGAAATGTACTAGATCCTCCCTTCTAATAACTATCTATTATAAAGATCTACGAAGTTAAGACATCTTCAATTGAATTTGTTCAAAGCTTTTGTTTTTCCAGTTTTGAAAAACAGTTCTTCATAGTAGTTTCATTTGTACATTTTATGCTAACCAATCCACGTTCTACATTTCGATTTCGTTATCGCTGACAAGCTTATTAAGCTACATTCTCTAAAGATGCGCACCTCGCGATGCATGATAAGGCAACCGTAAATTAAAAAAACCATGACTGAATGTGTAAAAAAGAAAACGAAGACCCTGATCCCTGAAAAAATGATGATGCTTTAAGCATAATTCTGCCAACCCTCCAACAGAACAATTTCCAACCGAAAGTGCATAAAAAAGTAAACAACATTTTTGTTTGATTCGTATGTACAGCTTTACATTTTTGATACCGAATTTTTCCTAAACCTACAGAAAACAAAGGTTTCAATTTGCATATAAAAAATACGGCTATCCATTTTATTTATTCTCCGTTTAGTCAAGAAATATTTCCAGACCAACACCTACAATTATGAGTTAGGATGAAAGCATGACAATGACATCCTAAGAGATACTAAATAGATGGCGAGTATTCACGGGGAAGGAGAAGAAGAATGGAACACAGGAAGAGAATAGGGGTCAGGGAGGGTGGACAGTGGATAGATAGGAATGCGTTAGGGAGTGAAAGAAATAGGGACTATTCTTGTCTTTGAGGACGCCTGCCTCCCTCCGAGCTGGAAAAACTTCATGTTTACCAGAAAGAGTGATTTTTTACGTTCCTTTAATGCCCCTCCAAAACACACAATAGATTAAACCCTAGAACGGATCCCATGGGGCACTTCCAGGAGTAATGGACTGCCAAGTCTCACCGATTCCATCTTAAAATCCCAGAGAGAACGGAGGAACATTCTTCATTCCCAAATCTCCATTTTCTATTCCTCTGAACTAATAATGCCTTACCGCAAATACGTCTCCGTGATGGAAATATGAGAAGCCCATAAAAAATATTAGGCACATCTGACTGTGGAGAGGGAAGCCGGACGGACAATGTGAGTGAGCACGTGGAAAAATCCATTTACGTGGTCAGTATTCGAACATTACCGAAGAAATGGTGGCCAAAGCGGTGTTTCCAACCAGAGGCCTTATGTATCACAGATCGAATGATATTCACTTTCTTTTGTATCGCTGCCAGAAAACGTTTCGAACAGAATATTGACAAGGCTGATAAAGTACCAGGGGTTGTAAATTATACCGTTTAGGTCTTTGGAAATCTTGAGGAATCAGCTACGTTGAGATTGATAAGAAAGAGATGATTACCCTATACTGGCATACCAAAGAGTTGGGTCGATAAAAATCAGGTCTACTAATAATGACGCGCCCGTGGACGACGGTTACCTTGAAAAGATAGCTTAAGTTTCAGTAAAAGGAAAAAGACGACAAAATACAAAACCCTGTTTTAGAGCCTTATTTTCTTGATAAGATATTCAGTCTTTTTCTACTTCTCGTGCGGGTCATGATTTTGAAATAGCTTCCTCTCACGAAATCGAACGTGTCAAACAGTTGCCGCGATTGAGATGTTCTCGAACGATTTTCTTCATCACCAAGACAATCATTAGTGTAGGAACTCCAGGAATTCTGTAGCCATAGCTTTGAGACGATAACGGTTACTTAATGGATACCTACGAGTTGTATCTTCAAAGAAAATCACCTTCTCTTGGCTATATTTACCCTATTCTCATGTCTATTACCCTACAACCTATGGTTTAGGTTGACCTTTCTAAAAAACAACCATCTTTTTAAAGGAGTTATATTTGTTCTAAAATAGGAACAAATAAACCCATTATAATATTGGTATAATAATTATTCCTCGAAGTCAAAGACTTCTTAAGTGCCCAACCATGGTCCATAGAGGTTCACAAGCTTTGTCTTGGTAGAGTATGAAAGCTGAGACACTCGGTGAACTCAATCGGGGAAAATGGATATTTTAGGACTATTTAATGGAGTAATGAAAAAGTGACCCTTATCAAATCTGGCGTCGATCCTAACCATTTTCTTAGATCACACTTTCTACGGTCAAAGGCTAGCATCATCCGTTCATAAGATCAGAAGATGAGCCAATCTCAGCTCCTAATTTATGCCTCCTCAGCTGACTTCGAATCACCGCTGGAATGCAGGAAAGCCATCGTAACTCATACGAATTCCCTCGCAAGTAGCTCATACCATTCAATGAACATCACTTAAGAAACATAGTGGTACTTAATGTGTAACGGATGATTTGATATAAGACTATTACAAAGAAACTAGATCTTTGATTAATCGAGGGACCACCAACGAAGATTCCTGCCCGATTATTGACAATTACGTTAACGTTTTCTCCCTGCAAGCCACCATAGGCTTGTGGCAATATGCAATTAACCCTGCTACTCGATAATTACCCTCCATTTACTTCTCCTAGAGCTTTTTAATCCTGCTATCTTGGAAAACGTTGCTATGTAATCAGCTCCCATAATCAGTTACGTGGATTAAAGGGTAATAAAAAACCTTAGAAAAATCCAAAACAAACTAGTCCGGCGCGATAATACCGCACGCACGCAAACAACTTACAAGGGAAGTCGAAAAAAAAGGCGCTGGAGATGTTGAAAGGGCAGATGAATCCACGGCTGTAGCGAATGAAGAAGAGGGAAATACAAGGACCTGGTGTGATAGCCAGTCTCCGTATACTTCTCGCGAGCCACTTTTTTCCATCCTCAGTGCGCAGGAATTTCCATCTCCTCCTCCGCCCAACCCTTTCCCTTGCCCTCGAGATGTCTTCACACTCCCTTTTCAGCACTCCTGAGAAAAGAAACCTCCTCCTTCCTCACGCTCTCTCTCTCGTTCCTCCCACTCGCCCCTTGAACCACCTCCTCCTCTCATTTTTACGCGAGGGAGCAAAGAGACGGGCGCTTGATTTACGTGGGCTCCATAGCAGATAAAACACGAGGCATAAATCAACTTTTCCGACGCTAGCCTCCCTCTCCGCTCGCCAGACGCCCTCTCTCTCTCCCGCGCCGCGCCCGCTGCACCCCGCAGACGACGGTGACACACCGCGCCATCAATTACGGCCTCGACGGACGGCAAGGCGTGAGGAACGCCAGCGATGAGGGCGTGAGCGCTTTTTCCACCGACTTTTTATAAATCAGTTCGATCTGGATTGGACAGTACCGGAGGAACGCTCGGGCTATGGAGGACCTATGACGGAATGGTTCGTCCAACTGAGCGAGGTGGTTTGACAGAACGAATTTACATCATCAGAGGCCTAAGAAGCTAAAGTCAGATCAAGGAACCATTAAGAAGGAAGATTTACTTTAATGCTTTATTTACTCTATTACTTCAAAGAAACTACGTTCCTGAAAGGCGTTTTGTTCTCCCTGAACATAAAAAATATCAGGGGAATAGCCGCTAGGGCTAGTAGCTTCTGGAATTCATTTTTTCCGGAAGATTCGCAACGGTAGTCGATTAAGGTGCATGCCACAGGAGGAAAGGTGGCTGACTCGCAAGGTTCACATATAGATTTAGATTTGATATGGTCCTGTTGTCGTTATTATCTGAAAGTACCCGTTCGTTACGAAACTCTATAAGGCTGATTCCTCGGAAAATACAATCGCTATACCATGTCAAGAAAATATTTAACGCGTTTAAATTTGTCGTCCGCAATATATTGAATCGATTGGGAACTCTGTCGATTGCAATTAGTAAGTGACAGAGATGAAACTCTTGTTTGAAGTGTAGTCTGAACTAAGGGTGTCAAAAATACGACAGAAAGCAACGATACAGCAATTAAATTAGGAATTTATTCGTGAATGCGCTGAGCATCTATATACAATTGAAATAATGTCGCAGAGTATCAGAACACTTCATTGGGCATCCACTCACAAGACGAGGCCCTTTGGTACATCATAGTTCACCTAATTGTAAATACACCCCATGTATTAAGACAGTGCGTAATAGACTTGTGCATTACTCTCGAGTGTTCGAGGAAAAGTTTCGAGCCATTTCTCTCCGTGGAAACAATTTCAAACTCCACAATTTCATCGGGAGCGATTGAGACGCTTGCCGCTGAAAAATAATCTCCTCTAACGAAGAATTACAAATAACTCTCCTCGATTACCGCCAGCGCATTTGTTTTCATCCTCCTCGACTATCTGAAAGTCTCGGAACGAAATCGTCGCGGTAACCATTTGGTCACGAAATTCGTGCCGAATTTACAATCCCGTTGAAAGGTTGATTAGTGGCGAGCTACGCCTACTCAACATGCTGATGAATTTGAGTCAATTAAAGATGGGTTTACGATTGCGTTCCTTACAGCTCCATTATTATGTTAGAGATGGACGAGCTGGAAGTCTTACCGAGTGTTATTGGACCCAAAGGCTTATTCTTGAATATTTGGACGGTAAAATAAAAGCAGATTCTTCAAGATTACCATCGATCTGCAATCAAGTGACAGAAAGTTCTTATATCAAAGTGATTTTCTATTGTCGCAACCACGGAACAGCAAGCGAAAGATGAACCAGTTATGGTTCAATGACATTAATGATGGTTTTGGTAGTTGTATCGGTCCGTATTTTAAACTTATTTCTAAAACACTAGGGCAGTAATGGGAGAATATTTCTCCTCTTAAAATATTTTCGTTATTGAAAACCATTAGATTAGATTGAACACAAATCCCGTAATACATTACAATGATTACAAATATTTCAAAGAATGAACAATCAACTAAAACTTGTGTCGATAGTTAATTGTTCTTGCCCATTCACTAGCCAACCACCCCCACCTTCCCGTCCTAACCCTGCTTACATTGTTGCCTTTACCCCTTCCCTTTTTTTTCTCCCTCCCCCTAATCTTTGACAATAGATACCGAGTGTTTTTTGTGATTTTCACCTGATGATGATGCCTTGCATTGAAACCTAGGTCACGAGTGCATGTATGTATTTTGTGGTGTCGTATAAATTAAAATATCAGTTCTACTATTCTTTTTAAATGAAAATTGTTACTCTATAGGATGGTAGTCTAAATAAAGTTGTGTACGACTAATTAAAAATGTGCCTGTTAAAAATATACCGGAATTTAGAAAATAATCAACACTGGACCGCAGTAATCGCTGATGAATTTTCGACCTAAATTCAAGTGCATGAAATTAAGTACATGTGAAAATTTTCATACTCGTGCGTTAATTCCTTAACGAATTCTTTCCCTTAAAAAAGTAACTGCCGTCTTCACACTTGGAAAGAGGATATGGGCGGAGGGAAGCAAAGGAGGCGAGACAGAGAAGCAGAGGATTTTCTGTGGGCCGAGGGGTGGGGAAAGAACTAGTGGGTGTGCGCTGGAGATGTGGACGCGGCCTCCGATTCGGTCGGCGGGAGGTAACAGTGGTCGTCGTTTACCACTTCACAGAACAACGCACGCACGGTTGTTCGTCCAAGCGAGTCGGAAAAGAGAATATGGTGAACAAAATGGAGGAAAATGAAGACCATAGCACGAAGAAATATCCTCCATCTTTTACGCGGAGAGCTCGTGAAAAATGGAAGTGAAGTGCTCGACGGGCAAGGAGAAAAATCAAGTCATTATCCTCTTTCATGTCCATTGGAATTTATTGGGGGAACATCAGAGCGTAGCTCGAACGTACTTTTGCCTGCCCATAATTCTCAATCCTCTGGGCGGTTTTCGATAAAAGTTGGGATTCTTAAACTCCTGCGCTCACCTGTTCCGGACTAGTTTGTTTTGCAGAACCAGAATTTATTAATCATTTACACGTGCATTCATTGTTTCACGAGATAGAGAGATGTAAATATATACGACTAAATATATAGAGTAAATTCATGAAATGGGTACTTAATCTCATTTTTCAACTTTATTTATCATAGCTTAGGTAATGGTTTATGGTTAAATTTGGATACAAATCAGTTGCTTTCTCGACAGATTCTATAAATAATATATTTTCTTTAATTGAAACAGGAATATCCCAATTAGATCCATTTAATCACTGTTATACAAATAAACAAACATTACCTAACCCTAAAATTCCAATAAACCGGGACTGGAACCCAAGACCTTCGAATTAGAATGCTAGCACACAAATCACTCCACCACCGCAGCCAAGAAATTTAAAAAATTAAGAAGAGCAATTTTAAAGAAAAGTTAATATTTCTATTTTGATTGATTTCCTATAGATTAACGAAAATATTTCTCTTGATATATTTAATAAGCAGTAGTGTGAAATTTTGTTAAAATGAGGTGAAAACAGGCGCAGCAAATGAAGACGAAACCTATTGCTTGAAATATTTAGCGGTTAATCTAGGAAATTGCTTCTTATTAGATTGTAATTGTGAATAATTTTGGGAAGTGAGTTCATTGAGGCCTAAGCAAGCACTGACAACTACCGACAGAGTGAAGGAATGCGAAATCAAAATGAAAGATTTCCACTAATATTCACAAAAATAAACTTGATGCAAGCACGATCTTTGTGAAGACATTGAACTGGGATAATTTCGCGCAAATCAAAGACTGCATGTCCTCTGGTAACATTTGGAAAGAGTGAACAACTTAAAGGCCTAAAGATCCCCTCCGGAACCCTGGGTCACGTGACGCCTGATAGGCTGTGCACTAAACCACCACTCCGGTATAAATGTCAAAAAAGTTTCGTACGGTGGAAAGGAAAAACTAACAGGAATAATCCCGGTGCCGAAAGGACGTCTACTAAAATATCTCATTCGGAAAGGCTACGCTTTTGTCTGAATTGTGCTCGGTGGTATTTCCTTCAGTTGTTGCGGCTAATAACTCCGGATTCCGAAGGGTGAAAATGTCGGATTCATTGGAGGATGAAGGGCAGAACAGGAGGAATATGGGATAGGGCTTCGTTATGAGGAACGAGGGCGAATGCGAAAAGGCAATTTAATTAACGAGATTAGCAAGCCTTTCCTCATTTAAAACACAGAGCATGCGTTGGCTCGTTGTTTGCGTAGCTGAAATCGTAGGTTTGGAATCTGAAAATAATAAACCCAACGCGGACGAAATCCGTAGATGTATGCAATGAAAAGGTCATTTTGCATCCATAGAAAACTCTCCAGTTCATGATGAAAACTGTTTAAATTCCTAACGTTTTGAGTGTATCACTTGTAAGGATTATGGTTTCAAATTGGTCACTTCAATGTCGACAAATTCGCTCTCTATATGATGCCCGTTGTAATCCTCCTTTGTGACGAAACATAAAGGGTGTCAATGCAAATGAAAGCCGTCACTGGCTAATTGAACAGATACCGTTTGTATTTAGGATAATTGCAAGTAGGTAGAGTGATGTACGGTGGGGACTCCGTGGGCCCCTTGGAAGCTACAGTAGCTATCAGGAACACTGAATAATCTTGCGTGAAATGTAATAATCGCAAGTGTAAATGCTATTTCAAGGTAAATTTGAGTTCATGAATAATTCGTAACTACGAGTACTTCACTCGTTCTATTTAAGTTATTTGGTGAACATTTTTTAATTTTCTATAGTGATATTCTGAATAAGTATATGTTGGGATTCTGGTCAATTTTTCATGTCAGTTGTTGAATGAACATGGTGTTTGTGGTGGTTTTAGATTATTTGGTAAATCATAGTTGAGTAAATTTAAAATTAGCGTAGCTTTCAGACTAATTTAGTTATTGGAAGTGGGGGATAAATACCACTGCTCTTTAGTTGTAAAAGGAGAATTCTGTAACATTGTTTTCGTTAGCTGTAACTTTTAGTAAGTTAGCGTCTCCACCTGACTTCGCGTCTAACTGCGGCGGAGTTGTACAGTAGTAAAAATAAATATGAAAGGTGGTACTAATACCAAGAATTTATCAGATATACATCTGGATGGTTCATTTTATGTTAGAGAGTTTTTTAAATACTGCGTAAACTGCACATGACCGTTCAATATTTGCCTTAAATCTGGAAAGACTGCGTGTGGATATTTTTAAGCTTGTGACACTTAATAGCTATGAATGGCTCCGACGCAACCATAACTATAAAAAGTTCTAATGTTATCCTCATTAATACACAGGTTCAAGACAAGAGTCATCGAGGATATAAACTTTAGGAACGAACGCAACGATCTCATAATAATAATCTCGCGTGTTGAGTACTAAAATCATGAGCATCGTCACGTCTTTATATTACGCGAAGTAACTTGTAACGTTTCTCACTAGATGATACAGCATATCTCCTTAGAGAAAGAGGCCTAGTGTTTCGACTTCCTGTTTACCCTATTATCTTTATGACTTTTTCCACCGTGGCTCTTTCCCTCATTCAATTTCCGAAGCATGCGCTCCTATCGCATTCATATGTCGTCGTCCGAGTTGAGGGCTTTTTAAGAGCGAAGATGAACGCCACGAAGTCTCTCTAATTCGTTAAGACAAGGACGTCCTTTCAGAGGAGTCTACCCTCCAAAGAGTTTCAATGTATTCTCCGAAGCATAAACATTCACCCATTATGTTCTCCCGTTACCCGCCGTTTCCCATATGAAATGGAAGAAAAAACGAAAGAGGACGTTAACGCGTCCAAACATGACGACTTTAAAAAAGAGCACTTTTTCCCTTTTAGACCACGCGTCCGGGAGATGCGTACATGGAAGACACTGGTTCTTCTGAATACAAGAGCAGTAGAGAAATGAACATGGAAGAGGTTGGAACCATTGGCAAAAATCCACGTTTTTCCTGCCAGAAACTCTGGCTATTGTATCCCTGAATATTCCATAGCATTGAGTAAGGAGACTATTTAATCAGTTAGTGATAAAAGTATTGATTCAGCGTTGATATACTTGATTTTAAATGTATTTATTTGTCTGGAAGTATGCTTAGACCAACAAAAATGCATAATGGAACGGATTAATGTAAATAAGCTATGCGAAAGATTAGCTATGATTTCTTTAACTAAACCTCAAAAAGCCATGAAGGTAAAATGAGTTACGGAAATCTAATCCCAAATGCCATTTACAGTTGAGGCTAAGGATGATATAAAATCGTATTGCTCCGTCCTCGGACACAAATTTACTCTCATTATCATAAAAATATCGATAAAGTTGTAGCTTTATTATGACTGATATATTGCACAAACAAAATATTTCTACATAAAATTTAAAAATACGTGGTGAAAAATTGCCAGTATTAAATACGTATTAATGGCTGAAATAATCAATCATTAAAGTTAGTGAATGATCAATAATGTTATGGGGTTTCACCTAGTCACGGCTTCTTCCATCAATTCTATAATGCTTATATTTACATACTTTTTAGGGACACATATCTACATAATTATCAATTTTATTAACCTCATCAGATATTCCATTAAAACTTCAGTAAAGATTTCAGTCAAACAACAACTCCAGGGCACTAACGCATCTATTGAGACATCAGTGCGAACCTCGCCATATTTACTGTTATCTGTTTAAATCAACAAAATGTATGGATGAACTCTGATATTTAGAGGATGTTAGACTAGAAGCCAAGAGAGAAATAGGAATAATTCGCGCTCGTATGGAGATTTTACTGCTAACAGACGGAGACGATTCTCATTGCCCCTTTATGGTCGAAATGCACTTAAAATAGCTCGCCATGCATCTACCATACGACAGAGTTATTGCTGCGGTCCGCCGTCTTCCCTCGACGCAGCCACACATCTCGGAGAACTATATCGGCGCAGTGAGACGGATTCGTTAACAAAACCACACACTCACCACTCTCTGGCAACGCCTGCGTGAAAAAAAGTTTCTTCCCCTCGGAAAGGGGACTTTTTCCTCTGGAAGGACGATGGAAGGAGAATGCGCTTACGGGCGCTGAATTAAAATTTTATGCCAAAGGAAGGAATGCGAGAGACGGGGCGAAGAGGACGAAGAAAACGAGAACAAAAAGGAAGGACAAAAAGCTTTCGCCACGGGTCACGATCTCAGCACCATCCATCATAAAGGGCATAAGAGGGCCACGCACGCGAAAACTAAACCCACAAGGCCTGCTTGCTCAGCCAACCCACTCCTTTCCTCCATTTTTTCCTCTCCTCCGGGTCTAAATCAGGGAATGCTCGCCTGCCAACAAGACCGCGTCCGAGGAGGCCGTTCCCCTCTCCCGACCGCCGGACAGGGAACGGAGGGGAGCGGGGGTCGGAGATGGGGTAGAAGATGAAGGGGAAGAGGCACCAGGATCGGGGAACATATCCGCGGAGTCGTTCCCTGGCTTTCGGGTACTGTCAGGCCGCGATTCCGAAAGAAGAACGTCAAGGACACCTGCGCCAATCCAAAACATGCCGCGGGTCCGCGATGTCCTCAAGGAGTAGTCGGCGCAGGAATTCGCCAAATTTCGTACAATTACCTGTGTTGAGAAAACGGCGCGAAGGTCCCCTGACTTGAGCAATGCGACCGTGTTTCGGGAGGGGTCATGGTCGCGTCTTTTTCAAAACATTACGCAAACTTTTTTTAGTGTGTTGCGAGAGGTGACCTCGCTGTCTTGGTCACAATTAAGGGGGCACGTACCAGAAGTTAACTTTTCAAACATGTATTTTAGAGGTAGTTAGCTATAAATTCTCCTCGATGTCTTCGTCAACACAGGCGAGGAATATTCTGTTTTAATTCTTGAAGCATTTTGAAACGAATTTCAATTAAACGGGAATTTTTAGATGTTGATACCCTCTGATTTAATGATTTGAATTATTTCCAAAAACGATACTTTAACACTTCTTCACTAGCCGCGGTGGCGGAGTAGATGGCGTGCTAGCGCTCCTACCTCACGGACCTGGGTTCGAGTCCTGACTAGTCGGATTAATTGTTAGGGATTGGTTGTTTGTGTTGGTAAATAATAATAATTATCATTAAAATGGACGTAATTGGGGTCTTCCTTCATCCATTAAAGTTATCATCATAAATATTATTGAAAGTATATTTTTGACTCACTACAAATCCCAATGCATTCATGCATAAAACTAATCATTTCCCCATTGGAACTATCCTCGATTCAAGATAACAGGAAACTATTTCGTACAGCTTTTTTTGAACATTTATCTGAACCGCTGCTTGTGCAGCTGTGAGTTATTTAAAAGATAGAAAAGCTTCCCGATCAAACACAACCCTCCTATTTCTGTGTTGCAAATTAAGTACATGCTATTCACTTTGATCGGAGAAATTTACTCTCGAGTCCGGAAGAGGGCATCGGATTCTAAATAGGTTTGACCCTTCACACGCACTCATACACGATCATGCAAACTACTTGTAGTTCTTTCCCATTTTCTGAAAAACCGAAAACACGAAGGGCTTCAAAATTACTTCATTCGCCGAATTATGGAGTTCTCTCGCTCGCCATAGCAGTTGTGCAGCCCAACAATCTTGAGGAACAATCCTTTCGGAAGTTAATGGATGGTTCTACACAAAGGGTAGGCTCACGAGGGTCGAGGGGATAAAATCTCTTCTCCGAAGATTACATAAAATCAGAAAATTTTCTAAATAAGTATTCTTCGCTATAAAATGGCTTAATTAGCGTGTTTCCGACCAAGGATGTGCCCCTATACCCATCCGAATGCCAGTCTCTGATTATACGTTACGCATAGTTCTTCGCCTCGCCCTACGGAGCACCAGTTTGTCATTGATATCTTTATCCATCCTTCTCAAGCGCAACAAATCTCTCAGAACAATTTTCTTCCTAGAAGTATGTCTTTTATTGTCTGTAATTAATTGTCATCCATATTCTATGAGCAATTTTTGTCTCTCCATTCCGCATTTCTGATTTTATCTATCCGTGCAATTAACAAAAATCTTCACCGTATGTATATCTCCTTAACTTCATCAATATTTTATTCCTTCCCTACTTAAAAACCAATTAGGAAGCTATGAAAGTCGGCATTCCAGATGTTCCTTTTCTCAATTTTCATCCTTAATGACATCATCTCGCCTCTTTTGCTTGGTCCCACGCTAGAGTGTGAAATGATATCTTACCACTATGGAATTAAGTGTATTTTGCATTAATTAATCTCTGAATGTCCCCTACTTAAGGGAAAAGAATTTGCTCTGCAGAGGAAACTTTAAAACCACCATGCATTAAATGACCAAAAAAAAATTGAGATTTAGAAAGGAAAGAATATGATAAGTCTTAATTAGTCAGAAATCGCCACAAAAAGTAATATTTGAACTGCTGGAAATCATTCTTTTAAAAGGGAGAATTGCTCACAATGTTAAAATCTGAGCTAAATGATTTGGTTTTCAGTTGCTTCTGTCGAAAGCACCACCTTTGGCGGTCGGTCGGACAATGATCGTGATTCGTAGGATGCCTTTGAGCATATTCTACGTGGTCAAACTGGTCAAGGTTCATGACACACGGAACCTTAAGTACCAGTTGAGCTTACCATGCGGTGCCAAGTCATATTTAGAGAAAAGTACACATAATTGCAGCTTTGTCGCATTCTCCACCACATCAGGAAATAAATCTAAGGAGCCTTCGATTCTAAATTTTTGGTGCCTGAAATTTTCTACAATTTCGCAATCGTTTTCCACATGCCAGGTTAGTCAGGAAAACTATAACACTTTATTGTCTTATTCGAAAGGAGAATTTACTTTTTCTTCACCTTCCTTATAGAAGCCAAGAACTACTTAACCTTGTTGTGTCGGCTAGTGTAAAGGCATATTTACATTGGTGGACGTAGTATATCTTACGTATAAAGGAACTCTTGAGGATTAATTTAGGCATGAAATTTTAATCCCAAACACCCATCTTGCACAATTTTCTTTGTTTGTAAAGACAAAGCGACTTAGCATAACTAATGTTATTAATATAAGACATTTCTAAAGAGAGCTACATGAGAACTTAAGAGAGGTACAATGCATAACCTAGAGAGAACTCGAGCTTGAAATTCTACGCTTAAGAAGGTAAAATTCGAATCAAAATCAACTGAAGCCACTCGGGAAGATCCAAAATCAATCACGGGGGAGTTATAAGGCGATGTTGAGAAAGGTCGTCCCCTGGGAGATCATGCAAGTGTGTGCGTACAATTCGTCCGAGGAATCAGGAAGAAATAGATGTGGCGAATCTCGGAAAGAATGAGAAGGAAGTGGGCGTTCCCTCGTATTTCGGGTGTCCTATCGCATCTGCGTCTGCATCCGGGAGACCTTCCTTACCCGAGGAAAATTGGGGGAGCGGCCGCTTGTCAGTGGAGGGTGCGTTGACCTACTGCTCCCTCGGGAGTACCACAGTACATCACGGTAATGCATCCTCATTCGCCCGCCAAAGATCCATCCCACGCCAAACATCCGTGCTTTTCTTCCATTCTGAGGCCACATACACTATCTTACGATTTCCCAAGGCTTTCACGACCCCGTCCACTTCTCAATCTAATGACTCACCATTGCCAATGGGGAAAAGGGGAGAAATCCCCGAACAATCTGGCAGCCGCAAGATTACTCCTCCAAAAAAATTATTTGCTTTTCTAGAAATCCATCAAAGGAAATCGAATGGCCATTGAGGCAGGAAATAAGTCAAATCGTGCTTGGGCAGCACTGATACGAAAAATATATTGAGACATTAGGGCACGAGAAAAAAGGTTTCCTGCAGAAAATTACTCCAAAGCCGAATCGATGTGATTTACTGCCCGGAGAGTAAAAAAGCTATTTTCTTTGGACGATTTGGCACTCAAATTGAAGGGTTTTATCTAGATGCCTTTCGGGAAAAAATACTTGAGAATGCTGCTTTTAAAGGGAATACTTGAAGGTAAAGACACACGTTTTTGGTACAGAATTTTTTTGCCTTTTTGCATTTTTGATTCCCTTAATCGTCTGTGAGCTCAATTTCGGTAAGAATAAAAATTCACGCACGTAGAATTTGATCCCATCGTCGTCATTAAGAATGGAATGGACGCGTATGAGAATTCTGAGTGTTGACTTTCAGATAAGCTTCCCCACCGTCTAAATGAACCGGTTTAGCAATGTAACGCAGGAAATTATCTATCCGCGAGTGAAAGAGTCTTCCTAGGTATATAAATAACTCGATGAATATCCCCCCTTGGGACATTAACATATACATCCTTGTGGCGAACGGCATGAGATAGAAGCCTCAGTCAACGGCAACAAGAGCAACAGCGTCCAAACGATGGATGTCTTTGCAGTAGCGGAAACTAAGCGAATATATTTGGACGGAAAGAGAGAAGAGTTTGCTGCGAAGAGCAATACACAAGAGAGGCGGAGCCGGAGAAGAACGCTGCTGCGAGAAGAACACAAGATACAATAATGGTCCCGTGTAGCCGAGGGGGAGACGGAGAAAGAAGGTGAATGATAAAATTGAGAAGTAAGGAGGAGAAAAGGTCTTTGGCTTCGAGGAATTCGGAAGGACAGGAGGTGGAGAGGGATGACGGGATGGAGTCGCAAAAAGAGGCAAAATGGAGGGCCCGGAGAACGGGGTCGGGATCGCAAGAGGATTGGACGGAGTTTGGGAAACCGGTTTCATCGGTGGAATAGGATGCGATATCTCTATATAAGCCGAATGCTGGAAGTATTTTGCGTTCGCCGCATTTCCTCGTAAGACGAAGAGAAAAATAGAGAGCCGAGTCACATGTCCAGCCTTTGAAGGATAGGCCTTCTCTGGATTAGTGTCTCCCAGCCACGGCTGAAAAGAACGGCGAATCTCTACTAGAAGAGAGAAAATGTTTCAATGAATTTGATAGGGTATAAGGGCAGATGCTCAATGTTGACAGGGGAGGTGTTTGAGATATCACATATTTCCTAAGGAGTAGATTCATAATAACTAGATCAATCATAGGAATTTCCACTTTCCATTTGAATACATGTATAAAAGTTTAAATACCTACTTAATGCAGTAAAATCTATTGCACCGCAAATTATTGAATTATGAGATAATTTGCGGATTCCACAGTGGAGAAAGAAAAAAGATAAATAATCGATATAGAAATATAACCTAATCACTTGTTTTGTTCCACAAAATACATTTCTCTAGAGATGAAACATTTAGTTCATCTTCAGGCACTGGAAATCCAGTGAATTCCGCTAGAGAAATACATATTGTGGAACGGTAAAAGTGATTAGCATTTATTTCTACACCGATAATATGGAATTCCACTATGTATATCTAGACAGGATTAATTACAACATAAATAACTCTTTATTTTCCAGCAGGCTCTGAGGAGTTATAAAAATCCTCCTCTTAATAGTATTTAGATGCTGATTACTTCAAACTTAAGTTAATCGAAAATGTTAATGCATAATCTGCTTCATTTTATAGATGGCTTACATTCCTCATAAATGACACGTCTTCCTTTCCCAGCATTACGATGAATGAAGTCGGGATTGGCATATGTAGTCGATACAAAAATAGCTCTTAACATTTTTTAGCCAGCATCGGATGAAGACGTTCCCGCAGAATAAAATATGGGCGATATCTTTCATCGGCCCAAGATTATCAGTTCTCACCTCCGAAATTTATTTCCCTTCAGGGGAAAGAATAACATTCCGGTGTATGAGACGCTCACTTTCAGCAGCATTATGCAAAGCGGAATGTTAAGCACTTGGCTAGTCTTGTCGGCGGGATCGCAGTCCCGCAAAGCGAACATCTTCAAAAGACCGCGTCATCTTCGAGGAACCCTTTGTTTACACGCAAGCGACGGAGACAAATTGATAGGCGTACGTATGGAAGCGGAAAGAAAGAAAAGAGAGACAAGGATCGAGCGATCGAACGTGCGTTAGAGGAGACGAAGGAAGGGGTTGTGCGTTTCCGACGCCGAACACGCTCGAGCGAATATCAGCTCTCACGCATTAAGCAGAGCCGCGGTAAATACGAGGGAAGAATTCTCAGGGAGATGGAGGAATGCGTGCGGGTAGAGGAGGCGGGGGAAGGGAGGCAAGGGGAATTGGAAAATATGGAGAAAAAAAGTGGTATGGAAAAGTGGTGAAATTTTGCGGGGGAATAAGAGAGGGAGAGAGGAGGAGGAGGAGTGGACTGAGGTGTAGGTTGCGTCATAAAGGCCCCACGACCCCCGCCCTCTCCTGTCCTTTAGTCCAAATGATGATAAAAATCCTCAATATCTTTCCACTCTCATATCTCTCCACCAGCAGTGCCTTTTATCCCCATACCTCTCTCACTTTCCTCACGCTCCCTGTCCTTGCAAATCTTAGCAAATTTCCCTCCCGTCGCGCCCCCGACTCCCTTGGACCCCACCCGCCCCCTCCAGTCACGTCCCTGTACTTCGTTCTTCCTCCGAGATCATCCCTCCTCCGAAATTGCCCGCCCCCGATCATTCTTCTCCCTGCCCTGACATCCCCTTCCCCGCGTCAACCGACCAATATCCGGCCCCCGAATAAGAACGTTATTAGGTTGGCGGGACACGTACATGCCTCTCAATAAGACACGAGTGGTGGGGATGGATGTGGGAGCCGGGAAGAATATGGGCTGCGGAAGATTCCTCGTCCGAGGGAGAGAATAAAAACTTTCTTCCTCTCCGTCCCTCTTTATGTATCTTTCTCTTTTCCTATTTCACCATCTCCGAGGAATGTCGTATGTTAGGGAGAAACAAACCGCCCCAAACTCTTTCCTCGGAGGCTCTCTCTCAATACCATAGCGAACTCATTTATCCCACCTCTCTCCATCTATCTCTCCCTCCCGTGGATGCGGTGTCCTCAACTTCCCCACCCCCGAAGAGTCTAGCAGAACAGTCCGGCCCATGTTTATTGGTTTCATTCGTTTTCCTCTATCCTATCTGTTTCTCCTCCTTTCCTCCAAAAACTCCCCGAGAAGCTCTCTCCCTCACGATGGAGTTTGTGTGCCTTACTGGCAAAATGGAGCTCGACAAACTTTCTATTTCCCCCGGTGGGCGCCCCATCTTCGCCCTATCTTTAAACCGACGTATTCTTAAGATTGAGAGCGTCTTCGGGAGGAGAGGGCCTCTGGCGGGGGTCTATAAAGGGATTGGGTGGAGGGGCCAATTGGGAAGATATCGCTTCGGGGGGGTGTGGGGGCGTCCAGCTTATCTAGATGGAGTGGAACGAGGGGCGGAAGTACAGTTACGCACCCCCTGAAGATGCCATCCGCGGCACCCAATTTAGTGCCGCATATCGCCGTGGCGACCGGTTCCTCCGGCTGCCCCCCGCCCCAATTCGCCATCGACACGCATTCACCCACGTCCCCGCGAGTACCTCCTTCTTTCGTCCCCTCTTTTCATTTCCTTCTTGGACGTCTGCCACGACGCCCTAATACAATGAGATTGTGGAGGCAGCGGACCTCGGCTAGAGAAAAGGGAGGCTGGATGGGGGGAGGGCGGGGTGCGTGGGAGAAGAGGAGGATGTCGAGGAGCAAAATAAGAGACTCCGAGAAGAGGAAACTTTTTGACTTTACACGCCGTTAGATTAAAGCGGTAGCTCCCAACAATGAAGTGATACGTACGTTTGACACGGAAAACAAATAGGAAGATTGTAAATATTGGCGAAGGAGGAATAAACTACCCCGTCTGATAGTCCCCTACGAGTGATTTAAGTAAAAGTTCTCCGACGCTGTGGCGATGGAGGATTCAAAATAAAAGAAGCACCGTCCTCATATAAATGAAGGATGGGAAATGATTTGGAATTTATTTGGAACTGAAATATATAGGAAAAATCGCTATTGCGTACCAGTTTTAATTCTCTGAGATAACATGTAAATTACGTAATGCCATGAATTTCTTGCGGACTAAAAGTTTGAGAAATCAGAAAACTGTATGAGGAGAGACGGATAAAATTTCAAAAAATCAGTACCAAGTCCCTTACCATCTTTAACGGAGTGGCCTCTATTTCTTTATTGCGCTTTGGGATAGCTCCTCAGGATGTAACTGGGACATAACAGACCATTTTAAGTGGTAAGATATCTCTACAGGATGAAAATTGGTTACCAAAAAGTAAATTAGGACCGTATCTCGTTTTATATCTCAAGTATCTCTCAATTATTCTCAAAGATATCTCAAATATCTCAATTATTTAAGCGATAACATATCTGTTGAAAAAAACGAATATTCCTTTTAGTATTACAGATTCGATTAATAGAGGGCGAAGTAAATTAACGGTGGTATATGTTCTCCACGACGACCATGAATGACAACGGCTAAAAGTTTTAGGTGTAACCTTCACAACAAGAGAAGAATTTTTTCTTATGACGTAAGAGGTTGAAAACAAACAGATCGGAGACCTTGGAAAGGACTGCCTAGTGTGCCGTTTGAAGGCTCATCTCTTTGGAACCTACAGCTACCGGACTAGATTTATAAGGACCACGCCTGAAACCTGATACGTAAAAACCTTAATTGGATGTCTAATTTTGTTTACTGAATGTAAATTGCAAATGCAGTGAGCGCAAGATCATTTTCTGGGGTCGCATTCTGATTAGATGAGGTAGAAATACAAAAAAACAAGGAAAATCTGAGGGAAAATCTTAAAATAGCTTCTCAGTATTTCTAGGCAAGAAGGGAAGTGGTAGACAGCTACAGATTGGTGCATACATGTATAGATATATGGCGTCAATTTTAATCAAAGTTTCGCCACTTACTAACTTCCGAACCAGGTGAGTAAAAACGATGGTTTGCGGCTACTTCTGAACATTTGTCATCCGTTAAAATTACCTCTCGTCACAAAGGTGACGCTATGTGTACACTGGAGAGAAAGAGAGGATTTGCCTTTCACCATGACTCTTTCACGGTAATGAAGATTAAAGGCCACAACGTCAATAGAGCAAACGTATCAATGCGCCAATTTGCGAAAAATAACATCGATTACCTAGCCGGCTTAAATAATTTAAAAACTCAAATTTCTGCCATTGAACTTTCGTTATCCTAAATAATTGCGTTAATTATTGAACGCCAAATCGGAAAAAAGAGCAAATCGGGGAGCGGCACACGGAGACACTGCCCATAATTTCCGTTTCCAATCAATATCCCTGACAAGAGGAAAAGCTCGTAAATGATTCCGCCCCCGGTTTTTACATTCATTTTTGCTCCTTGACCACATTTTTCGCGCGAGTATTCCCCTAGTAATAATCAGCGAATAAAACGAGCGGCGCGAAAAAATTGAATCCCCGCGAGTGGTGGTAATTACCGCACTCCGCTTAGAATGGCGCTAATTGGCGGGAGAGAGAGAATTGCTTGCCGGGGAGTGGGGGCTGGTGGAAGGGGTGGGTAGATGCAAAACGTCACGGCCACTCCTCCTGCAGCGTCGACAATTACCGGAGTCCGCGCTTCGGAAACGAGGATTTGCGATGAGGCCGTCGCCGGTCGAAAACCACGCGCTCCGGTGCCGCTCCTCCCCGCAGCCGACCACCTGCCCCTCTCCATCCTCGCTGCATCCAGAGGCTCTACCGCATTATCCTTGCCGAATCTCCCGCGGGTTCAGCCGTATTTACGCACCGTCGACATGGGCAGGTGACTTTGGCGTCAGATTATGCAAGGGGATATACAAGCGAGAGCCTGTACTACTGTGTTGCGCAAGGCACTTTCACCCAGTGAAATTCTTCGTCGGATTCTGGACGAGTAGATAGTCAATATCCCTAAATTGTCTAGATCAGTTCATACCCACTAGAAATTATGAGTAAAACTTCGAATATTCCACAAAGTTCGCAAATGTGCATCCAATAGAAACCTCAGTCGCTTACCGCAAGAATAAATAAACCAGTTTTGAATTACAATGCATTATGTTTCTACAAATTACAAAGAATGACGGATAGACTAAACAATATAATGTACCCTATAAATATATCATGTAGACCCAACAAATATAATAATATTTCTTGTAGGCCCCCATATAAATGAGGCCCTCAGCTAGCACCGATTGGGCATAATTAGGTATCCGCCCCTTCCCATAAATACAGAATGATTTATATGAGAGGCAGTCTATTATTCTGCCAATCCACCACGTCAAGTCGTAAGAAAAAAGCCAAATTCAAACCATAGAATCTGACTTTGTCTTTGATTTAAATCGAGTCCACTCGTCTAAGAGAGCAGAATATTACTATGCCTCGGCTGCCTTCTTCTGACATTTTCTTCTTTTGTACTGAAACCACTTCGTAAAGGGGTTTTAATATTAATACCAGAAACGAACCTACACAGAAATGATATCCTCCAATAACGATTTCTATAAATGCTTCGGTAACATTATTTATATAAAATAGTGACCGAAAATAACGTCATCTACCACGCGGCACGAACAGAAACAGGAACTAAAATGAGTGAATGAACGAAATGTCATCGACATGAATGAAAATGCTTCAATATAATGTGTGCCGATAACGAGATTGTATATGCGAGAATGGTTAGTTAAGTTTGCCTCAAAAATTCATATATCGCCCTGCTTTGAGTTATGATAGTTTCCCATCGCCTATGCTGTAAACACTGTCATAAAGGGACCGATCAATCCTCGAAATAGTCCAGATCGCCACCTCACCTTCGTAGTTTCAACGTCGAGCTTTCGTGCGGACTTTGAAGCGAGTAAAAACTGGACGAGGGCCGATCCCAACTCGATTACAGTACCATAGTCGCAAAACGAATGCTACGTGCAGAATGCAACTTTAGCCCAGCAATAATCAGCTAAACTTTCTTTCGGTGAAACATGCACATTTCTCTCACTTTCGAAATATCTCAATTCAAAGGACAAATGATTCTTCGTTAAGAACTTTCCTTGACTCTGCAAAACTTGACATGACATTTTTGAGATGTTTAAACATGATATTTTGGTAAATTGTGATCTGAACACGCTGCACGGTTTTCACGCGGAAAAAAGTCTGTAAAAAGCACTGGTTGACCAGATATATGGCGTTTTCGATATGCTACTCTCCGAAAGCTGTCTTAATTGCGGAAACATCAACTCCTTAGAGAAACGATCTATACGCACGCCGGGGTCCAGATCATTGAACATAGTAACAGTAGAAATGAGCTGATGAACTGGACCGTTCCTCCAACTTCGTAATGCGCGTTATTCCATAAATTCGTAACGCGGCTTTTCCTAGTCTGAGGTTAGGGTAAATCCAAACCGATCCGGAGTCTCCCATCATTCAAACCGACTCTCCACACCTCCCATTCGATCCCGAGAAAAAAGCACCCTAACGTCATTGGGGGCGATTAAAACGCGGTATGAAATGACATAGATGGGCAATAAAGTATTTCGCGAGAGGACCAGGCGAGACTAACCGCCCCTCCACACCTTTCGCCCCGACTTTGCTGCCCCTAAAGCCATCGGATCCCGCCTCAATATAACAGCCGATCGGAGGCAGGTTCCCTCGAATGGCCTAAGCCAATTTAGTCCCCTGCGCCGGGAGACGGCGGGAGGGCCGCATGATGGTGAGCTATGTATATCCTACGCCAATAAAATCATACGCACCAGCTCACCCACGCACAAACACACAGCGGCGGCCCACCGCGCTGCCCCCTCGCGTCCAACGCCGGAATCACCGGCGCCATAAAGTTAACCAAGAATGATGGAGTGGTTATTAAGCCCCAATTATATGGTTGGCCCAACTGATGGAGAAGGATATGATCGCGAAAATGGTCGCAAGCGCCACCAGGGAGGGGACTCCATCGAGAGCTTTTCGAAGATTTTAGGGAGGGGACTCCATCGAGAGCTTTTCGAAGATTTTTTTTCGGACTCCATCGTCACTCGAGAAAATGATATATTCATTCGTTTTATGCGCGAAAAATGTGCGGGGGTTAAACGAAAAATTCCGTAGGAAGCGGCGGAAAACCCCTTTTAGTGCTCTTTTTATTGCGTGTCGGTGAAGAGTGAGATGAGAGGGAAGTGGAGGGAGAGGGTTTATGGCCGAGGATTTTATCGTCGCCACGAGATTTCCATGCGGAATTCCATTCCCGAAACACATTCGGAAAGAGGAAGAGACAATGATGGGTCTCATTTCAAGCAGCCATCTCTTGTAGATGTTTCGATTGCGCGATTCATTAGGCCGGAGCACGAGGATGTGCTCGGAATGGGGAATTGGCGGGAGAATGATAGGAAACAGCTGAGTCGTGGCTCGAAAACAAAAGAATGAAGCGCCAAGGATGAATTCTTCGTTTTTATCGGCTGCTGAAAGGATTACGTGGCGACTGTTGATGTCTCCGGGTGAAGGTCTTCGAGCGAATTGGGTAAACATTTTCATTGAGGATTAAAGCCGTGACAAGTTCACGCCTTTTTGCCTTCGTTTGGGCTTCATTAATGTGGGATTTTGAGCAAGAGAGACTACGGTGCGCAATAGAGATACATTCCGAAATCTCAGTTGCCGGTTGGGAAGGAAATAATGGATGATGAGAGAAAAATAAGGGTTGAGGATAACGCTAACTTATAGTGTTGATTATTTATGATAGATGTTTAATGATGAAAAGGGCGGGATGTGTTGTCAAAGAATAAAGAAGGGACGTTAATTAGGGAATTAAAGAACACAAGAGCCTACACTCATATTGAGCACTTACGATGATGATTATCATTAATGAAAATATTACTGTCGTATCCTCGTTTTCAATGAGATGAGCTTAATATATGAAAAATTCCAAATTAGTTGTCGTGATGGACTGAGTATTAAGTCGGGAAACAAAATAAAATGCAAGGCAGATATTTATGGTCGGTATTGTATAACGAATCGGGGCATAGTATAGAAACGAATGCCATTTTACAATTATTACTTCAAAGAAAAACTCATATTGGCATTAAACACTTCTCCGTCTATAATACAGATTTATAGATCGGAAAAAGTATATCCATAGTATACTGAAATTTAATTAACTTCAGAGTACCTTAAACGCCCTCTATATATATCCAAAATTTAACATATGAGGGAAATGGACTGAGTTTGCCCCATACAGAAGATATGAAATCGTCGGAGTACGTTTCAAACAGAAAGAGGCCAACACGATTGCTTCGTATTTTACCCTGCTAACTACAGACAAAAAATTACCATCTACTCATACATGAAAACGCCAGCTATTTCAGCATACTATAACTGCATATAGAGACGCTGAATAATGAAAGTTGGATAATGGAATCTTAATCCATTTTTAATTTCGCATTCCACTTACGCGCGTCGCGTTTGTAAAAATCGAGCCTAATGAGAACGAATTTTTTACTAATAATATTACAGAATCACTTCAGTGGGAATGTTCCACTAGGGAAACTCTTGGCTTATGGACAGCTTTAGCAAAAAACTAGTGTATTTACGACGAGAGAGCAGAGGAACTGCACATTACTTTCGCGTTCTGAGAGATCCATAAGGTGATTTTCGCCTCGATTTATTCGCTTCGAACGATCCCAAAAAAATCATTTTAATATGCATACGTTTCGAAACATTATAAAAAATCGAAAATGCGCCCGAACTTAATTAATGGAAAAGCGCTAAATACGAAAAAATCGGATGGGAATTTTTTCCTCCAATTTTCGGGCAGTAAACAAACGTGGCGAAGAACGTGACTCCCAAATTGGACGAAAAAAAAATCGTCGACCGTGCGAAGCGCTGATGAATAATCTTCGGGACTTTCGTAAATCGTCTAGCACGTTCGGAGCGCGCCGCGCTTTACATTTTTATGCACCAATCACGACTGACTTATTTTTATTTTTAACGGCGAAATTATTATCGGCTCTCTCCGTGGGAACCGCGCGGCCGCCTCTCTCCGATTAACTCATTTTTTCCCCTCCGATCGCGGCCTGTGGGAAGGGCCGGTCGGCATGGCAACAACCCCCGCACTTGAAAGAGTGGACTTTTAGAACCAATTAGCGATTCGCCCTCTCGCAGTATCGCCCTTGTGCGTGCCCGCGTTCCCAACACCAAAGCGCCGCGTCGCACGTATACGCGGGGAAATATATAATTGCGCGACCGCGGAGGGCCGCAATCCGGCGCATGCGAGCGCCATGTGGTCAGGGAGAGAAAGCAGCAGGGCAATAGAGCGAGAAGGGGAGGCGGGTGTCGGCGATTTTTCTCAAAATGAAAAAATGGACGCTGACCAGTGCACTTAGGGGCAGCGATCACGAGGTCCCGCTCGAGATTAAAGCCCCAAATTTTCGGAAATGTACTACTGAAATCTGCAGTTTTGCAGGATCTTTGTAATCCAAGTAATATTTGTAGAAAATACAAGTAACCAGGTATATATATTCAGGTACATAAAACCTTTTGACAGACTGGGCGGATTTTTAAGGGGCACTAGGTTCTGGTTGAGGGCCTCATTCAAACGAGGAGTCAATAAGACTGCGCTATAATAAATAAATATATAGCAATAATATATATAGTAATAATATATAACTGTATATACATATATATGTAATGAATATTTATATAGTAAACTCTTATACCAAAATGTTCCGGTTTTTCGCTTCGAGAAAGAATTTTATAATTGTTGAGCAATGTATTCGCATAGAATATATTGTATTGCTTATGTCACTATATAATAAAAAACTTATTTATAACTCAATAGCTCAATTTATAGAAATACTATGTATCGTGATTCAAAACTTGTTCGTTGATTCTTGCAACATTAAGCGATTGAGATTTCTACGGGATGCACATTTGTGAATTGTATAAAAAAAATTGGAACTTTCACCCATAATTCTTATACTCTAAATCTGATCTTTGCGCCAATGACATCTGATAACTTAAATCCGCCCCTGGATAAACAATGGGATACGACAACTGATACATGGTGACGTACTTGTATATATCACTATTATATAAGGAATGGCTGTTTCACTTTGATGATTCTGTAAAGAAAGCAATTTACTAACAGCCAACACGAGAATATCAACACAATAATGTGGTGTTTTCCCCGATATAGTTTCCACATGAAGATTCGCCCGATTACAAGGCACCCTAGGGTGGATCTAGAAACTTCCCTTGGCGAATGAGATCGCAAGTTGATTCAAGACGATCTTCTGAAGTACTAAACTCCAAATAACATTTTAAATGCTACTTCGTCATCCTTAATATGGCAGATGTTTATTGATGGGAAAATATCAAAATAATTCAAGCTCCTCCAAATTCTAAGCAAATTGCTAGTACAAACTATGTACAACGAGGAGGTAAGGCGATCAGGGGGACAAATGGAGGCGTCCATGGACAAATGATTTGCTCAGAAAAACGTCAATGCTGCTTACTCAACCATTTACTTCAATGTATGAATTGCTTTATTGCTGTACTTCGTAAGAAATTGTGAAGCTTAGTTTGTTTCTAGTTCCAAAACACCACGGATTAAATTTCTGCAACTGTATTTTCTCACGAATAGATTCCAATAATAAAGACCTTTCTATGCATATTGTGAGGAGAAAGTCGAAATTCGGCCGAACAACTTCCTTATCCTTCTTCAAAATTGCTCTTTCGAACGGGAATAATTTCCTGCAATCTTAATTCAGGAAATTGCGTTCGTTTACGCCCAAAATCCCCAGTGAAATTATATTTTGGTCTCTCGTACGTCAGTTTGCTGAATCCCAATGAATTCTACTGAATATTCATGATTTCCAACAGCTTTTCGCATCATCTTAAGCCTTAGTGTAATGAAATGGCTTAATTCTAATCTGAATCCCATTTTTTAACATTGATTTATAAGATGATTTTATATGAAACTTAAATAATACGATTTTTAAATTTGTTCAGCTCTGGGTCATTAAGAAAGCTCTAACTTTTAATGATAAAACTCTGAGACAACTCTGTAGTCATTACTTGCTAAAAAAAGTAGGCAAGCCTTGAGATAAATATAATATTCTCAAAGAATGACTTCTCTAACTATGCCTAAGATAAGAGTGTTCATACGTATGCGATCCAAATTGCGTAAATTAACAAAACTTCGAAGACTGAAGGAAATTGTTTTGGATAGGGGAGAATGGGTCAGTCTCCCTGAAGGTAAATCCCTATCATTCAGGGATACAAAAATATTACTGTGACGATAATCGAGTCTATCTTCATTCTGGCATTCGATTACTTTTCCGAATCCCCTCATACTTATGCAAACACGAACGTGCGTGCGTTAATATGTAGCTCGGGATTGCATCCGATCCAGGGCTCAAAATTAAGTGAGTGGTGAGCTACTAACTTATTAGAACGCAAAAATTGGGATTGGAACAGGCGAACGGTGCGGTGGAAAGCAATTGGCAACCGATGTTTGAAAAATTGCTTCTAATTCCTACCACCGGATTCATGGCACAGGGCAAAATCGAATAATATTAAATCGGCATTTGGATTGCGACGACGCATCATCATCTACATGTAATGGCCGACTACGAAAGTAATCGCAGTAGACCCTTTGATGAAGTGAAGGACACGAAGATTCGAGGGGGAGAACTGACTGCGTACGCGCGCAGTAATCTCTCGGATTATAATTGAAGTCGACAAGAGTATCGAGCTGTAAGCCATTGACATTCATTTCGTAAATCTACAGATAGCATTCGCTCACAATATATGAGCCAGTGTAATCTTCATGCGGTCCAGGAGGCTAAACTTGACTTGGATAGCCGAGCTTATATTTGCATTCGCTTCAACCCTTGATTTCTAATGTTCCAGTCCGCGGAAATCCCACATTTATATTCCCTTTCGAAGAAATAACTCTGGTAATTAATGTGGGAAATTTTCTTAAAATGAATTCAATAGTAAAGTGTCACAAATTTAGAATTAAAATAAAAGAATATGCTAGTCAGCTGAGTTACATATTTGTTTAGTTAAAATACATAATGCTCACTCTCCATATACAAAATAATACAAGAAAAGATAGATAAGACAGACATCACAATTTATCGAAATGCAAGGATAAACAAATGGGAAGAATAGCGACATGACTGGGTATCGAAAATATGTCTCCCACTTTCCGGGAGGGTATTCTAACCACTATTTCTGAGGGCACCTCTCCGTAAAGATGGAGACATGGGTTCGATACCCAGTCATGTCCATATTTTTCACGTCATTTCATCCTTGGGTTTTAGGTTTACATTTTAACATTCAAAGTGTATTACCTAGCTCTTTTCCTTAGTAATCGAAGTATTTAGTCTTCGGAAGTTTCTATTTTGGTATAACACTGAATTTTCGAAAGCAATAGTTTTATCGACATAAAGTAATATTTCATTAATCACATTTTATTTACCTAGACTGATGTATAGGCAATTCCTTTGGTAATTATCTCGATTTCTCAAAATGAGGATTGAGTATTTCAGTGTAGAAACGTAGTATTTGAAAATCATTACTCAATACAGAGTAAATTTTGGGAGAAATTTGACATTCCAGATCAGGACGGATTGAGAATTTCAGAATAGAAACGTTGTATTTCAAAATGAATTCCCAAAACTGACAGTAAATTGAGGAAGAAATTTGAAATTTCAGATTAGAAATAAACCTACCGGGAATCATTTTGAATAAACGGAATTAGTAACATGTTAACCAAAGCAAATAACCGGAGAATTAAACGAAAAGATCGGTCTTTAATGTACCGTAACGTTGACGCTTCACTTTCCTTCTCAGCGCCTCTTTCGGAAGAATGCCTAATGCGCTTGGAACATTGCTGCCGGAATATATTGTTCTCGCTATATTACGCACGAATATGACGATGCTTTTATACACGCGGACGGAGAAAGCGGCGTGGGAATTAATGAACTTGTAAATCTAGTTTCCCGCGACGAAAATACGATCTGACAGCTACCTGCCATCATCCCCCGAAAATTCGCCGGCAAACGGAGGCGGAAACATCGATTAAGTTGAGGGGAAATCGATGGCAGAGGTGCGTGTTGCGGAGGGAGAGTGGAGATCACGTGAGCGCGGCATAGACGAGGGCGGCGAGAAATAGGAAGCATCAGCAAGTGGTGAGAAAGGGATGAGCGGAGCAATGCTTCGAATTTCGAACGTCCCTCTTCCGATCGATGAGTGGGGTTAGGCGGCAGTTAATGGGAAAAGGGTCAAGTGGGGGCGGAAGTGCCCCGGGCGGCGGCCGAAGGTACGGGGAGAAGGACCGGCCAAAGTAAATAAAAACTCATTTCTGGGGCGCCGGGGGTGGAAATGGAACGGGAAGGAGTGAGGGATAGACACAATGGGAAAGGTGATAAAGCTCTCGGGTTTTGTCGGCCAATGATGGAGTTCGGGAGAGTACTTTTTTCACGCCCCCATGCGTCGTTTTGTCGCAGTTTCTCAACGCGAGTTTATGGCGCAGCCCCGCCGGCGATTGTTCGCTCGAGTTGCGGGGGTCATTGGGAAGGTTGACCCCTCTCATCGGTAAATGTCATCTAACCGTGTTTCACGCCGTCCCGCTGCCTTCTCCTTCCCCGCATGCCGGAAAAAAATCAAGCCTACGTGCTTCGTTTTTGCTCTCGGTTTCGGGCATTCATTAGCGGAATGCGATGCTTGTTTCTTGGGGAAATTGCGAAGCGTTGGGAGGAAATGAAGCGAGCGTGATAACACGAGAGTGGAGTGATCATTCGAGCGAAAAAAACTAGTAATCGTATATCAGGATATAGATTTTAGCTATAAACAAATTGTCGATAATTCGATGGTAAAATGAGAGAATTGTTTAGGAGAAAAAAGTTTAGAAGAAAGATAGGAGATGATCAAAGATGTGTGATGCAGAAAAGACCTCCCAAGGAAGCATCATTGCTTTTCAATGTTATGAAGTTCTTACTTGAGATGTGCATTGTAATTACTTTTCCTTTATATGATGTCATGAGAAAATACTCATCTCCGATATGAAATATACAAAAACAGTTAATTCAAATTCCATATTCATCTACTAAAACCATTTTAGAAACGAAGTTTGATCGGTTTATGACGCTACCTAATGTAATTTTGAAATTAAAGAGAGATATTATTCAGGATGCCACCTTTATACTACTTTGATTGATTGATTCCGGAATATTTCGCGTAATCAGTTTAAATTATGGAATTTATTATATTATCTTATATCTTTCAGAAGAGCTGCCATAATTACTTAACCATCCGAGGATGAGCGTAAACAAAAGCATTCTTGTGAATGCCCCTTTTTATTACCCGTTTCCTCGTTGTAATGAGGATGGCCGGACTTGAAATTATCTCACTTATTATCTGCGAATGAACACGAAGACGTAACTAATGAAAAGGGCTATTCATATACGCCTACAAATTCTACCTGAAGAATTTTCAGAACGTATTGTGTTTCGCCGAATTAAGGTTGTTTCCAGAGATAGGGATCGCAGATTCCGCGCGATTTCAGCAGTATATTTAGCTGCTGCAGACGGCCACCAGCCCGGCAAGTAGAGACAAGGGATGAACAATTACTTAACCTAAGTTTTGATTCATATCATCCCTCATTACATATGTGCCCAGCGTTTCCAGGCAGCAAAAGATAATTCGGAGAAAAATATCTGCCAAAAATATTTGTAGTTGCAAAGACATAAAAAAACCCTGAATTTCGTGAGGTGGAATGCTGTCCAAAATTAGGCGAAATGAATTTAACATTTTTCGGAATACGACCACAAGGACCTCTCGAAGGAATTTCCTCTATAATCGATTCACTTATCCTCAAGTCACTTCGTCCGGACGACCCACCGGAGAAAATAGATGAGTTTTCGGCTGACCCAATAATGGGGGCTAAAGCGGTAATTATTTTCAAGGAGTAATGCTCCCGAATATTTATCGCCATCCCGAGAAAAATTCCGATGAAAAGTTGCTGAAAATGGGAAGAGGCGAAGGTGGAGAGAATATGTACATACTTCTTCCTTTCCGCAAGGCTATCAGGGAAGGGTTGCGATCCTCAACATCCTGATCGCGGGTTGTTTAACTTTCCCATTTCCATCCACTGATCCCACCTCCAACACTAACCGACTTCCCTCTCTTCCCATTAACTTCATTAACCGGCACCAAATGCCGGACTCCCTTCCACGACCCCTTCCCTACATCCACCCCCGCCTCCTGGCGCCCTCCCCGCGCCGCTACGCTTTTGTTTCCGTGATTTAAAGAGCTTACAAATTCCTCCGCCCCACGGCCCCCGTGTCACCATATAAGCCCCGTGGCATTATTACACACACTCGGGCCTACTGTAACCCGGGTCTCCGGGGGAGGGTTTCCTTCTCAACCCTTTGCGTACCCTTTGCCCTTTCATTCCGGTGGTCCCTTTCCACCCACCGACGCCTCCCCCAGCATCGCCGCCCCCGCATCAACTTCCCCGCTTCTGACTCTCTTTCCGCCCGCCCAAACTCCCGTCTTACGCGCACTTGCACCGACTGCAAAACGAGTTAAAGATTGTTTCCTTCCCTTATTCTTTGAAGTTGGCCCTCGACGGACTCTTCCTCTTCTCCATTCTTCCTTCTTCCTCCTGTATTCGCTGGCCACGGGACGGAAATAAACTCCCCCGACCACCTTCCTTTCCTTAGCCTTCCGCTCTAAGACAGGAGTAATCTCATCCCCTCTCTACTTTCCATCATTGTGACTATGGTTTGGACCTTTCTGGAGCTGGTCACAACGAAAAACACAATTCCTCGTTGTCTATCGTAGAGCATCCATTCACTTGTTACCTCTGCTAACAAGGATAGGAATAATCGGAATCATACGCGACAGCCTAAACCAGGGGTGGGGAGACTTTTTCCATCAAAAGGCCACGTTAACGATTCGGCTGCATAGGAAAGGTCATACGTGAAACCATCATACCGCTATAGTTTAGCGTTTTGCCTACATTCATGTAGTTAAGCATCGAAATTGTACTTGAAAAAATGAATTAATTCGCTAACTGAAGTGAAAGAGAATATTTTCAAATTTGTTTTCCACTTGGTGGCAGTAGCAAGATTGGGAAAGAAAATTATTTAAATAGGGGCTTCAGATTCAGATTCAGGGGCTAATGATTCAGAAAGGGACTAAAAGGCCGCAATCTATGTACGACCAAAAACGTTGCATTTGGCATGAAGACCGCAGGTTCCCCACCCCTGGCTTAAGCCTTAGTTAAGCCTTCGTTAGCCGAATAACTATTCTCCAAAAGAAGTAAAATCCAGTATTCATGAACAATGACAAAAATCTACCGCTTCTTTACCAGAGAGAAAAAAATGAACGAAAACATCTTCCTTTGAAAATGTTTGAATTCTTGTGCAAGAAGAAAACCGTATCCCCCTAAACTACTACTACTTTTATTCGATTCCGAAAAATCTTCGTAAATAGAAAAATTCGATACTCCTCATCCGAGGTATATCCGTATTCATGTGATTATAAGCACCCACAGAATTGCTTCGGGTAGATATACCTTTTAAAATGTGTTCAATTTATTTCTTTTGTTTCTTTGTTTTCCGTTGCTCTCACAAACATCCAGTCATTTGAACGTTACATCAGAGACGTAAACAGGAAGAATAGACGAGCACATACGATTTTTTCCAAATCAGAAAAATTTGATTAGCTGGGGCTCGAACCCCGGACCTTGAGGTTGAAGCTCTATCATGCTAACCACTCTATCACCGAAACTGGTTGCAGCACTATTAGAAAAATAGTGACACCTATGCCCTGACTAGTATTCGAACCGAGATCGCTGGTACTGTTAACTCGCTTATCTTAACGTTGCTTTGGCTAAACGCCAACAATGCAGAACTTGCTTATCCAGATTAACTACGTCGTTAATCCCTCTCATCTTAGATATGGCATCCGCGACCGTCAACTGTGATATATTTCTAAGGCTTGAATGACTTCTGAAAGAGGTATACTATGATCCATACGTTTCTCCACATTATTATTCTGACTGGTCGTAGATCTAGAATTCTCTACTTACGGAATAAAATAGTATATTTCTATTCCATAACTGGTACCATCTATAATTTCCTTCAAAGCATTCTTCCTATCCTCTCTTTGTCTTATTCGTGAGCTCTCTTCCGGTCATAAATCTCGTAAACAGTCCCTCTTGAGGTTTATTCCCCTCTTCAATCAATATCCTTTCCTCTTCCGATAAATCTAGTCCTCCCCCCGTTGTTTTTGGATCCCTTAGTAAATCTTCTCTTATCAATACCACGATGACATTCAAAATTTTTAGAATGTTTATCTCTCCGTTTCCCCAGAAATATTTCATCTCAGTTTGGATGAAACAAAAGATGTTTAATTTGTTTCTCAATATCTTTATCGAGATTCCTCATCGGCCTCTTTCTTAATATAAGACTCTTTTCCTATCCATGAGCTGCTTTTGTAAGGATAAGTTATAAATATCCAAAACTTCCCGTCAAAATCCGTTCATCGGCTAGCCTAATATTTTTTAGCGTAATTTCCAATCCCTACTGTTTCCAATTTTCATTCTACTACTCAAATACCAGCCTACTGTTTTCCTCAGTACATTCATAACGTTAAAAATATGGGAAAATTCAATCCCTCATATTTCTTGTTTAATGGCTGTACTATTGCAGCGTAATTGAGATACAGTTTTATCTTACGGTGATCAGTCTCTCCATTTGTCATACATTTTATCTACATTTTCTTGAGTTGTTGAACCTCGTTAAATTTGGCATAAAACTGTAAGAGCTAACGCCAATCAGTATTTTTACGGGTTTTTCAAAACTTCAGATGATATTACAATAACATTTCGGGAGTCTTAGACCTACAGAAAAATGTCTGCAACGTGTAGTTGCCGATTACACAGCTTTTCAAACTGAAACAACGAAAAATGATAGAAAGTTCTGGAACCAGGAAGTTGAAATATTAAATCCTAGGCACCAGTTACTACGCTTCCTGACCTCTAAGGTTCGTACGCAATCAAAGGAATTCCTTAGTTCATTAGATGGCCATCTTACTTGAGCTCAATTCGTGTAATAGGAAGTCCCTTGCGATTGAAGATTTGACCTGGGAGATTCTCAAAATTCCATTCATAATTCCCATTTATACATCCAATCGTAGTCAAGTACTCCTTTTAAGTGGTTATACACCGCTTAGGTTTTCCTCCATCCCAACTTCCCCGAGTGACGAGATAATCCGGTATTTCTTTAACCCCGCAATCTCTTCCCCAACTTCTCTACCCTAGAATCTCCCCTTTGCTCTTTGATCTTCGCTTTATCCTCATTCCATTCCTCTCTCTTTCTCTCGCAGGTTCCCTTCTTCCGCCTACGGTGCCCTTTCCCGACACGAGGTTTGTTAAGAAGAAGGACGAGCCATGTCCAGGCTAAACAAGGAGGAGAGGAGACCACGAGTGGAGGGCGAAGCAAAAAGACTGCCACGGAGTCTTTCCGCGGCGAAGAACCTCCCTTCGAAAGGATGCAGAGGTAAAAAACAGAGCGCATGTCCCTTGCATCATACGCATTACCAATTCCATTAGGGCCATTGTCGAAGGCCCCGCTCCATCATCGTGCCGTTGCGTGATGCATCCGCGTGCCCCTTCGTGCATCGAAATCCCCTTGAGGTCGAAGCACCGCCGCCCTCTGCTGCAGCCATTCGTCGCATCGTGAGATGCTCCCTTCATTTCGAAGAGAAAAGACGACCTCTTTTGCCCCCTCTTCCTGCCCTCAAAGGCCACCCCTCCGAGCCCAAGGAGCGGCCACGAATCAATACCGAGACGGAACGGGGGAAAGAGGAAGAACGAGGGAATAAGAGGGAAGGAAGAGAGAGATTTAGGGGATAAGGTAGGGAAGAGGTCGGGAAGGGATTTTCGGGGGAAGAAGTGGGGGCTTTGGAAGTTGGGAGGCGGAAGAGGGGAGAAGAAAATGGGGGAAGAGGGGAGTTGGGGAGAGAGAGAAAAGGAAAGCGAAGGTGGAGCGGAGAAAGCGATGAGGATTCCTCTCTTTCGTGCCTTCGGAACATGGCGCCCGTCCGCCATTTCCAACTGTCGCTGCCTCAACAGAAGAGAGTGGTGGTCTTAGCATTCCAATGCAGTGTCGTGACGGAGGGGCTAAAACGAAATGCGCGCAAGACAAGGGAAACGGTTCCCTTCGCACGCAGAGGAATGCTGGAAAAAATCGACGAGCAGCTCATAATAATTCCTTCGAGGCTCACTTTAAACAAGATAGCGGTGCGAAAGGACCACCGACTCTGGTAACGAGATAAGAAATTTCGGATTGTTTGAGGACTGGAATTATCCACCGGGGGCTTATTTATTGCTTCGTAGGTCGACGTGCGGACTTGATGTTATAGAATGTAGTTACCGAATTAAAGGAATGATTTGCCCGACTCGACTTGAAGCCGTCTAGAAGGGTTTTGCTGGAGAACTGCTACTTAAAAGATGTTTGAAAGCCGCATCTCGATTAGGAGAAGCTTACCATTGGTATTGGAAAGCTATTAAAGGTGAATGTAATATCAATGAAGGGACGAAGGTAAGAAGTAAAACAGGGAAAAAAGGGAAGGAGAAGTATTACAATTGATATATTTGCTGTATATGAATAGACTACCACCTATCTGTCATTGGACCGAAATTAGCGGTATGAATTTGATGTAATGCATGGTTGGTAGACCAGAGTCTAGGACTAGTGTTGCAGTACGATATGGAAACAAAATCCAAAGTTAACATAAAAAGATTAGAATTTCTAAATGAACACTAACTCCAAAATGTCATGAAGGCATTGTTCCTTTAGCAATGAAAACATTATGGGAGTGTTTGCATAATCTTCTACGGACGCAGAAGTACCAATAGTAGAAAGAGGCGGCTTATTAATGTTCTGGATGAAGTTACGTGAGGAATAGGTGGAAGGAATCCTAGCAATTCCCAACTCTCAGTCTGAGCTGAGCGAGTCGGTCGAAGGAAAAGCTTGCGGATTCGTGTAAGAGCGGGAACTCGTTGAAAACACTCACCTCCTCAGCTTCCGTCACACCGCCTCCCTGCTCTCTTTTGTTTGTCCCCACTTCCTCCTCCTTCTTCCTCTCTTCCGGACTCTTCCTCTCCCTCTTTCTCCATATCGCTCATTCACACCGAGGATGCTGGGATTAGGAAGAACCAGCGCCCACGGCAGCCTCCTCGCTTCCTGAAGATAGCGCCTTTCAGAAGGGGAAGTTGGGCGTCCCGAAAGGTGAGGGCGAGAGGGAGGAGGGAAGGCGACCATCCGGTCCACGGAGGCGGGGAGGGAGGCGGACATCAGAAGCTGCGACCACGAATACGGCGAAATGCTTCAATTCCCGAAGGATTTTCGCCTCCGCGAGAAGAGTTACAGCCGCCCAAAAGGACCGCTTTGGTAAAACTGCGTGAAATTCCGTCAAGTTGGCCAGCTTGCGTCCCTGAGGTCGCCCGGCACACGAGGCGGTCCCGCACCGAGCCGAAGGCGCACCTCGAATAGCAATGCGCTCCGGAGGGGAAAAAATAATGCTAGAGATTCGTCCGCCATCTGGCGTTATAACATTGCCATCGTTTTTTCTAATTTCAGGTGGGCACTTTATCTCCATCCGAGGGGGGACTTGCTCGATTTGGAGGGTTCGGCGGCCGAGGTGACGATGCAGGCGACTGAGAGATCCTGGAGGAGAGGGAGTTTTATTCTCCGTCTGTGCTCCGTTTACATTCTCACCCCACCGTCCCGCGCAATGATCTCAAGACGTTGAGAGAATGTCGTTGGAGAGGATGCAGCGGAAGAAATCTCGGAGAGTGGGCGCATTGGATAATGGGAGCGTTTCCTCTCTTAACGACTCAAGGATGGGGTCGAGTTCAACATTCTTCATGCAAAGACTAGCATGTTTCCCATATGGAATACTTCCAGCGCATTATCAAAGAAGTGATTTGAGCGATCTCCTTACCAAAAAGGAGTATTGATGACGTTAGAACCACTGGATCATCCAATGGTATACGGTATTAGGTTAAGTTCTATGAAAGATGTATGTACTGTATTCCCTAACCGATATCGAGGAAGACAGACAGGAAGCATGCGACGGTACCGCCCCAGAATGAAAGAATCAATGGGGTGTTTGTATTTACGAGTTGTGATTGTGTGAACGCCTTCGGCGTAGCATCTGAAATTTGGTTGTTATATACTTATTATGCTACATTATATTTATTATTCTATTATAATAGAATATTGATGTTACTGTTTCCAATTTTCATTCTACTACTCAAATACCAGCCTACTGTTTTCCTCAGTACATTCATAACGTTAAAAATATGGGAAAATTCAATCCCTCATATTTCTTGTTTAATGGCTGTACTAATGCAGCGTAATTGAGATACAGTTTTATCTTACGGCGATCAGTCTCTCCATTTATCATACATTTTATCTACATTTTCTTGAGTTGNATATGATAACTAAAAGTTGTGGAATAAGTAATTGTACCATATTCTCATGGCATTCAATCGGGAATCATCAAATTTGGAAACATTAAGAATCGGGACAAAAGTCAGAAATTGCCTTAAAACTCAGTCTGAACCGATTTCATATTCTTCCAAAATACTTTGAGGATGTGCAGCGTCACAACTTTACGAAAATCTGCGTTTCAATGATTTTTCTAACTGAAATCTCCGTTTCCTCCATCATATTCTTTCTGCGGAGTTAGTTTTTGAACTGGAGCTACTGAAAAATTGACTGGAACCACACGTTGGAATCGGGACAGTTAAAACGAGACGCATGATATGTCCATGGATAGGCAATAAAATAGGTTAGAAATAGAAATAAAAAATTAATACTTTTTAGTTCTCTTATTTCACTTAATGGCAGCCACGCACAGGAGGTCAGCCATTAAAGTATGATACTGCCTACATAAATGAGATTCAATGGATGCGGACGCGATGAGATGTCTAAAGATGTGATAATGATATATGATTACTCAACATGACTCACTAATTCAAATGAGACAATCTGCTACAACCGAAAAACATATACGAAACCTCTCATCAACATTGTAACTTTTTTAACGAGAACCCTTCTGTTAAATAGCCCATTGTATATCTTCGCGCAAGTCCTTACAAAACCATGTGAAAGTACTAGTCTCACTTCCAAAGGAAATGACTGAATCCAAAATGGATTGTGATCTTTTATGGATGAATTATCCTTTGTCTTAAACATAGATCGATGAAACTTTCATGAGGACTCCGATGGTGCGCAATCTAAGCTAAAGATTCCTTTGAGGACGACTGAAATGCCGTTAATGGAGAGAAACACTTAGCACAACATTGATGATTTAATTATATCTATTTTCTGAGAGTGGAATCAATCGTCCTTCCCAACCAACGCTGAAGGTGATCCACTATGAAGACTTTACGACTTCCTTAATGTCACTCTTTCCTTTTATCCAATAAATTTAATTTCGTGAAGTGATGATCTTAGTTTCATGTTCGATGGGATTCAAGAAACTATTGTAAACAGAAAATTGTGCCGCCTTCAACCATAGGGTATTTGCTTGCGTTGAGGTGAAATTACAGAGAACTTTTTGGGGCAGTAAGAAAAGTTTTCGCGATAATAATCAGCGATTCCTAAATGCAACAAAGCTATATTACGTTAATATTAATAATTCGATAGACAGAACTCAAATATTGCTGCACATATGAAGTGGACATTTCTCTACTGAGCAATGAAAGCAGCGTATCAGTATTTATGACAGAGTTATTCAAGGAGATGGAGGAAACATGCGCTCTAGCGGTTTGCAGGGTTCAAATGTAAATGTAAATGTAAATGATTTTTACATGCTGCTTATAGCGGAAAAATATCTATGGATAGCAGTTCTAAATAAATTGTTAAAATGCCTGAATATAGTTTATTTCAGAGTAGTGGAATCTAAAACTGTGTGCCCCCTTTTCCCAGAATTTTTCTTCTTGAAACTTTTGCAAGTAATTGTTATTACACTGAATGATACTCTAGACATTGATAAACTACCTAGTAATAATGCCAATCCCTATCGGAGAAATATGCCTCAGCAATATTTCTCAGTATAACAACATCCATTTGCGGATTATTTCTAAATCAATCGGTATGCTTGTAATGTATCATACCTTTCGTCGTCTACTTCCTGGAATACTATTCGTCTCATTCAGACCTTTGATTTCAAAATCCTAGAATAAATATATGGAGAGTCTCCGTCTGAGAAGTATTTGTTTAGCATAGTGATTCTTGTCTTAAGAAAACCAAAACAAATTTGAATTAGATTAATCCTTAACGTATAGATCCTAACGTATGTTAGATCTTCCACTGAATTGATTGAATCCTCAGTCCTCAGTTAATAAATATCTTTTTTCATCTACATGAGCAAGAAATGTATTAAGTTGAATCTTTCAAAGCATTAATTTTGGGAGTTTGTTATGGTGTCTGAGACGATTTTCTACTACAGTGTCGAGATAATCTCATAGATGTGCAGAGTTTAGAGGGGTTTGGAAAGAACCCCCACATCAAAATTCATAAGGCAAAGTGAATCAGAATGGTCCTTCGTATAGTGTGAGGACGCCTCAAATTCCACCTTACATGCAAACTGCCTCTATCTCCTCGGTCTCCCGAGTCTCTTTCCCCAAATCTTCTTCCATCGAAGAGAAGCAGCGTCCCCTCCGCGTCTACAGATGCGACCTTCTGCCACACATATACCCCCGGAAACCCCTTTTGCCGCCCTCAACCCGTCCCCTCAAAATTGACGTAAAACGAGGGAAACATTCGAAGAAGGACGCAAGTCACTTGTCGTAAATCACGGGCGCAATGGTGAAATAAACCGAGGAAAATACCCTAAGAACCAGCGAGAAAAACCCTAAAAAAAGGCCGTCTTTTTACCCTTAAGAAGGTACGGAAAGCTGGTTACGGGGGATGGTTGGATTTTTTTTTTCAATGATTCGCACGCCCCACAGGAAGATGGCAATGGGTTCCCCTTCCTCGGCCCTTTTGGGAAGCGTTCAATAACTCTAAAAAACTATTTCGCCTTGAGGAAGCCACGGAAGAATTCTCCGGAAGAACTGGCGATGGCCAGTGGGGGTGAATGGGTGACCCAAGGGGTTGTAAAAAAAAGCCTTTTCGCAAGAGGCGAGGGTGGGGCTGCAAGGTCGACGGAAATTGTACGGACGTTTACGGAAAAAAAACCCTCGGGACGGGGTTGAAGCGGGTAATAAAAGCTTTGGGCAATTAAGAAGCGCGCCCGCCTTGTTCCGAGCCGTGGGCGGGGGAAACAGACCACAAAGAGCGACAACAAAGATTGCTGAGGAGAAACAAGCGCACAGAGTGGACGTTGGGGGAGGTTTGCTCGTTTTTTAGCCTATGAATCCGCACCTTGGACACGAAGCGAATTTTAGTACTCGGTTTAGTAGTCAGTGAAGCATAGTGCAGTGCAACCTCGAGCAGCTAATACGCACGTCTCGAAGAAAAACCTAAGTTGCGAGTTTTCCTGGGGTGCTAAAATCGCGGTTTGTTTAGTGAAATAAATACGCGGCCGTGCGAAGCCGCGATGTTTGTGCCCGTGGACGCCTACTTGCAGCGGATGATCCCGAGCGGGAGTTCAACGCGTTCTATATGGGCGTGCGTGGGTGTGCGGGAAAGTGATAGCCGAGTGGCGAGGCCGTCCGAGAAAAAAAAAGGAGGCAGCGGGAGGAAAAAAGAGAAAGCGAGGGACGAGCGGGAGGTGAGTTTTTACTTTCTCTTCTTTGCACCTTTTTTGCGCGTTTCTTGGAAGGCCTGCGTTTTTGAAGAATGGCCGCGCGGGAGAAAGAAAGAGAGAGTGGCTTTCTCCCCGTTTTACAACGCCCCGAAAAAAAAGAGAAAAAAAATCCACGTTGCACTTTCCGTTGCGAGGGAGGTATTTTCTCCATAGCTTCAGAATCGACGGGACGTCTTAGGAGAAGGTGCTCTTAGTTAGAGACTTGTAGTGTGCTGGCGAAAATTCTTAGTCCTAAGATGTACAGAAGTTGTAGGGATATATGTAAATTTCAGCTTTTTTTGTAACAACGTTATTTCGAAAGGGTGGTTATCGAAATAATTTTCTTGTGAGTTTGCATTTGTCCTATTCGGTAGACTTCGAGTGCGATTTTTCTCTCTGGAAAGGGATCTTCAAATTTTTATTTATTTTACGTGTTAGGGAATTGAGTTTGAGTTTTTTTGAGTAACTAAGTACGTTCCGTATTGATACGGATCTATAAAACACGAGTTATATTTTATATATTTATCAACGAATTGTGTTACCCCGACGTCAGCTAGGTTATTCCCGTCTGCTAGCTGTTTGGTAAAACATAAATTTTTTCATTTTATTTGCGAGTGAATTGTGTTCCTTCAAGAGGTCCAGTGCAAGAAGATGGCATGAATACAACAGTGATTTTCGAGTGTGTGTTACTTTCATCCGGAAAAGAAATTCTCCGTCGTTCCGACCTCTTGGAAGAGCACTGAAGAGCATTCCGGCAAAGGGTTTTTGAGCGAGTGAAATATCAACCCTCTACGTAATCACCCGATGGAGCCTCCAACAGCGCTGAATCCCTTACGGGAGGAAGCAGAGATCAACTTTATTTCCTCACTCAACGCAGTGTTTACGCTTCTTAGAGTTTCCCTGGTGGAAGCCGACGACGGGAAGGGCGCTGCTAACTTTATATACGGACATATTTGGGGAAAAAAACGGGTAAGGAATAAGGGTCAACCTCGTCACAGATTCATAGCTCCATCTACTAAATCGCGCCTCGCGATTTCGTATTGGGGTTTCGGATGCTACGCTCGAGCATCGGATCGGCCCGAGGATGTTAGTTCGGTCGCTGGCCGAGGGAGGAGAGGGGGAGCGGGGCGGGGGCGGGAGGGGAGGCAAGGAGAGGGGGGCGAGGCGAGACGGCGGCCGTAGTGTATCGACCCATGCCGCCGTCCGCCATCTTGGTTAGAGAAAGATCAGGCATTCGAAGTGATGGAAAGAGAGAGAATGTATTAGGGAAGAGGGGCATAAAAGGACGATGGACCCTTTCTCTTCTTCGTGGCGTGCCAAAAGGCTTGAGAACCCGCGTGAGTGAGTGACTGTGAAGGATGGAAAGACTGAGAGCGCGTTTGTTTTAGACTGACGGAGAAGAGAGAGTTGGAAAGAGAGAGAGAGAGAGGGAGGGCGGGAATAATATAGTGAGTCCCGAGTTTTTTCATCTCAAAACTTCTGAAGGGATACTTCTTTTCTTCCTCACTGCCGCGGCCGCATTTTTTCGGCTCTATTGTTTTATTACTAGGAGAATTCCTCTTCATCGACGAATAAAGAAATAAACTTCCTCCCTGGCTCTTTTTTGCCCGAGATAAAGACCCGTCGCGATGCGTTCTTCCTCCACGACGGCAGAGAGAGAGAAACGGGGTAAGAAACTCAGGGGCTCGCCAAAACATTTTCCGTTTTTTCCTCCTGGAGAGAGATAAGGGGGAAAGTAAGAGCTGGGAGACGGAAGGAGATAGGCAAGGCTTAAGGAGATAGAAAGAGAGAGAGAAAACGCAGTTTCCTTACGCCACTCTGCCTCCTGATCCCTCTACGCCCCCCCACCCCCGACCCCCCTTTCCCTCCCCATCGCCCTTCCTTCTCTCGGGGTCGAGGCCGACTTGGCGTCTCTGACCGCCATTGCTGCCGCCATTACAGCTCGCCGAAAAAAGTTTTCGCTTTGCTCAGTTGTGCAGTGCATTCCCTCCGAATTATTGGAGTCGATGTGATCAGGTAACGTTCGTGATTTTTCTTAGTGCATAAATCCGACGTTTTGAGCCCTCGTGTGGTTTAAAACGGCGTATATGTCCATTGATCCGCTGTGGTTTGGGGCCCTTGTTTATTTCGTCTTTCCCGACGCTGCCGAAGTGATTCCGGGCGCAAAATAAAAGCGTTTTCCATTCAGAAGTCTGTGGTTTTTACGTTATTTCGGCCATATTCGTGCGAAAACCGCCGAAACCGAGCTTGTAAAACGTAAGTATCGCGATGAATTTACCGCCGCTGATAAAGTGCACGATTGTGCTCGACGCTAACGTATTTTAGGATTAATGAGAGAAGTAATTCGTTTCTCTTTCGGTTGACTGATATTGTGAGAAGTGGAATTAATCGATAGCGGCACATACGCAATGTTTTTCGTCGGTTGCTACTGTCGGTTATCACGCAAATATCGTGTTCCATTAATGCAAAACGTGGTTAAGACCTTGTAAATGGAATCGCTTTTATATGTTTATTTAACAGGTGCTGTGGTTCGGAATATCTGCCGGCATTATGTCTATATTATGTGTAGCGAGTAAACATACGCCCGCATTCAATGGATTTGACCTACGAGAGCATGATGTTGAGATACATTATTTAGTGAAGCATGTCTGTAAGCTGCGGGTCAAAGTTCACGATGGAACAATTATTTCGCCAATTATTGGCTGACTGCAACGAAAATCCTCCTTTCTTTACGGGAATGTACACCATCAGAAATGTATGCCTCACAAATTTTCACCTCTTGATAAATTCTATGAAGTTACTCCTTGAAACATTATGAACAGAAAATTAAAGCACAGGAATCGTTAGGAAGTATTTGCGTTATCTACTTTGATGTGGCGATACGAACGATTGAACCGCAAATGTTGGTATTGATAATTTTAGTACAAAGTTATGAATGTATTTGTTGATGTAATACCTTTGCATTAACTGAAGACCAAATAAATAAATTGGAAGAATTATCATAGGAATATTAAAATATAACATCAATTCGCAGTTTACGATACCAATTTAATGTGAATCCATAATATAAATCACAGTATTTCCACATAAATATGATGATAGTATTGATAAGAAAACGTGAACAGGAATACTCCAAACAAAATTTATTTGATAGATAATGTTTTCTTTGTATTCAAGGAAGAACCTATTCAATATCTTTAATAAATTTGTGATATTATTTCTCACTCAACTTGTAACATCCTTAGTTATGTTAATATTGCACTGCTAATAGATTTTTAAAGTCTGCGGGCCAATGTTAGGGATAAACGTTTCAGTTTTTCTTTTTGTTTCTAAACAAATCCAAGATTACTATTCAAATGCAAACTGACGGCATACCTAACCAACAGTATTAATAAATGCCGTAATTGAAGCACTTAAACCCTCGTAAAAACATTACTTAGTCGAAGACTATAATAGTTCGCTATAAAAAGTTACAATTTTCTATGTACTTGAGGAACCGCAAATGTTTTTTATTTCTGATTTTGTAGGTACAGCATGTATTTGTACGTGTGTGACATAATATACAATATACAGAGCTGATGGTATTCAACGGTATTTGGAAGAATTCAATAATATCGTTTGATGCGGAGGAATTTAAGTAGTATTGTATTCTTAGACGTTGTTAAACGTTCTTCGACGATTGGTGAATTACGAGTAAAGGCAGAGTAGACAAACAAAAACATCTCGGGTGAGGATTTTAAAATCCCATGGGCGTAATTATGAAGCCTGATATCAAACAAAACTGAGCAAAGCGGATTTATTACTTAGATGATAATACTTTTACTATCTAGAACGATCTATGGCAATCCGGTATCTGATTATGTGGCATTACTATCATCCACACGGTAGTTGTTCTGAATTATAAAAACGCAGATCATTTTCTATTCACCAAGAATAACACATGCTGCTGTACGTATGTAGGTACTTACATACATTGTTCAACCTCTATTTATGTTTAATTTGATCCTATCTTAAATTTAGATCGCCATAAAAAGTAATACATAGATTATTATTACACATGCTATAATCTTTCTTCTAAACTCATCAAACGATTAAAATTCTGGATTTCATTTCCGTTTACCCTTCGGAATTTATTTGGAATATTGCCTGCGAGTTTGAATATGACCTGCAGTATGTATATTCGCTAGCACTTAATTCATTACTACGTATAGGGTATCTGTTGAGGAAATTTTAATGGCATAACTAATTTGACGAAATGTATTAAAGGAGCGTACGAAGTTAGGTAGAAATGAGGCCCTCTCGTGTTAAACCTTGTCAAAAAAAATTTTAATCTAATGTATTCCAGTCCTGAAACTGAAACCAAACAGAATTTAAGGGGTTGTTTCTAACGAAATTTAAGCCAAGTTTCGAGCGAAATATAAATACTTAAAGGAATGTGAGTTAAGCTACGTTTTGAATTTTCCCAAGAATCATATGATTAGTTTTTCCATTCTTTGTGGGTTATCAAGTAGATATAAGTAAGACATTGGATATTCACAAGATAGCGAGAAGTGTAAAGGGAGACTCAAAACTAAACGTGATAAACAAACTTACTTATGTACTCCCAGCCATTCTAACTCTAGCGACCTGAGTCAAGTCAATCCGAATGCCTGAAGCTAGTAGTATTGCTTCACCAAAAACATCAAATTCAACAAATAAATCTAAATACCGTTTCTTCATAGACCTCCATCCACATGAATATGTATTTAAAGCTATTGAATAGCATAAAACAACCTAATTATGGGTTAAATCACGCGAATTTCATGTCATTACTTTTCTACGAACGCACCATGATGTCTTAGAATGGAAAGGGCTCATGTTTATTTACGATTCTTGAAAATTCGTTAATTTTGTTTTTGTCTCCCCGTAACCTACATACTGTTTACTCCTTAGGTTTCTTAATCGTTCGTTATTCACGCATCTCCAAGTCCATTTTCTTAAGACCTGTCTCACAATTACTACGTTATTATACTTTAAATTAAGATGTTAAATTTTAAAGCCCTATTTACTTGTTGATTTCTGATAGTTGATTTTTTAAAAGTATTTTGTTGGTTTTCAGAAATGATGTATCTCTGGAATACATTTCTGTAAATTTTACGAATAGATTAATATTTACTTTTGGTAAAACAAGATATTTTTGGTAAAACAAAATTACCTCTAAACAATTTTAGCTTTAAGTTGACTGTAATTAAAAAAAATATACAATAACATGTTATCTTTTCCTATACAGATATTCTCCGTACATTTCCTTTTGCGGAGAAAGAAACCCGGAATTGTATAATACTCAAGGATTGCTGAATTTAACTTGGTGATAGAATAATTTTCATCCCATTTTAGGCTGGATTTGGCCAGCGAGAATATCCTTAGACGCATTACGCACGTTGAGTTCGATGGTTAAAACTGCGAAATACTTGCTTGAATCGCCACTGAAAATAATCCTAAATAATCATATCATCCTATGTTTATGAATAAGATTAAGTTTATTGACCACACCATTTTAAAACACTAAAAATGTTGCAAACAGTTTCTCTCAGAGCGGAGATGGCTTCCCGGCGGATCGGCATCTTTCCGTTGGCGGCTTGGTCGTGTGGGAGTGGCCGGGTGCTCGGCAGCCGTCGCCTCGGCCGAATCCGTCCGCGGGCGTGGCGATGTTCGCCGAGCGGCGAGAGGTCGTCCCGGCGACGGCCAACGCCCCGCCCGTTTTCCCAGCGCCCGCCACTCACGCCCAAGCTCCGCCCCCTCCCGCATGCACCATTTTCTGCCGCCGTTTTGAGGGTACATCCGCGGAATTTAGGGCTTGCCGACGCATGCAATCGGGCCGCGCACAAACAATTGCACCCGGTGACCAATTGTGCGGATAATTTTATTGTTTTCAGTACTCCTCTATCGGGGTGCCGTCGAAGGATCCCCGGCTCCTTAAGAAATGTATGGCTTCCTCAGTTTACATTGGTTTGGCTTTCCTAACGGCTCACTTCGGGTATCTCCACGGGGGATGATTGAACAGAAACGTGAAATAATAACATAAAAACAAAAGCGTATTGAATAACTGGGACTGAAATTTGTCCGAAGCAATGTCTTACCACGAGGAATGTAATGATATGAATATGAACATGTAACTACCTTCTTTTCCTAGCTCTATTACCTTCTTTTCCTTGCCAAACTGAATAAAGTTAATATATATTATAAATTTAATAATCTACGAACACATTAAACTGTCAAATCATCCAAACCAACTTGTTAGTTCGTGGACCTAATGAAAACTGCTTCTTTGAGCTCTTTTTAAACAACTAATACCAGATTGAAAGCTGTTGACCTTTGTCTAAGACTAAAAACGTTCAATTTGTGTCAATGGTCGAATAAAACCCTGTTTGAATGGCCCTGATTTTAAATTTTATCAAATTTTATATGACTGGGTAGAAAAGTTTCAACCTAATACATATACTCTGTACGCAAAATTTAAACTGCTTTCACTCAAACCTAGTTCATGGAAATTGAAACAAAGACAATGTTTGTTTTCCGTAGTAAAATACCGATAGGACTACAAAAGAGCCGTAAGAGGATAAAAAACCCGAGAAAACTCTAGCCGTGCATGAATATGTTTGAGTGACACACAAAAAACCGAAATATTTACGAGGCAATTATACATCGTAAGAGATATCTCCCGGCTGAAAAAGAGAAGATAAATCTGAAATCTCGTTATTCTCAACACTACTTTGACCAATCCTTTTTTACCAAAGGGGGAAATATATATGCATCCCACTCGTTAGATTAATTCCTCTCGGTTATTTCCCCACTAAACGTTTACTCCGATGATGTTTAAATTGCCTTCAACGTAGATAGGACTGTATATCCATGGTGATCAATTAAGAAACGGAGGCCTTGTATGATCCTCGAGCTCAGTGCTTTGTAATATCCCCTGTAATGCTAGTATCCCTAGATAGTAAGTACTTAATCAGGCCGCCGAATCGGCTATTTTAAAATCTTATTAAATATTTAAGAGACCGGATTGGATGGAAGATGTCCGTCCAATCACGTTTATCGCCTAAGGTCTTTCGTCCGATGGCTATACTTCTGAGCAGTCTTTTTCTGGGCGTGGTTGGGTCTTGGATCGACTCCTCATCAACTGATAAAAAGCCGCAGGGACTGGAATGTCAAGAGCGGGGTTCCATTATAAAAGGCGTTCCATGTTCGACCCCCACCCCTCGCCTTACCATCTCCTTCTCTCTCCTTACACATTAGTCCAAACCTTTGAATCGCTTTCCGATTCTACATAAGATATAGTAACTCACTTTTGGTGGGATATGGATCCTTGCAGCAGTAAAGGAAAAAGAACTGTTCGAATAATGGGAACGGTCGTCATAACTGACGCTTATATCTCGCTTGATGTTTTATAGGTTCCCATGATTTTTTTTTTTTTTTTTTTTT
>KZ308287.1:1023775-1057169 GCA_000376725.2 Ladona fulva | reverse complement strand
AGAATGCTTTACGCCACCTTTAATTTTATTCATGAGTCATCTCACATGTATTCAATTGAAATCAGTTTAGAGAATGGAATATGAATAACTACTCTTAAAGATAAAACTATCTCAATAAAACTATTTATCGTAACTGATGCATCAGTAAGTATTCATTTTGGAGAGGTGCTCGAAGTGATTGTACAGCCGTCCCGCTTACCTCTGGGCTCGGCTATAGGAAATCCTTTATATTCTTTACAAGGTACAATATTTAACTGTGTTTTTTCAAGATCTAACAACAAATGTTTACAAATATCAGATATACAAGAAATTAATGTAAAATAATTAGTTGTTTACATAGCCGAATCTCACGTCTAAGCAACTGGACTCATAATTTCGCACTTCAACATTAGCTCCCGGTAATGACGTAGAAAATGAGCTAAATGCTAATATATCTTGGTTATCACTTGTCACATTTCTCAATCAGAAAGTAAAGCTAGAAAAATATGACATTTTATCGCACTCTACCACGGGCGTTGTCTACACCTGTCCGTTTAACGCTCATCTCGTCAATATCGTATGGGCAATGACGGAAGCAAACGCCGCGCGATTTGTCTAATAATTTGCTGTAATTGACAGCGTTCTGAAGCGGCGCAAGAGGGAGGCTGGGGATAGCGTGTCATCAATTTCGAAAACACGCGTGAAGGCGGTTACTTGGATCGCATGCGTCCACTGTACGCCCATATACGCCTCGCATACACACACACTCCGGCCTTCGCAGCACCCCTCTTATGCTTTCCCACGGCTCTCCACCTTGCGATGCCCGCGACATCGCGCGTGGGAGGGAATGCCGCCCATTCCCTCAGGAGAAGTTCCTCAGGATAACACGAGAATCGAACCGTCGATCCGCCGACCCCAGGGACACGCGACGCCTGCCCCAATTCCCCTTCCTTCTGTCGGTCCATTTCCTCCAGTTAGGGAGCAACAAGCATCCACTTTGCGCCGTACGCGCAATTAAAGCAAAAATGCCTGCATCCAGCGAGAAAAAGGGAGGTGCGCGCGCCGCGGAGCAAATCTTGGTCAGTTTGCTTATCAACAAATCGGGGATCATAAAACGATGACGTGGTGATAAATCTCGCGGAATGTTTATGCGTACGTGAGTGGGAGGGTGTGTGCCTCGGTGAGATAGAGAATTAAACGCTGGAAGGGTGTTACAAAAAGCGCGTGTCAAGACTGCGGTGGGAAATGAGTAAATGTCTCTCTTGGTTCTGGATAAGAATAGCACTCATAATACAGCCACTACGAGAATTGCCAGCGATTCTTAAAAATCCCCCGTTTCCTGAATACTCCGGATATCATCTCTCCAGCAAAAAGCTTATTAGGATTCTGTTTTTATACATAATTCATATGTATACCACTAAACTGAATGCATGTGTGAATTTAAACTGAGAGATTTCTTCTCTTTAGACGCTTTTGATATTCTCAACTTTCACTTTTTTTTAACATACACTATGTTTTGCTATCTATGTAAGAATATTATACCACATTTAACTTTTATGAGTGGAAATGCTTTTTAAATTACGTGTTAGCATGCATAAAATTGTTTCATTTTATCTGATTATTGAGTAATTGAAATCGCATTCAGAATTTTCAGAATTTCATCCCGTTAAGGTTAAACCCTTGAGATTCAGCCGCAGGGCTTTTCCGTGCCGTAATAATATGGTAACACTATTGTTAAAAGTGCTTCGACTGCTTAGGCCCCCGGAAATCAAACCCGGGACCACTTTCGCCGAAGTCGAACGCGTTGCCCATTTGTCTATCCGGGAGCCCGTGGTTTGTTATTTCCATTTCAACACCCTTTTAAAGTTAGATTTGATGTGTTTTTGAATCGATAAAATAGTTTCTTCCTTTTCCTAAATATCTAAAGGAAATTCAACTCTGAAAAAAACTTCGTCCAATTTCACAGACCCTAGACACTTAGGTTGAACATGCTATTCCCACATTGCCTAATCAATATAGCCGCCAGGCTTAATATTCTACCCAAAATTGATGCCCTGTTTTCGACACTCAACAAAATAAAAAAAATGTTTCAAACAACAATAGGCTGAGATATGTATATTAGCATAAGAAACGTTCACCTACAGCTTCGTTTTGGATTTTCAGGATTTTTAAATTCACACCAGGGCATTCCAGTCAGTCATCAACGCGGACCAAAACACCTTCATTAGCTGGTTTACTGATGTTTGCAAAGAAAATAGATTTTATTTTCAATAAAGGAGCAGTCTGGTACTACGTTAAATCTCAGAATTTCAAAATCCGATCTGAAAGGTACATTAAACAATTTGTGTAGTAGCCTCTTGGATTTGACGTAACTCGCCCCTCTCGGATATCGTTTCGGACGCCGTGGGCGAATCGTTATAACCCAGCATTCAAAGCGTATACTATGAACTTCTCGGATGGACATTACGATGAAAGCCTTCGACCGCCTCGAGGATGAAAATATCGAGAAATTGGGGAGGGAAAGGGGGCCAAAGCGGAGAAAGTAGAGGCGGGAGTTTTCGGGGGGCAGGCGGTAGGGGGGCTGCGGGGAGGGTAGTTGAGGAAAATGGAAATGCTCAAAATGACGGAGCCGGGGCAGAATAAACCCACCACTCCTCTCCACCTTCCACTTCACAGCCATTTTCCCGTCCGATTCTTTTATTTTTATATTTCGGCTCGAAATAATCTTATAAGGCCCTCCAGAAAACCACCCGACCCTTCCCACTCCCGCTCTATTTTTTATGGACTTAGATTGAGCAATCAAGCGCCTTTTTATTTCCCTATCAGCTCCCTGCGTTATATTTATGAAAAAAATCCTTCCTAAATTGCCTCTCTTCTCTTGCGGCCCGGAGATAGAACTCGTGTAAATGGAGATAGGGCCCGGAGCAGAAGGAGAGTAAAAAACCTTCGGAAAAAAGAATTCCCGTCGCCGTACTCGTGGTTTTATTTTCGACCGGTACAAGGTGCACGTCTTTGGAAGCGAAAAAATAAAGCGAGCCGCTTTCGATATTTACGGCCCGCGTTATCGAATGTTGAGTCGGTATTTACGATGCGCGGTGATTCCGTGACTATTCCACGGGCCTCGCCTATTTACCGGAGAGACGTGTTAAGTGTTTCGGTGAATAGAGACTTGGGATCGGCGAGCGGGACGCCGGCCCTCGGGGAGTCCTCGCCTCGGCGAGGGACGCATCCGGCCGCGGCCACGGACGCTCTCCGCCGAACCCTCTTCTTCTTTTACGACCGCTTTTACGACTCGCCACCTTTTGCAGCGATCGACCCGAGAGGCAGATTATCGCCGCCCCCGAGACTTTAACTACTACACGATTTTTACGTTCACATAAACAGCTCGTTTACGACGCGAAATGCGGGAGCTCTGCTCTCTGTTTGTGGAGGTTACTGCCACCTGGAGCTTTATGCGGATTACTGCGTCCTGTTATGACTTTTTAAGTGCCATAGTGCGTGAATGTTTGCCTTTTACGGGTTTTGAACGAGTTGGGGAGGAGAAAAGAAACCTAATAGGCCGCCAATTGGTTTCTTTCTAGGGAAGTTGTTTGATGGGCTGGTTGAATAAGGACGTGTGATGCTGCGGCGGCGAAAGTAAAGGGAAATCCGTATTCATCGCAGAAGACGGGAAAGTTACCATCCAGGCAGAAGCTGAACTTCTCTAACTGATATCTCACTATTTTTTCTTCATGACAGGTGTATTGATCGTCCAAGAATCCTGATTTTTAGCAGCAGATACGGACAGTCAACCTTAAATATGTTTTAAACGTTATAAAATGTTGAGATGGAAGTTACTAATGTGAGTTTTCATTGGAAAACTGATCATATGTATACTATTGTTTTTCTCTGAAGCCTCTATGAACTAAAGAAAAACTAATATCACCCAGATAATAAATAATACAATAGTAACAGAAGAGTAAAACTGCTCTTATTATTCCGATTGTTTGTTGAATGCTACGTGTGAACTTGGGAGTAATTTTGATAAAAAAACGTAAACATTATATTATAATTCGACAAAATTTGAAGGATAAAATTCAATAAATTCACCAAGCTTTCTTGCTGTCGAAGTGCGTTTGATACCTATGCTAAATAACAAAGATAACACCTGCATCGACTCATAAATTGCTACTAAATCGAACAGCGAGGCCAAAGTGTTAATAACCATACGAAAACAGAATTTAGGAAACGAATATTTTTTCTTCACTAGGCACATAACTTATACATACATAGGGTTACATAGGGCGTAAAATTTTCCTCTATTAAATGACGGTTAATTAGAAATGCTTTGAATATCATGGATTCATTTGCAATTTTACAGGATAAACTCAATGTTTTTCGCTCCGGAGGTCGTAAGATCATCTTCGAAGAAAATTAATACGGATAACATAATTACAGCCAAATTGAGATCCCTATAGGGTGATCTCACCTGTCGTTATAGACTGCCAAGTTTTTCCAAATAGCCTCAAAGAATTTTTAATTTATGAATAATAGCAACTATAGTGCATACTAATTCCGCTTATTCCGTGAAAACCGGTGCGAGACAAGGCTACGCTACGTTAGTTTTAGAAGTCGCACAATTATCGAAGACGGAAACCAATCGTGGGGGCTTTCTTAGCCGCCCTCCATCTCTTCAAGATAAGCCGCTTGAAATCCGATTCAGCAGCAGTGGAGAGAGCGCAAGCGTCTTCACCGAGAAGAAGAGGACTTTAAGAAAACTCTCGCCATCTTCCCTTTCGACCCTTATCACTTTGCGAATTGGTGCATTCCGCCGAGGCGAGCACATCCTCTCCAACTAACACGCAACTCTGACAAAAATCACGCCTCCGCAATAAACAAGCCGAGGGCGAAGACGAGAGTCGGAGAAAAGGTCCGAATACGTCTTCAAACAGTCCGTGCAAATGGGTTTTGCAAGTACAATTTCCACTTCGCCTTCCCTTCTGCCTCGGGCCACGGCTCTAAATGAGAAGATAGTTTCTCATTCCGACACTACTGATCCATAGTTTCTCCTCCTTCCTATTTCCCGAACTCCATTTGCACACACGCACGCAAGATGCATCTTGTTATTCAGGCGGCAAGGGTGTACACACGTTCGCTCGCCTAATTTATGCGGAGGACTGAATTGCCAGATGCTAACTTTATGGGCAATAGATTCATGTTTCATATTAAATGGAGCCGATATACCTTTCGAATTCATTTTCCGAAGTATCACCTACCTATTTATGTACGTTTTCTCATTAAAGAAATTATATAGAGGGAAAATGATACCGCGGTGAGAGTTGAGTGTCGTTTTTATCTTCACTATGCAAGATACTGGCGATTATTTAAAACCAAGTCGGTGGGATAAAATTTATCATAAAAACAAAGAACGTAATAAATCTGTGAATCTATTCCTAAATAAGTTATTATAGCTGCTCACAGTGTAGAGTGCCTATGTTACAATCAATGACAGCGTAGTCATGACTACAAAAAAGTAATTCGCGTTTTGTGAGTAAAACAGCGAGTGATTGATCAATTGGCTCATGAAAATGAGATGTTGATTTTTTTAAAGAGATTGTGGAATGAGTTCAAGGTTTTACATTATATGTATACTATGTCTGTATAGTTTTTGTTTTTTGTACTGATACTTGGTACTTCGTTTCTTTTATTTTCTTTACTATCTTTCTGTTGTATATAATTTCCTGAAGAGTCGGTTACCCCGAGGCTGGTGATTTTTCGCTAATGGGGTACCTATATTCCCTCGACAGTGATGTGTTTTGTTTGTAATTTGATAAATGTAAAAGAATTAAAAACATTACAATTATTAAAAAGACCTATCAAGATATTTTAAAGTTATATATTGCCTGCTTGTGTGACTCCTTGGAAGGATAATAGTGTCTTGTTTCCTGTTTTATTGGACAGCATACAAGACTGGTGAACAGTGTTATAGAGAATTAGCCCATATGAAAGGTAAATATAAATCGTTACTGATTTATATATTTCCTTCTGTCAATGTCTCACCAATGGAGATAATTACCTGATAGTACAGGTACTCCTAGTCAAATTAAAAGGAGAATCCTATTAATCCTTGAGAATTCTTTTCCAACAGAAAATCAACGTCTTGCTGTGACGTATAGCTTTCTATATTTAGTCTTCAAAGAGAAAAATTATTATTCAATCCATTACAAAACTGTAATTATCAATTTTGTTGTCCAGCGCAAGCCGCACGCGACCCTTTAAAACAAATTATTGCAATGGTTGTTCTTGCGTGTAGGATTCATAAAATATTCAGGAGTTACCCAATATAAATGAAGTGGAAAAGAGCAAAATATTTGGGAACTTAAAAGTGATTCACTATGCATATCATACGTATGTTTTAAAAGGGTAACGAAAAAAATTATTTTTAGTAAATGTGATCATTTTCAAACATGGCACGCTGTCTGCGGCCTGCGAATCGTATATAGGAGATAGTGTGGCCCGCTAGGGATAAAGGCTAGGACGCACCCGCTTTGAAATAAAAATATAGTGCAAGGGGCTCTGAATGAATGTCTCAAGCAAAATATGATGCTGAAAATCTTTTTATAACATTAAATTTTCAACAAATCTTACTTTTTGCGCCGTAAATCTGTAAATCTTAGCCGAGGCTTAAGCGAAAACCGCTTCATAAGTTAAACCTCCGATCCCATTTGATACTTGAGAGACTGTTCCTTACACCGGCTCTATATCCCCCTTCCCTCTCCGAATCCTAATTTCTACGGATTACTCCAGGTTGCCTCGCTATCTCTCTCCGACCTATTACTGGCCCGCTGCCGCAAAAGGCGTTCCCCTTCCCCAGTCTGGAATGAATCCTTCTTTTCCATATATCCCAAACTAGCACCAAAAACCGCCTTCCCTTGCGCCCCCGAACAAAGAAAGCCTCTGCAAAGACGGCCGAGGCGCGGAACGGAATGAAAAAATGGGAGAAAGGAAGCTCTTTTGGTATACGGACGCCAGAGCGGCGTGATAAATACGGCCCAATTTAACAAAGGGCTTAAACCTTTGGAAGGTTGAAAGTGGGTGTATCCAGCGCGCGGTTACGGAGATCGGGCGCGGCTTATCGGCGGCCAGGGCGCCGGCGTTTTTGCACCGCTTCTCCTGGGGCCTCCACTTCCGCCCCCTTTCGCTCGATCCCCTTAAAAACTTCCCCTTTCCTCGATCGCCGGGCCCGAGGGAGACGTCTCCGCGCTGCCTTAACACCTCTTATTGTCCACCCACACTCCCCCGCCAACCACTCCGCAGCCATTGTCGCTGGTAAAACAACGACATTGACACCGTGTTTTGTTCCTCGCAGACGGTAGGTTTCTGCTCGCGCCTCCCGTATTTTTTCCACTCCTCATTGTTTCAGTTGCTCGCCTATTGCAAAAAGGAGGAGGTGATATACGGCTCACCGGCCGCGTTACGTACTTGGTCGCGTATCAAAATTTTTTGAGTACCGGTGATTATGCATGGGCGCAATGAATGTCACGGGGGTGAAAATTCGCGATATGATCGCTCTACGGCTGATGAGCACGTGGCTATTGTATAGGGGAGATGGTGTCGAGGCAAGAAGAGTTATGCAGGTATAATGTGTATAATTAGAATAGATTCCATCGAATTGAACGAGGAGCGGTAAGTACCGAACTGCGCAAATCTGGCACGGCTCACCCATCAGCCTCGAGCCTACATTTAGTTCTCATTCATGTTTCATAAGTTCGGAAAAACTATTTCGAATTAAAATTCGATATTATCACATTAACTTAGCGTTAATTTGTGATTAGAGAAGTTAAAGCTGAGAAAGCAAATAGCAGATTTAGCTAAGTATCCATTCATAAATAGAGGGATTAAAGAGTTGAACAGTTTGCCTGAAGAGGTCTTCATACCCTTACCTAAGAACAAAAAGAAGTTTAGAAAAGGGTGTAAATTTTATTCAGATATGAAATGTAAATTGTGTTAATATGCTATCTAAATTTAGATTCATTGTAATGTAAAGGGTGTAACTTGTATAAGAGATGATCTGTCTGTATAATAATCTGTTGTGTATTGTATATATTTAATAAGTGTTTGATGTATGATTAAGCTGCCACCAGACTTGTTTCTTCCCGCGGCCATTTTTTTAAATAAATAAATAACTAAGATTATCGGCCACTTGAACATCTCTTCGTATAACATATCCTATTTCTCTTACCTATTACAACCCGATAAGAAAACAACTTTTCTATGACCGAAGAGTTCCCACATTCTAATTCATAAACTGTTTTTTTGGCGGATTTTGATTTACTAAAATATTTAACTGAAAAAGAAATGAGTATTGAATGGCGATCTCAAATCATTATACTTATAAGAGCTCGCAAGTTATCTGAAATATATTCACTTTAATGCTAGCGACTTTTACGGATACTCCGGCGACGCCGTACAAAAATTCCTCGAATTTCAAGGTTTCAGTTCCATTTGAATCGTCTGGTTTACTAAGATCCTTCGGCTCTAAGCACTTATTCCTTTACCGAAAATGTCTCTCCCGTGTTTAATTCTGTGTAAAGCAAGATAAATGATATTGCTTGCAACGATAGAAAATTACGTGGACTTTTTTGAGTACACAATAGAAACTGGATGTCTTGACAAACTTTTATCTGTTGATGAAAGACCCACAAATATTTCCTCAGCGATCTCCTGTCCCATTAGTAGAACTGTTCATCCTGAATTACCTTGTTTGTTTTTCATTCTCAATGGATGAGGCAAAGATGTTAGCGGAAGCTTTCGGTGCGCATTATGCCGTTCTAAATTGCTTTCCCTTAGCTTTGTTTCCACTTTGCCCTTTTTCTCTTCCGTTTGTTCTTCTGTGGATGGTAATCCATCGAAATGACTGCAGTTAAGGTATTAGCGATCATCTTACCTGAATTTAGGATAGTTTACCAATGGTTCTTTTCTAGTTAGAGCAGAATTTAACCTTCTTACATTTTATGAAAATCCTTTCCAAACTCTTAATTTTTTAGGACAATTTGAGTGACAATTTTGATCTGAGGTAAGTTGATGCTGACATAGTAAAACGTGGATAAACCTAATATTAGTCGCAATAGCTCTAAATCTTTGAAATGGAACTGTAGTGAAAGTTGTTACACTGTGGTTAGTTGTTAGTATTTACCTTTTATGCCAAGTTTAGTTAAGCTGCTGAATCAAGACGATTCAAGATTCAAGCAATCCTATTGTCTCCAAAAGTATTTTAAGTCAAACAAAAGGTAAATTCTACGATATTTTAGTCATCATTTAATGCATATGTGGCGTAGGCTGTTTCAATTTTAAGATGTATTTATTAAATAAAGAATTGCTAAGAGACATCTTCCGCTGTTCTATTACAATTATTAAGTATAAACCAAATAGTATTTAGTGAGTAATTCTATTTTAGCCGAGACACAATGTATGTATGAAATGGAAAGTCTTCAAGGCTCTATTCACAGTAGTCTTAAAATACGCAAATATCCAAGCCAAGTTCTTATTAGGGTTGCGATGAATTCTTATGTAAATATTTCCAAGAGGTATTTGATGTAAGGTGTAACTATAAATGTTTTTCTGTCCCTTAATAAACAGAAAATTACCTATTCATATGTGTTCTTTTAAGATCAAATCATAATCCTCTTCCTTTGCGAGTCATCATTCTTAGTAACGACGAAAAGTCATGCCTATTTATAGTAAGACGCTAGGTATTAAATTGCCCTTTGAAAGATCATACTTATAAGGACAATAATTATTATCGGAAAATGGCTTGAGGACGGAATAGATTTACAACCATTATTTCTTTCTCAACCTAAACTAAATATTTAGATGAAAGAAGAAACTGGGTATTCTCAATCACTCCATAATACGTAAAGTCTTTTTATTGCTATCATCTAAAATTCAGCCTCGACTTTGTGGTAGGTTTCCATTATAAAGAATAAGGAAAAAAGGACACTTATACCTTTACCACATTATTAATCGTATAAACAATAAATAATGTGGTAAAGGTGTGTTCTTTCTCTTTATTCTTTATAATCGTTTTATTGCTATCATTTTTATTATTAACTGTAATTATCCGTAACCACTGAGTAGAGAATCAAACAATAAAAGAAATTATTCCAGTGAAGAATCGAGTCAGCATTGCCGTGATAAAGAAGGTAATTAACACACTCTTAAATGACATAAACTTAATATTCCAATTAATCCAACATCAAAGAATGAGATAAAAACATAATGAGACGCAAAATTATTCTAGCGTACTGAACGTTTCTTTAACTTCTTACAGTTTGGGCTCTTATAATACCATAGATCAAACAGAGGCATTAAAGCACCAAGTTTATCCCATTACTTTTGATTTACGTACCAGATTTACATCTAAACATATCTCTTGCATTAGTTATCATTCCATCTTCCTCCTTTTTGATAGTAATCTACGACTTTCTTCCACCATCCTTTCCCCGCTATATATAAGGCTTCAAACCAAAGTACGGCAGTAAAACACCTCAGCTCAAATTCTCCGGGAGTTTCTCAAAAGTCCATAGTCACAGAGCACGGTCCCTCGATTCCCACCCCCTCTTCCGGTATTTTCCGAATCTTCCAACGGGGTTGCGCACACTTCCCCAAACTCAACCCCGCTCTTCCTTCATCGCCAACCTTTTCATCTCTTTTACGCCTTTCCTTCGACCCATTCCGACCCGAGAAAGAACCTTGGAAAATGGACGTTCCCTCTCTTTTTTCCTCTTTCTTAAAAAGCCGAATGGGCCGTCATCCACAGTATCGCCCGACTCCCTCTCGGCAGACGTTCTATATTTACGCGGCGATAGCTGCGCCACCTCTCTTTGGGGCGGAGAGAAAACAGCGCGTGGGCGAGGGAAGAAATCAGATTCCTCCGCTACTTCATTCTCTTCCCACTCTCGCCCCTGAATTCCTTGCACCCCATGCCACCCTCTTTTCTCTCTGTCCCTTCATTTCCCTCAACGGGAGGTATAAAATCAATAGAGGAGCGACCGCCGTAGACCCTGCAGCGGCAACCCACACCACTCCACCGGCCCAATATCTCTTGCCACAGAACCTCAGCCCTCCCTCCTCCGACGTCGTGAGGAGAAGACGCCGACGCCTTGGAAGGAAACGGATGGACGACGCCATCTCCTCCGCGCCTCGAGGGGCTTGACGCAAATGTTCGTCATCGGGGGTGGTTGATTGACGTAAACGGACCTCAATTCATCGCTGCGAGAATGGAACCGGAATCTGAGTACGACTATTCAGGTTTCCTCGGTCCACTACCGGACTTGGAAGAAGCCCAAGATATATTTTTTCAGAGCAAGATGTCATTCCTATTTTCGAATTTAGGAGAAACTAATAATAATCAACAATAGCGATGAAATAACAGCGCCGTAGCGTTCACTACAGCAACGCTACGACGACAGAAAACGTTCACAATCGAACTTTAGATTGTTAGGAACACATCTGACCTACCTAAGATACTATCACAGCAGGCAGACTTGATTTTTTTTTAAGTGATCTAAAACTAAGTTACGTGGTTAAGTAAAGGAGAGTCAGATTCAAATGAATTGCTTCATACGACGCTTACATTATTATAATTGTCCAAATGAGTATGGAGGTTATCGTAACGATGTTAAATGAATATTAAACCACTTACAATCCATTGGACGATCAAGTTTTTGTTTAAGTTTCATCCTCATTCTAGCTCAGGGCAGTTAATGGTCAAAACTTCACGAGTGTTACTGAATTACATACTTTGGATGTAAGAGATCTCCTAACTAGTTAGCGAATATATTTTTACCTCGCCATTAAAGGGTCTAATAATAATAATAATATATAATCTCGTAGCATCAAAGCCTTCCTCATGATTTTTCTACCACGAATAGGGCTATTATCCAATACAGTTTCTCCAATACATCTTTTGGTAACGTAGCGCCATCTCCTGAGAACTGAGAATGTTCAAATACTTTGTTTAGCATATTAATATATTACACATTCACTTCTATTGAAAGTTAAGTTAATATTACTGCGAAAAGACTAAAATAAAAGGGTTTAATCATAGGTCTATTACATTCAAAACATTGGTGGTATTGTTAAAAGTGCTTCGACAGCTTAGGTAATTTCGCACATGGTCTCCCACCGGGAATCGAACCCGGGACCGCTTTCACCGAAGTCGAACGCGTTGCCCACTTGGCTATCCGGAAGACCCTTCAATAAATTTGTAGTATTCGGCTCGGAAAGGATGTTAAGAAATTCTAGTGCCCTACAACGCAACTGAAAGTATGAAAATTTACGCGCATTACTATGATTCAACGTTTACGAGTATGTAGCTAATTTTACTAACAGTATCCACCAGCAAGTTTGGCCCGACTGAGTGGCGATTTCAGAAAAAGACAACCACCCCCTGAACCGGAATCGGCCGACGTCAACGATTAACCAACTGCTTGCTATGAAAGCGATGACGAAATAGATCATCATCGTCCATATTTAGAATGATGGTACGCGAAATAAATTTTGCAGCCATCCTGCACCTATGACGAACATTCACGGAATGCTCCTGCAGTTGGATCTCGGAGCAGTTTCCAACCAATCCGAGATTAAACTACCACTTGAGATATGCGTTCTGTCAAGTACTTGCAACTGCCTCTTTCTCTCTCACCCTCTCCAATCTTTTTTCCTTGTTCCTTAACCAATTGTATGCCTCGCGGCTTCGAATAATCTTTTCTTCCCTCCGCGTTCCACCATTCATCCTCAAGATGGCCGAGATACGAGCAAAGTTTGAATTGTTTCGGAGCAAACGCAGAAGTTATGTCGAAGCGAGGGCTGAGTGCACACTTTCCATATTGTTTCATTCTCCCCATCACCTAAACTGGAACCGAGTTAACTATAAAAAGGTTAGTGTTCGGTCGGAAAAACAAATAAAATGAACACAAATGCGGAATGATAATAGGTGCCAAGAATAGAATTATTTATTGAAGAACATCCTGAGTACAAATCGACGGAACTCGCGTTATTCCAATTCTCTATAGGAATTCATCTAACCAGATGTAAATGAAAAAAATTGCCTTGGATTTCGAGAGATTCGTTGTTTCTCAAGTCCCCGGTAAAGGATCATCGTCCGATATCTAAATCATTGAAAAATATTAAATGGGCTCCTCGAGTAGTAATCTGTGATTACAATTGAACCTCTTTTTTACAAAACTCATTAAATATTAGAAGTCTGGAAAGTAATGTGAGTGAGAAAATTGGCAAAAGGAAACTTGGCGCTCCAATTACATGTGTATGTGCTTTATTCATTTCAAATTTCATTTAACTCTAAGGAAGCGTGACTCACTTAATAGTTTGCACTAAAAAAGGAAGTTTAACCAACAAATACGCAAAAAACACTAAATGATCTTCTTCCGCGGTTCTGTGTGTACTCGTTTCCTAGAGTACATACATAAATTTATAAGATAGAGAAATATTAACTTGTCATATAAATTAATATAATGTGTAGTATGAAGTAAAATTAATCTCTATATGTACTATAATTTATTATTGGTGATTAAATAATTCGATTACAGGCGTGAATACATTTTAATGAGGAAAAATCTATTGGAAAAATGCTTATAGTTAATAGTATACTAACAGTTTCAGCGCTTCTTATCACTAAATTAGGCATTTCCCGCTGTTTTCCGTGCTGCAGCACAATGATCAAAACAATTCCTAATCCCTCACCCTAACTTATCGAGTTCGCATAGATTCCGATAATTAACTGCACCGCGCTTAATATGTAGAAATATAATTTGCTGATTTAACGCTTCTCACCCCGGGTTATCGGACTCCTCTCCGGGAAACACGGCTCCGCTCTCCACCTAAATACCATTCGCTTGCCTTTTCCTCATCCTTCTTTCTCTCCTCCCCCAATTCCGAAAATATGCCCACTTCCACGGATACGCTACAACTCCCGACCTCTCACTCCGATTATACCACAGCGGACCATCGGGAATTGCGCCGTGGGTGGGCCGGCAAATCCGAAAAACGCTCTCCTCTCCGGCTAATTGGATAACACAGTGGGTCCGAGAGGGAAGACCGAGGGATCTAGAAAATCCGATTTCATAGACTCCTATCTCGCGTTTCGAAATGACGCATGTTCTTCGTCCGGCGAGTGAAGGAGAGATGATAAGTCCGCAAGAGGCAAGATACTCAATATATCGTCGGTATCCTTAGGGTGTATCTTTCTTAGATTCCTATCTCTCCGCGATAATTATTCTGCGCTAACTATCTCCATCGGTAACGGGCTGTCGCGGGAGAGAAAAGGGCTTCTTAATAGCGATGTAAATGAACCGGTAATCACGCAAAGGAAAGAAAAAGACGTGGCGTCTTGTTTACTGCACTACTTCATGACAACCAACGTTTCTCTCGGAAATCGGTCACGTACGCTTTGTTTGAAATAACGCCACATTTATAATTCAAGTTAATATTATTTTAAATCTATTGCAGTTATACATATAATTAAGACATCGTAGAATAAAAAATACTATGAGACATTAGAGCGTGAATTTCCGGTTCTTTTCCAAATTGAATGTACGGTAGAAAAAGTTAAGTCACATCCTCTTCATGACTAAATTAATTTATAAAACCAGTAAAAATATGGATTATATAGCAATAACGATATATGTATGTCTGTCCGTCCCCCTATTTATCTCAGAAACGGCTTGACTTAGAGATCTAAAACAAACTGCATTGTGTTTCTACGATGCTGAAGCCCCCAGGAAAACTATTTTCATCTCTGTAAAGGCCCGGGTTCGAACCAAGGAGCACAAAAAACGTTTCCATGAGAGATGTACGTAAATTACGTTTTCATGACTTGCAGAGGTCGTTTCTTTTACAAAATTAAATTAGAAATAATGGTCCTGCGAAATTGAGACAAGTGCCAAAAGAAAGGAAAATGATCATAGATTCTTATTTTAGTCGTGAATCATTCATATAATTTCGAAATTGCGAGAACTTTGATAAAATAGACGAAATATTCGTATTTTTTTGGGAAATAAACAACCCATCCCTTTGACGACCAAAGCAATTGTTGAACATTGATTTCATTAGTTTTCCCATATAAATGCACGGGGATAACCAGTTAGCATTCTTTTCCATAAGAAATGTACGTAGAATAGGTTTTTGTTACCTGCACATGTTGTTTCTTTTACAAAATTAAATTAGAAATCGAACGAAGTGTCAAAAGGAAGGAAAATGGTCATAGATTCTTATTTTATATAGAGCCGAACTTTTGAAAATTTTGATTTAACACACGGAAATTTCGTAAAATATTTAAGAAATAAACAACCCATCCCTTTGACGACTATGGCCATTGTTTAATGTCGATTCCATGAACTATCCCATATAAGTGCACGGGGATAATCAGTTCTTATAATTTTTATGAGAAATTTACGTAAAGTAGGCTTTCATGACTTCAAAACAGTAGAATAAATATTATAAATAATGGTAAGGAATATATTGAGTTATTATTATCTTACGGCAGAATTATTTTGTGCTTAGGAGAACCAGATTTATACGATAATAGATATATCTTTATCGTTCATTCGATATATTTTGATCAAAAGTCCTTATCATCCATCTCTTCCGTTCTACCCATGCTTGGCTGAGTAGATTTATTAATTTTTAATCCCCTCTGTATGCTTTGCATAGTCTTCATAGTTTATATAGTGTAGTTAATAGTTTATAATTTTAATGTAGAAATTATGATTGTGACGTAGCCAGCAGACAACTGTCCATTTGTTACGAGATTTTTGTAAATAAGTATATAAATAAGTTAATACTATTACGCAGAAATCAAACCGGATTCTCTTTTCTATGCGTTATATACTAAAGGTAATTAATCTTGTTCAGCGATACTTGGAGGAATTCCATATTACTGATGTAGAAATAAATAATAATCACTTGAAGTTAGTAATGACTTATATTATCTAGAGATACAAATATACATTTTTCCCATTAATATTCAAATTTAGACACTAGAAGCACATAATTAAGAAAGCTGCAAGAAAAAACAGGAAAACCATTAAACACGCCTACTCCTTTTTATAGCATTTATTTCCGAGGAAATAATTGTCAGTTCGCTTCCGTTTATATCGAAGCACATAAGCATTTTCCTCTCTTTAAAAGAGTTTTTTTTTCTTTCTTGACAAAATATCTCGAGTTAGATGTTTTTTTAAAGTAGAAATTGATGTTCGAAAGCAGAGAAATAATATTACGAAGTTGTACAAAGCATGGAGCACTTTCCTTTTGTGAAATGTTCCGTTTAGACCAGCAAAAATCGTCCCTAACTATTTACTGATTAGTTTTATCGATGAGGGGCGTAGCTCCATCCCCCATAATCTATAGAAGTATTCATTCAGAACCAAATTTCAATTTTCAAGAGTCTTATCAAATCATACTCTGTCGCTGAAAACACTTCTTCATCGGCAATACTTCCTTACGCTGAGAATGAATTACTTCGCATTACAACGTAAATCAGACAGTTTTGGTTCCAATATTTAGGTTCACCCTTCTCCCTTCCAGAAGCAAAAATTCTGGTTATTTTATTATCAACTCTATTGCTTAATTATTCGACACGAAAACGGGGTCTTGTGTAAATATGTATGCTCAAATTCTCGACTTGTTCATTACTCGAAAATAAGTGAAACATCGCAGAATCTGTGCTGTAGTTTCTGATGCAAGCCAGTGCAATATTCCTGAACCATATCGAACGGGATCGCTTCATCACCATTACTTTCCAGGGAAAGTAAAGAAAATACTGCGGAGGCAACGACGTCCGCTTCCAAATCGTTTATCTATTTCAGCTGCACGTCCGCCGATCGTCCAGAGACGCACCAGACCGCTATCCGCAATACCACTTTTTTCACATTGACGAACCTATGATCGGTGGAAGTGGAGCAAATAATTCTCGCAAAGGGGGAATCCCGGCCAACGCGTGATGAAGTGGGTGCAGTGGCTATGCCAGCAGACGCAGACGCTTTACGATGCGCCGCGGTGGATCCGCATAAGGAAGAGGGCCACTCGCGGCTTTCAACTGGTGCGGAATATGCGAATATGAAGGAGATATGGGATCCCGGGAGGACGTGAATTTACACAGCCGGAAGGTTTAAACTCGGATTTAGCCGGTTTCGCTGAGTTGCCGTAAATTTTCGTGGTTTATGACATATGAACTCATCGCAACATCGGGAGGATCTAGTTCCACAAGGTGTGGGGAGAATCCTCCATGGAGACGAGTGTCTCTCCTCGGTCAAGACGGGCAAAATCCGACCCGCGGGGCGGTTAAAAATTGCGAAGGAAACGGAAAGTCGAGGGAGAGAAAGGATGGATGGTGAAAGGAGAACGGAAACAAAACGGATCCTCTTTGGCGTGAATGCAATACATGGAGCCAAAATTTCACACTTGGCGAGAGCGAGCCATGTAGGTTGCCCATAAAGAGGTCGCAAGTGAAGCAAAAATAAAAGAGGCTGGGCGGGGAAAGAAATGGAAGATGACAAATTAGAACGAATGCTCTGACCTAAGCAAATCCTCCGGATGAATTATACACATGCTCTCTCCACTGGAATATACCTTGGGGGCTTTAATCATAGATAACTCTAAAATAATGTACAGCTCTGGAAAGGAAATGCGAGAAGCGCGCATTCAGAGAATTGTAGCGAGCCCCAGAGACTCCGGTGTGGTGCTTCCTACAAAAGACAACTTCCGAAGGCGTCAGGCGTTATTTAACCAACGATATTTTTGAATTTCTGAGCGAGAATCGCTCAACTTTACGATTGCGTTCGTGCAGAAATCGATGATGGATTGAGAATGGAATCTTCGAGGAAATTCCAAAGAGCGTAAAGGAGTGTAGTGGATCAAGAAAACTTACAAGAAACGTTCTTTAATTTCATTCGTAGCTAAATTATGATCGATTACGTTTTACTCATTTTCAACAAAGCTTATGAGGACGATTTTTTTTCCTAGGTATGAAAGGTTATACTATTAAAAAATTTCGAACAATTTGAAACGGTCTCCAATTTATTTTTCTTTGGGTTGTTTTCTGGTACGTGAAATTGTATCAGGCAGTGGAACATATGAGTATCAATTTTAATCCTGTCTAAAAAAAATTCACCCACTTCTTTAAAATATCTGCAGTAGAGAAACAGAAAATCTCATCCAGTAATCATTTTACTTCTCCGTCGATCATAATCATCCTTCTGTACTCCAATGGGTCTTAAAGGCATTTCCTAGCATCGTGAATCTCGCTATTTTATTCTATAGTTATGGGCAGTGCAAGTTTTAGTGGATTTTCTGGACTACTCTGTAGAAGGTATTTGTAACGAGCGATGAGATTAATAACGATAGACCAACGATAAGATTGGATAGCATCGAAGAATATAATAGGGTAACCATACGGCGGCTTGCAGGGTAAAAATCTAAATCTAAAATCACAAGAACGGAACAAGTTTGAGAGAACAGGAGTTGTCTGTGAAGGTGGGATTTTAAGATAGATTGCTGTGTTCAAAATTCTATATTTACGCTATGGAAGATGGTTAGGAAGTAATGCCTCACATGTGTTCCAAAATGATTTTCTAAATGGACATACGAATTTCAACTATTTTTTAAGATCTGAAAATAATTGACATTAGTCCTTGAATTAGTAGAAATGGGTACAACTTATAAACACACCTTTACACCAACCAAAAAGATAATAAACACTGCAGCTTCATCAAATCTTACTAGATGTGAATTTTTACCTGGTGAATAACTAAACTTCTTACCTAATTTTTTTCCGATAGCATCATAAGTGTGCTACAAAATTTCAAAAATTGAGACAATCTGATCTGGCTTAAATTGAATTTTCTTCCATTCATGTATTTTTTATAAGTAATGTGAGTGTATTTTCGATATCCTTTTGATATTTGAATGAAGCAAGAGGAAATAAATTTCGGATAAAACTCTGTCTAATAGAGGTAATGTTTAATTCAACCATGAATGCCGACGAAAGGCTTACCCTCTTCAAGGGCAGGTCAAGGACCGTTTGGAAATAACGACATAGGACCCACGCTCCACCTTGCGGAGGGTGAAATGTAAAGAATCAATATACCACTTGAAATCGCTTTCCATTCAAAAATAACACAAATATCGTAAATTGAGCGTAATATTGCGTGACATAAATTCATCTGTAGTTCATACTTCATATATAACTCAGTTGCATGCGTTCTTGACTGGAAGATCGTAAAAGTTCTACCTCAACTACCTCTCAAGTTTAAAATAAATTCTATTGAATGTCAAGAAATCCCTCAATTAAATCTGTCATCCCAGTACTATTTCTTTCGGCTATTTATTAATTTTTCTGGTTAATTCATTTCCGAATGATAAATCATCGTTTTGTTTTCGCATCTTGTGATCGTAATTAGGGCTAATCGTATCATGTCGTACGCGTAGGCGTATCTAGTAGAGATACCGACAATTTCAATGCCAAATGAGATGAAGTCATCCGGTGGATATAAGAAGACTAAGAGACCGGCTTTTGTTCCCTGATGAGATTTACCAACCGCAATCAAGACGTTCGTGACCCTTTGAACTATGAATACCTCGACCAAAAAGCCTTGGAAGCCAAGATTAATAAGACATTTGTGATAATTATAAAGCTCTGAAAGTTTTCCGTACATTCTCTTCAAAATTTAATTTTGCACCCCAACGAACTGAATGACTGCTCGAATCAAGGGTATAAAGGGCATGCAGTGTATTAACGTAGATGTAGATTTATTCTAAAGGCAAATATAATGTTAGTTTCTCACACCAGATAGCCAAGTGGACAACGCATTCGACTTCGGTGACAGCGGTCCCGGGTTCGATTCCCGGTGGGGGCCTATGTGCGAAATGACCTAAGCTGTCGAAGCACTTTTAACAATACTACTACTACTAGTTTCTCACAATAACTTAGAGTTCACGTTTAGATTGATTGAGTATCCTGTTTGACTCACGCTAACCTTCGCGAATTTCAGATGATCAGTTCAGAAACTAAGATGTACTACCTGATATTTAAAAACGGGCCATATTTGCGTAAGGTCGACATAACCTACCAATTTTTGGTGTCCTAATAAAAGGCACATTAAAAAATGTACTGCTGCTACAAATTTCAAACTTTGGTTAAAGGTGTCTCAATTGCGCTTTTTAAATTTCACTTCCAACATGATCCCATGATGGATATGATTGAAACTCAGAATAATTGGACGTCTACATGGTTACATTTTGTTACTCAAGTATCTCCGATCGAAAACTCTCAACGAACGGAGAGTTAATCTTCGTGACATAGTACTTAAACACCGACTGAAACAGCTGGAACGATGACAGTAGATAGGATATTTCCTGATACACTTCTATTCGCTTCACATACTTCAGCAATCGACTATTGGAACTCCCTTAAAAGCAACATGTTACCCATCAGGATCCGCTGCGGCTCAAGGAGGGGCACGTTGTTTCAACAGTTCCAACTAATGTAACTCTTCGGTAGGTCGTTACCGGAAAGAGGGACGCCAAGGAGGGATCTCCCCCTCTGGGATATGAACTCGGCTCCCTTTCGATGGCATTTCTCTCCTGGGGTCGTCGCCCGCGAGAGACGGGATCACGTTTTCGAGTGGATATCTGCATCTCCCGGAGCGACCGATGAGCTCATTCGGAGACCGCGAGGCATTGTACCGCGGACCGAGCGGGCGTAGCAGTAGGACGGCGCACATCCCCGGCGCAAAAGGACCCGAAGAATAAGAGGGAAGCGGCCGCCCGCGGCGGCTGCGGGCAGGCGGAAGGCGTTGAACGCCGTGGGACGATGGGGGCGAGCGATAGCGGATATTTAGTCGCGAGTCGGGAGTGGAGCAAGTCGCAGATAAAGGATAGGGTGCGCGGAGGGAATCCGAGAAATGGCGTTGGATGGCCTCCGAGCGATACATCTGCAACAGATCGGTCCCGGGACGCAGACGTAGATCCGAGAGGATAAAAAGCGTGCAGGAGTAGATGGGCCAGGAGACGTGTTTCCGGGTGAAACAGATGGGATCTAATGGTTTATCGGGGGGATCTTGAAGAAAGGACACGTGGGGTCTAGAGGGAGAGAATTTGATTTACGTGGGAGAGGAGTTATCGTTCGGTTGCAATCCGTTGCATCCGAAAGGAACGAGCTATACGTGAGAGGAATCGTCTCGCCGCATCGCCGCTAAGTTTCCGCGGTCCAAACGACTGCCGCGAGGAAAATCCTTAATTAAAGAACGAGGGTTAGAACGCCGGGGGATGAACGAGCATCCGTTTCAATCTCGAATCGATATCGGACTCATAGAGGTTATGTGTGCCCATAAACGGCGCGAGCCTTTTGTTCGAGTCGCTCGGGAGATTGTCACGGGGCCTTATAGAGTTGGGAGATGCGCTTGTCTCGTGGAGGAGATGGGGGCGACCGTCCTCGGGGACTGACTCCCGACAGAGCTGCTCGGAGCAGCGTTGCCGTCGTAAAGAAGCGAGAGGCGGTGTATATCCCGTGAACGTCGACCTATGCCGCGATCGCAAGGTCTCTTGTTCGATTCCTGGGTGATACATGCACCTCTCGCTCCGGAAAAATTAACTCACCTTGGCTGCCGCTTCCGATGCAAATTCAGCACTGAGCCGGTTACCTAAGGGTAATTGTTTCATCAGTGGGTCTTACCTGGAAAGAGAAATGAAATATAATTAGCGAAGAGTTCTAAAATGAGAAATAATTCTTTGTAATTTATCAGTTATGAAAAATATTTTTTATGATAACCCATTATTAAAGACAGAGGAGCTTTCAGGAATGAGCAGAAAAGGATATATCTTCCCTTTAAGTAATGTATGCTCAAACTAAGCTTAGAAAATAACCCATCTATTTTAGTTCAGTTCTTACAAACAAGTATTTTAGATAAATTTCCTCTGCGCAGAAAAATTATATTATATGAATACTTTAAACCACAAAACAAAGTATATATATTAAAAATTCTTTTCCCTGTGTATTACCGCTTTATGAAGACCTCTACCATCCAAAATACAGAAAATTCAATCAAAGTTTTTTATGTTACTGCTCATCTTCATAAGTCTACATCCAGGGAATGTATGCTCGTAATAATCCTCGTGCCCCCCTAAAGACGACCTCTGAATTCGCTATTGATTTTAACTGTAACACATATTATTCGTTAAAATAGTGCAATCACTCCCTCAACTCACAATAGCTTGAAATAAATGTCTCACGTAAGACGCAAGAGGAAAATTGGAGATGGGGCAATATGACCTCTAGTAATCAGTTTTTATTTGTGAATTTGGTCGAAAGCTTACACTTACAACTATCCCTACTTATAGTATTTCGCTTTTTCAACAAGAATTATTTTTAATTCACCACATTTATAATGCACATATAATAGAAAGTATGATTTTCCCAATTCTCACTAATCTAAATCTCGAGATATTTCTTTTCAAGAGGAAACGAACTTTGATTGTAACAGAAATTCGATTTCGTGGCGCTTAATTCCATCTCACTGACGTATACTGGAAAAGCTGCAGACAGGTTTATTTCTACACAAACATCTAAACTCTCAGAAGAAGAAGAGATATTTCTGGCACGGAAATAATTTTACGAGGCATAATTTTTTCGAAGTCTAAACATTAAACAGGTGAGGCTTTATATACGCAGGAGAGGAATGACAAATATCATAACTGGGAGCATTTTGGAAAGGCAAAATATTCCCTGAATTTGAATTTACGTCTTCAGATGGCGCGCAATAACTTATCCTTAAGATCAAAACTGGGGACATTTCCTAAATTAACTAATAAAAAGAATCAACGAATATAGATACTTCACTTGCACGGTTAGAAATCCCTTAAGATTACGTTTGCCAAAGTTTGTTGACGATGGAGGAACATTTTAACTTCCCATCAAAGAATAAATCTCTTAAAGCGTGGAATCCTTGTTTTATCGAAATTGCGTGAGATGAATACAGGTAGTGGATCGGCGAGCCAGGTACCTCTCCAGAAAGGGACAACAGACCGTTCTCGAACCATAAAATTCCCACATTTTCTAGTTTAGAAATCACCGCATAAATCAGGAGCGGCGTGAATCACTGTCGAGAAAGGAGATGATTGTCACGTGAAGGGACCGCAAACCTTTTGAGCGAAACACGTGACTCGTAAGGCCTATTTGGAACGCCTTCCAGTTTACCCCTCTCGTCCGATGGAAGATAAGGATTCTTCCTGAGAAGAAGAGGAAGAGCTCCGAAAGGGATTCTGCGAAGAGGAGGAGACAAAGATGAAGATGAAGTGGAGGGAGATGGGGAGAAGATGGAGGATTGTGCGCGCGGGAGAAGTGGTACAGGAGGAGCATCAATCTTAATGCATCTCCGATATCCTCTCCTTTCCCATTCCGTCACATCAGTTTTCCTTAAGGGATCCTCTCCAACACACTCCGCGGTGACTTTAAGACTCGTGATAAGGTCACCATTAGCGATTGTTAGGTATTCCCTAAGAGGAAGCTCACTTGACAACTGATCAAGGTAACAATTCAACCCAAACTTCTCTCATACGCTTTTGTTCGAAAGTCTGCCGATGTAAGGTAGGTCGACGGCTCTGATGCTCTATCCTTGGCTTCTAATAAACTTTCTTCTCATAAAGATACCAACCGTTCCATGAAGTTCCAGGATGTAAAAACCGGGAGAAAACGAAAAGTTGTCCATATCCGTTAACCATTAGCCTCATAGTTTAATTCTTCTGAGCCACACTAAAATGGACTTCAGTTTATCATTTAACAACACTCCATGAATTGTAAGAGCAGTTTCATTCACAGTTATCTGCTTCAAACATTTTTTTCATTTATCTAATTTTCGCTACATGATTTCGAGCAAATACAAATTAAGCGTAAAATAACACCCCCAAAAATGTTTAATAGGTGCTGATTTCTCTTTAAAACTTCTGTAATAGTTAAAATTTACTTCGCAAGAATATCGGAGGTAAATAGATGCATTTTGGAACAAAATTAGATTGCATCTAAAGATACCTTAAATTTAGTGTTTGCCAAAATCTCTTAAATACAGTTTTAAAATTCCTTCAAAGCCAAATCAAATTTCTGAGTTCTTTTCAAGCAAATAAATCATTGCTAATTCATGCGTTACTAACAATTATTCTCGCAATTAAAGTATCTTGTAGTTTTGTGATCATTTAAATAAACTAAATTCTTTTGTATGTATCCTTGCAATCGGAACGTTGAACAATTTTGCTACTTTCAGTATTTTTAGCTGAGTGTCGGTTACCCATTAAAGTAAATAAACCGATAATAAGAAATGGACAACATGAGAGAGCATGAGTTTTAATCAACTCTCGTTAAAAATAAATTAAATTGTTCGAGGAGGAGGATTGTTGGAATGAATAAAACTTTTCCTCTCCCATTAAAATGTGTCCTCACCCGACTACAAAGAGTAAACTGCTGTGATGAGATTTCATTAATTTTGAAAGTCATAAAGTTATCCTTACGAAGTTATTAACGTTATTCTCTTCACAGCTGCACAGTTTTCTTCCAATTCACTTTTGGGCTATAAATAAAATGAATGTGAGATAATGACAGTGATGAATTCTTAGGAAATGCCTTTTGCCTGATTATAAAGAAAACCTCGTTCAATCCTTGACCTTTCTCCGTTGGTGACGAACCTCAACCATAATCGGCTGTCGATTAGAAAATGGATCTCATATCATCCGGATTTTAGTAGAAGTGACAAAGTATACTCAACTGTGCTAGTATATTAAACAGTAAATTATAGGCATTCATATTTAATATCGGGGGTTTTACAATGAGAATACAACTAATAATTTTGAATTGAAAAATGACGATTATGGTAGTTTATTAGTTAACGAATGGGAAAATCGGCAGATAACTTCAAAATACGTAGTAAGGAGGTTCTTATGACCCGATATCATGGATTACCCAATTCCCAAGTAATTTACGCTCTACTACTTTGCTGAGATAGAGATTTCATTAGAACTTGAGCGTACGCTCCATAACCACAGAACAAAGAGAACCAACCAATGGAAGATAAAGCTTTCCAATAAATGGCTGAGCACTCATGTCGTTCAAAGGTATTCCTACCCAACAACAGTACTTTCCGATAAAAGAATAATTAATCCATCCTCATGTCTTTAAAATGAATAAGCATCACTTATCTTTCGAACAGTACTAATTATACCCTTTTTAATTCCGTGTAATGTATTCAGCAGGATAAAAATTAAAATAAATTCAGACTTCTTAAATATATTAAATTAAAACGGTTCGATAAGTAAAATCAGCTTCTTTGCTCTCTTAACAACAGACCGAAAAAAGAAAAAAATCAAAGCGGAAACACGAGCAGAAACAAATTCCTCCCTCATTAACGCGCTACTCCCGAAAGCCCCGAAGAAAAATCATGACAATTAAAACGTCACGGGCGGAAAAAAGGAAAGCGCGAAACAAGACGTCAAACTCGTAAAAAAGGACCGTAAAAGTCATCCGTGAAATAACGAGACACGCTGTAAAGTTTAAGGAAGGGGTGTGGGGCGATCCTCAGCCTCCCATTGCCATCAAAGTTTATGTTCCGGCGGCGTTCGCACGCGTGGCGGAATACGACGATAGTGGAAGAAGTGTGGAAGGGGGAGGACTTTTACGAGCGCCGTAAGTGGCGGAGAGATGGGGACATAAAATTACCAAAGGCACGCGCGCACGCCATCCGCTGCCGTGAGAGGCTCTGCGGAGACATCGACGGAATTGCGAGGAGGGGGAGGCGCTGGAAGCCGGGTGTTGAGTGACTCGTCAAGTAGGACGGCTCCCGAGGGCCCCCGGTGCAGGAGGGGGGAGGGCGATATCTCAGAGGCTGCAAGGGGGCGCGAAGTCGTGGGAGTTGGGGCCATCAAAGAGGCGGTTTACTGCCCGGCGAATGGGCAAACGACGTGAGGAGAGTGCGTCCTACATGTGAGTGCGTGTGAATACGCGGACAAGTGTGCGAGTGAGAGTGTGTACGCTGGGAAAAGCTGACCCTTGCGACCGATCACGGCCTTAAGCGACTACCTGTGCGTTTGAAGCAATATTTCTGCGCTTTATATGCGGGTGAGCGCGGATCTATAAAACGTCGGGGAATACGCTCTCGACCGCGATAAAGCCAACCGGCGCTGTTAAACCCTAGTGGACTCTTTTAAGGAGATTATGTTCGGTGTTATTTGCTCGAGGACGTTTAATGCATTCCTGAAAGACCGAAGGCGGCATCGGAAAGGAAAGGAGACGATTACCGCGAGACAATGAGGCTTCCATGGCGTGTTTGCGTCAGGTTTTGCATTTCCAGCAATCCGCGGGAGTATTTTATAGCTTCTGGTTCGTGTTCGTTTGCGAAAGAAACGAAAGGGTGCATCCGAATGCGAACGCTGCATAATTCACGGAAGAATCTTGAATCTCAGCGTGAAAAATTGCGGATTTTCGCGACCTAAGACTGTTTTGACCTGGAAAATATTACACGTTTTTTAGATGGATATCGGTCTAAATTTGAAAGATAAAAGTTGCACATTGAAGCTTCTTCAAGTGGATGGGTTTTCCGCAGCTGCAGCGCAAAGTATGTTACCTCGTGAATATCGAATGACTTTTTATAGGCCAAATGAAGAAGGTCAAATTTCAGGATATGTTAGTTTGGCGAGGAAAACACTGAATAAATCACAAATATATATAACAGAAAATTTAGAAAACCTAAAGTAAATAAAAGCCAAAAGTTTCCTCCTGATCGCTTTGACAATCAGCGTTTCATTGGTAAACATGGCAAGCAAAATAATGTATACCTAAAACCACCTTAAAAATTATACTATTAGTCGCAAAATAATTATCAGATTATCTTCAAATCATTTTTCCCAAGCTAGACCGCCTGACGATGCAAATAGATCTGAATTATTTTTAGTGATGCAGGTTATTAATTCGGTATTTGTAGAAATAAATCCATTTTCAATACCCGCTTCCAACGACAGTCAGAAATTAAGAAAAAATACACTGTGGAGCAACTCCATAGAGTCTAACCAACCTGTGCTCCCTGATGGAACTAACTATATCATATTTTCTCTAGGAAATTTATTGGCAAATCAAAACGTTGACTTATCAAGCAATGGCATTCTCCAAAAATAGACAAAAGCAGCAGAACATGCATTTCAGACCGGAATAAACCGCTGCCTACTTAGAAATACCCACCGCACTTGAAATGCTCAGCGATTCGGAAATATCCTTCCCGTTAACTAATCGCATAAACACCGTAGCTTAAAAGTTCAGCCTGTGCCCCACACGAAGCATAATCCTGCGACGGCCCCCTGACATTCGGCGGCGATAAATCAGCGGCGGAACACAAAAACCGACAAAACGCGCACGGCGACGCGATTTATGGCCCCCGATTCATCTCCGGGAGCGGCATTTTCGCATCGACTGCCTCCACTCCTTCGAAGCGCGAAAGAACAACATCATCGGGGGAGAAATCGCGTGCGGTGCGAAAAATCTCCAACAAATCAACGGCGCCGTCCGGCGGGAGACCATTGGCCCAGTGCGAAAACAACGAAAAAACGGAGGGCGAGAAAAATCGCGATCCGAAATGAAGGGATAAAGAATACGCCCCCGCGGCATCCGGAGGGATATTTGCGAGCGCGGGGCGGCGACAATAAAACCTCGCCAAAGAGGGGATGAAAGGGGAAAAAGGGAGAATCATCCGTAATCCAGCGATGGAAAAAATGAAAAAAGCGGAATAAACGAAAGGACTGCGGAGGGGAAAACAAAAGGCGAGTCCGCCCCCGAGCGCGGGAGGGTGCGGGGCACGGCGCGGCGCACACATGCGCAAGAAGGGCACGCAGACAACGGCGGCCCTGCACCAAAAAGGAGGCGCGCGCACGGAGAAGACGGATTAGCGCGATACGAAAAGTTTAACCGCTCGAGTGGGAAGGCCGTAAGGAGAGCAATTGAAGTGTCCACCAGTCATGCGATCGAAGCAAGAATCGCTAAGTACGGTTCCGTCTGGAGTTTTCTGCTCGGAAATTGGGTTAAGTTTGGCCGTTGGGGTGGACGTGATTTACGTTCGTCATGAACGGGGGACAATCGACACGTGTTTCTGTTTGACGTAAATCCATCACATAATACTGGATGGAGAAAGGGTTTTCGGTTTGGCATTTAGGATATTGTAAAATGCTTCAATCTTATGTACGAGCTTGCTGAAAGCGCTTTTTATGCGGAGACTGTCGCTATATGGCCCACATTTGTTTTACTCCTATGGGTATTCCAGTTTTCACCTCAAGCATTTGTTTTGACAAAGGCTGCGGGCCGCAGATAAAATACCTCGGTGTATTTGAAATGTTATCAGTTATTCGAAAATCTGTTTACTTTTCTCACGAGATGATGGTTTAGTAAACTATTTCACAATAGAGATACGATATCGATTACAAAAAATATACTTGGTATAACTTCAGTTGTGTAGCTTTTGGATTGAAAATAGTTAGGAAATAGTAAAAACAAAATTATTTGGAAGAATTTAATGCTAGGTCCCGCACATGTTTTTCAAAAGTTGAAGTTCGAAGCATATTATCAATAACACCAAAGCACAGTGAGTTTATCTCTCGACTGTAGTGATAGCTGCAAATAAATGTTTGGAGCTGTAGAATATTATGGACTGACATTTCACTGTTTTATTGCTAACGAGGCAATACGTAATTTAGTATTCCTTCGGTATTGTGCGGCTAATGTGAAATTTGTTTCTTACATAATGCCATTGGGACAAATAAAAGAGACCACCTCAAAAATAGTCAATGAAAGGCAGGTGTTTTTTAGAGAGAGGGAACTTTGAAAAGCAAAAAAACACTTCATAATATACCTCAACATTAAATGTCTTAGAGTACTTGAAAAAAAAACAAATTGCTTACAATGAACAAGAAACCAAGGAGCTACAGCTACCATCCGGAAAAAGAAGTTTTAGATGACATGACAATGAACATTTCGATTTGTATTTTATAGGAGAAAAGGTGCCCTCATAGTCGTGAGTCGTGTAGACCAAGAGGGCTCTGGTTCGATATGGATAGATCTACGCAAAAGAGGGAGATCAGAGAGAGGGAGGGCGAGAGAGAGAAAGGGAGGAAGAGGGCGGCGGGGATGGAAAAGCCAGGCTGCTGCCGTGGAGAGATATATCTAACCGCCATCTAATTACGCAGGCAGTAAAACCCCATGTGAATTACGCCCCGGGCGTGGGAGGGGAAGGAAAAAATATAAGGAGAGGAAAGGGGAGAATAGAGTTGGAAATGGAGACGTGGAAGGGGGATGAGGAAAGGAAATACGGATCCAATTCAGATAGGATCGCGGAAAGGAGAAGGGTCGGGAAAGGAGCGCGAATGCAGGAAAGGAAGGATTACGTTTTAGAGAAAAGAGCTCCTGATTTACGAGAGACTATCCAGTGAGCTTTGATGAAAAACGCCCGGGCCTATATCATATTAAAGCGGGAGATTGCGGAAAAACGCATACGAAAATTACGTTTCGCGGGCGACGGTTTATCTGCTGATTTGATACTATATGCCGGTGCTTGATGGCGCAATTGAAGTATTAATTGCGCGGATTGGTTTAATGCGGGAGCGAAAATATTGCGAATCGTTTCGTTGATAGTATAACCTGCGCGATTTACGGGCAGCTGTCGAAAAATCGAGATCCGATTTTGATTTTGTCCGAAAATTGCGTGGTGGAATATGGTACCTATATCTTTCGTTCACAGCCAGCCGACCTAAAAACAGTGGCTTTAGTGGCAAATACGTTTCGCGTAAAGGATGTATCGACATTGATTCGTCTAGCATTCTATTAGGACGAAAGCCAACGTACATTCTATCGCTGCGAGATATCTTAGACTTTTTCTCCGTTTATGTGAATGACTGGGGACATCAATATTACCGATGGTAAAAACTTTACGTTAAATTATAGTGCGAAGGTGAATTTTATTTTGTCTATGAATTTTTGGTGTTTGCAAAATGTCGGTCTAGGTGGTGTAGAGGATTAGGTATGTACATACTAGCCTAGAAGCACTTAGGTCCAAGGTTCGAGTCCCGGTAGTGGCCTTTGTGTTTGAATTCGTTTGCCGTTAGTTTCCTCACGTTAATATGTCCATCATGGATGTTGGAGTGTTACCTTTGATGGGGAGTAGGTAAATAAATAAATAATACCGAGCATTTTATCAAGCAGTCCAAGCTCGGAGGATGACATTTACCTTGACGAACCGAGTGAATTTTTTTACAAAATTCCTCAAAATAATTCCCTCTCGAATGGAGTTAAAAAAAGCCACCTACCATAATACATAAACACGCACTGTTGAATATTTTTTTAACCACGTTACACTATTTTTATATGTGTTATGTCCATCGGAAAGAATACGTAATTTATTCATTGAAACTTAAAAAGAGAATGTACACACAAAATGTTCCAAGTACGATACCCAAAAAATTGAATAAAATGGCATTTTATTTCCATCGGAAGGAGCATTTGTGATGAAACGGCGAGATCACTTTTTTAGGCAAAGGAGAAAGGTGAATATTGTTACGCGGAGAAAGACAAGAGAAGTGGGCGAGCTATTTTATACGGAGTAGGAATAATTCTCCGCGATGAATATTCCTCTTCTTGCATAAAACAAGCGCATTTAGGAAGTGCCGCCGAGTTTTCGGGCAGAGAGAAAAATGGGGGGATGGAATTCAAAATGGAGGAGGCGAAAATGAAAACAGATAGAATAAAAGGAAAAAAAGGTGAAAGTGGTGAGAGGGCGATGCGGCAGGACAAGGAGAATGGGAGAGCGGAAACGCGCGAGTGAAAGGTGTGTTGAGAATGACGAGAAAATTAGCGCCAGAAGTACGCAACGCCCAGAAAAGGAAGAAATTACTCCAAGGAGCGAAAAGCTGTCTCTGGTGATAATTCCAAAATGCAGCGAAATGGGTGCTTATGTTTAAAACGTTGGGATACCAAACCAGACTCAGTTAAACGACTAGTTCTCCAAATTTTTTTTCTAAGGTGAAATCTACTGCAATTTCCAGCATCTGGAAAATATTTTTTTCCAATAATTTGAGCCGAAACAATGCATCGCAAAGTAAGATATTTCAGCCTCATACAGTGGTAATTATCATTAAATATGTTAAAGTATTCTGTTGAGTATTTCTATGGATTGTATTATAATCGAGTACGGGCATTTTAAAAGTGATATTACATTAAGGTTTCGATAAGTTTCTTGGGCCTCCGATTTTGCTATTCAGAAACGCAATTTTCACGTTAACACAAGCAATAAGAATTGTACAAATTCCGCAAAATTCCGATTAACAAATTGTTGAAACTATAGCCCTCCAAGATTCATTTTAAAAACCGTACAGGAATGCGAATCAAAAGGATGATTAGGAATATTTCAACACCCCTCCAACCTAATCCCAGCGATACCTATGCAATTAATACAAAAATTTGTATGACGGTACGGTAAGCAAAAACTGAAAGATCCCTTGCAAGTTACATCACACTGGAATGTGAATCTAAAAGATGTCTTGCAAAATGTTCACAGTTCTGCAGACTTCAACTCAACCCTATCAATGCATTTACAACAACAATCAACATCCGCAATATAGCAAGCATCAGCTAAAAAAACTCCTGAGCTGTCTAAAGCCTCAGCTTCATCAACCGACCAGCCCTCGTCAATTCCACCGAAGACAGCGGTTCGAATCGCAGAACAAACGTCGTTCATATGAGGCGCGTCGAATTGTGCACCGAAAGCATTACCGCCTTTCCCCGCAAAACTCCTCCTCCCGCCGCGCTATAATTGCTTTTACGATACGACGGATATTGGTCATACGTTGCAACTGATTTTTAAGGTCCCGAAGATAGGCCACAGGTCCCGGTACAGAGGCAACCGCGCTGAAATATTTCAGGTAAGAAAAAAGTGAGAGATTAACCTCACCTTACGGGGGAACCAGATACGGAGTGGTTAAGTACGAAGTCCTGATAAGGGTTCGAGTGGAAAGGGAAGGGCACCAACCGTACCCACCGCCGAACGGCGCCACTGCGCCTCCCTTCGATTTTCCGGAGGAATAAAAAAAGCAAGAATCGCGCATCCGTCAGCAAAACGTCGAGGCGATGTTATCAAGGAAACCACATCTCACAGGAGGGGGAGGTTAGACACGGGAGGAAAGAAGGAAAGAGGGAGAAGCCGGGAGTTACGATCTCCATAGGAACATTCGCGTCTACCCACGCCCACCTCGTATTCAAAAACGGAAACGCATCCCTTATTCCCACGGGACACCCCCGCCTCTTCCTTAATCACACCCTTTTCTCCCTCTTTCCTCGGGTGGCCTGCCGACACACGATAAGCCCCCCGGATCCCATAACTCTCCAAGTAATGATCGAATAATGGCATTCAAGTCACGAAATTTCAATTCCAGGCCGTGTGTCCCTGTCCTCCGCAAACAAAGCCTCCGCGAAGACGGAAGGCGCGAAGGTATCGGGAGGGTGGGCGCGGGGGCGGGATGGTTAAAGCGGGGGGTTGTGGGGTGGGGGAGATGGGGAGATCATTAATCCGAGAGGTGTGGAGATGCGGTAAGGAGCAAGAGAGGGTGGACCCGTATAAATTAAGGGAAAAGGAAAGAAGGAGAGAAAGGCGGGGAACGGTTAATTTTTGCAGTGCCTCTTGACGGTTCCAGTGGAAGCTGCGGTTTCGTTCCCCAGAGGAACCTTCATTTGTCTGCGTTGTGACGTTAATGCGGGGCATCGGGACATTATTTGGAGCGCTGAAAGGTCTCGGGGAATATAAATAGTAATTAATCACAATTACTGAGAGAATTGCCTCCCTTCTTGAGCCTTATCTCGGATTCTTATGCTTGCGCGCAACATCAAGTGGTATCATAAATGATGCATACCCTCTTAGGCGGATGAAAAACTAACTGCTGCCCGAAGGAATTCATTAATTCGAGGATATTAAGCGTAATAAAATACAGCGATATCTGATTCCTTCTCTGTTTTGGGAGCTGTTGTCCTCTACGGATAAGAACGGTTCAACCCCATGGAAAATTTCGCCAACACTCGGTGTTTAACTTTGTCAGCTTTCCTTCGACCTGGGCTTCATCTTTTTTATGACTATTTTGCTAACTTCGGTAGAATCTACGGCCATTAAAGAGAAATCGAGAATTAATTAATCGAGAAAGTGCAGCGTAAGGCGATACGTTTTGTTAAAAAGTGCTACGATAGAGAAGCAAGTGTAACGCAAATGCTCACAGACGCAGGTTGGGAATCCTTGAAAGAAAGGAGATTAGAAGCTAGGCTGCGATTGTTAGATAAATTCAGAGGAAATACATTTTCGGA
>KZ308287.1:966387-1023750 GCA_000376725.2 Ladona fulva | reverse complement strand
CATCATTCAGTTTCTTTCTGGCAGACTAAATCTTTTCGAGCAACTGCGGGACTATAATATTGGAAATATTCAAGATACTTGCATTTCTTGTAATTAATGCATATAAATTATGAAAAGCAATTGCGTAAAACCTTAATTTACTTTCAAGTATTGGATTTCTCTGTAACTGATAGGCTGTCTGTTGTGGACACAAAGTAAAACCGCGCATTAAAGATTCTGGAAGAGATAAGAAACGAATATTTAAGATTTTAATTCGTTTTACTTCGTTTACATTCTCTTTATTATCAAATCGAGCCAAGCATAAAATATAAACGACAGCATTTTAAAATTTATAATAAAATTAAAATTATACTCTACAGAGCTAAAAATTGGGCTCATCTTCATATTTAATTTAACATCAGAATGTTAATAGTCGCAATTCCAAAATTCCTTCTTACTTCGTTTCTCAGCTTTCTAGGCCAATGAAATAACTCATTTGATTTAATCCAATTTTCGAGAGGGTGGTGAATTATCACGTAAAAGCATTACCCTTGCTCCGAAGTTCCCTGGCGTAACAAGCGCTGGTTTCGGATTAAACAAATTCTCGAGAGATCTTTTTGTTATCTGATGGAAAACTTCTGAATCTTATATTTAATATTTCGATACGCAAGGAAATGAAATTTTAACATTTCTTCTAATTTTATGGGCTCATTTATTGCCATACATTAAAATTCATACACTGGAACGGGAAATCAGATCATCATCACAAGCGATCGTTAAAAAAAAAACGTGAATAAAATATTGATTTAGCGGAGCACGCAACTAAAAGGAAGCCCACCCGTCTTAATTAACGATTAATAACCCAAAATAGATAATAAATAATTCATTAACATAGATAATTAATCACGCAGTCGAGCTAGTCGGCGAATAAAAGCTAGACCCACCTTCGCTCTCAAACGACGAATTATGCGATAGTTGAAGCATTAACAAAGCCATGATCGTCATAATTATGACACGAAAAATAACGAAAACTAATAGGCGAATATGTTGAAGATCGATGCGAGCTTCGCGATGAGGAGGTGGAGAGAGGATAACGGGAAGTTGGGGTTCGATTTGTGGCCTCTGGGATGAATGCATTAATACCCAGGCGTGCCGTGATAGTAATAATACTGCCCCTCCCCTTGCCCGCTCCCAACCACGCCTGCCGGGTGCAGACCGGACCAGCCAAGCCCCCATCCCCACAACGCTCTCCGATCCCAACACTTCCCATAATCCGGGCAAACCCTTTCCACAAAACCTAAACCCCTTTCCCTCTCGCACCAAAAAGCCCTCCGTCTATTTACACCCATTCTACGGAATCCCCTTCCCGCCCCACTTCACAGCCCAGAAGGGTCCCTATCGCATTGGATCGGTGACATCGCCTCGCCCCGAAGCCCGCCCCCGTCCCCCGCGACCGCTCCCGATGCCCTGGACTGGCCGCCCCTCTCCCGACGCCTCGGCCCGTGGTTTATGACGCGTTCATTTGGGCCGATGTTTAATCTACACGGCCCACGATGCAAAATACTACGAGACTATCTCCCTCTGCTTATTTATCATCTTTCCCTTTCTTCCCTCGCCTCTTCTCGTCCGGGATCTTTTGCTCTTCTGTCAAAGTTCAGATTATATTCCGCTCTCATGTGGAGCCGGGTCGATTAACGAAACGGTATTCTCGCGTCCATAAATAAAAGGTCTCGAGAATCGCACCCGCTCCGACGTTCGAGTTATCTAAAATTCGGGACGCGTGATGTTTAATTTTTTGATTTGTCCGTGAATGGAATCGTTCAAATATCATTTACCTTTATAAATATTACGCTATACTCGTATCATGCTTAAAATATGCCTCTGATTTCCTATTCTTCTTCTGTTTAAATGAACATTGGAAATATTTTTCTAGCCTGAGACCTTCAAAAAAATGAGTACTCTGAGGGTACCCAAAAAATATTTTGTCAAACACTTAGAAAAAAAGCTTTCCTAACTCGTTAAGGTAATTTAACTTTAGGATACTAATTTTATTATCGAGTAAAAATGATCTTTTATATATCATTACGTATAAACCTTAAAAGTAGAACAATGCTCAGTAGGCAAGGGTTCAACATACACTCCAATTTAAAAATATCACTATAAAATAGATAAAAACGAGAATACGATCAGGAACACGTATACCCTGTCAATCTTAAAATATAGTATTATAATTTTCTTCACATAGTCAGCCATAACTCTACAGCTCAGCTAAACACGAACCAATAACCGAGTCCACTTTCAGGAAACCAAACAAGAGTAACCACAACGTAAGCTTTTCATACAGAGGGAAGATATAGCAAAATTATGCAAATTATATGCAAAATTGGCAAGCAATCGTATTTACAAGAAAAACAGATTACAATGAAAGAAACAGTAAAATGAAAAACAATCTTACAATACCACATACATAAAAATATTGCTTTATCGTTCACATAACGTATATATATATCGTATACAAACTATCAAGTTTCCAGGATACCAGGGCGTAAACTTTAAAAAAAGAAAATGCTTCAGTTGGAACCGGAGCGGGATCTATAACAATTCGGCAGCGATTTCAGCGGTGTCATAAAAAGTCGTCCCTTATCATAGATTCAGAATTTCTATAAAGACGGGGTATTCCTGCGGCATATAAATAAGCCAAATTAAAGGTTATGCAAGAATCATCACGGTGTGGCAGAAAAAGCAAAATTTACAGCTATGTCCTCCCGTAATTCTATCTTGGTATTTCTTCGAAGTCGAAATTCCTTCGGTAGGTGGCAAAAAGCGGATATCGGAACAGGTTTAGTGGCAACAATGGAACCAGCTAAGGATGTCATCTTTTTGCAATTACGCAAAAAATTCAGGATTTTTCCTTAATTTGTATGATTAATTGCCGCAAATATAGCAGACAAAAAGCACTGAAAATTCCTAAGTAATCGTTCTTACATTCCCTGAATTATAAGCTATAAGACCCTCGAACACGTTTTTGAATTACTAACCCCAGGAAAATGAATGGGGTGGAAATGGAGTGTTTCAAATCAGACCTACAAAACCCGAGAACTGCGTCATTATTTTTTGCCAAAATTTTCGACTCGTTTCTTTTACATTCTTTACGAAGAACCCTATATTCAGTCCTCGTAATATGTCCATACTTTTCGATTTTTATTTATTTATTTTTCCTAAGCCCTGACAAACATTCGTTCATTGGAAAATTTCAGAAGAGGTGTAAACAGTAGCAATAGACAAGCACACGCATCTATTCCCTATCCAGAAAAAAAATGATAAGCTGGGATTCGAACCTGGGATCCTAATCATTCAACTGTCGCGGCCGATTTATATTTTTAAGGGAAATACATAAATCTTACGGTTACATCATAATGTGATGAGAGTATTGAAAACACTACTGTCATACTACTATAGATTCCATTTAAGAAATTATGGTTCCGACTCCATTTTAAGTATCTGAAGCGCATTAATACGAGAGAACTATCTTTACCTTCAAGTACACCTCAAAACAAAATAAAATACAGATAACAAGACCTCTCTTTCTCAAAACATTTATCATTTTTCTTGCATAAGTTCGAATAATGGAATTCTCTTGCGGCACATAACTAACTACACTAGTATTTTTCTTCCCATGCTCCTGAAAGTTCTTTCCGATGACACAAAATTAATGCAAAACCGACATCCGCTGAAAGTTGCTTACCTGGTGGCGTTGGTGAGTATATGAACGTGTGGGTGCAAACCGCATCCTTCCATCCTAATCGCGGTGCATCCCACACCCACACCACCTGAGGGGCATTCTCGCGACCGAATTACGTCATCGAAGGAGAGACCACAAGCGATCTTTATAACCATACTATCCCAAAAAGATCACCTTTCCTTCCACCCCTTTCTATTCCCAAGTCAGTAATTCAAACCTTGGTGCACGAGGCTTGGAATTAGCAATATGGAGAACCACGACAATACAAAGTAAATGTAAATTATAATCCTTACAAATCACAATGAAACGATCAGCTATGCTGTTAAATGAGTATAAAATTGAAGAACTGAATCAATGTAGTCCCACATTAATCCCAGCCTGGTCGACAATTATTTATGAAAATAGCGCCTAGCTAAGAGAACAACGTATTTGGAATCCATCCCATGCTTATCACATCTTAAAAGAAAGAACATTTCGTAATTTCCGCAGCAGATTTTTACTGACTAGTTTCGTCAACAAGTTGACATCATCAGGTAAAGGTAATAAAGGATATAAAAGCTAGCCAATAAAAATCTGCTGGGGAAATACGAAGTGCTCTTTTTCTAAGATGTGCGTGAAATTCCATGAAATCAGGCTCAACCATATTAATTTTTTGATAATCACAGCTAGGAAGCTTCTCTGAAGGATAATATTGAGCCATATCTGTCGCGATTTTCTCTAACAATGAATTCCCAACACAACTCTACCAACATTTTCAATATTAACACCAAACAAATTTCTTGCAAGACCGAGAACTTCCGTTATATGGCTCATTTGCGTAGACAATGGAACAGTTTGGCAGGGAAATAAATTCTAATCACTAGTGGGCAATCCTTGAAACGGATGCGCGTAAATTTCCATCACAGGTACGCAATAATTGGTGCATAAAATCGTCAAAACATCGCGCCAACAATGGGTGATGACGAGTTATGATGTTTTAACCTGGCGATTCCGCAGTCGTATGACGACGACCATTTCCAATCCAAATGAACACGCAAAAACAAAAAAAAGTGCTTTCGACGCTTGGTCGAATTCATCACTTCCTATTTGCCCGGAGGTCCTCGTGGCAATTTCAGAACCCCACGCTATGACGCTGGGTTACGACCAAAGGGTCACAGCATGGAAAAATAACAACACCTCTAGCGGCATTTCCGTTTCCTCCGCCGGAAAAATCCCGGCTAATTCAATCCGAATCCTCGTTTGAGTGTAACTTACGGATTCTTCCCTACTCCACAGGTTTAGCGTCAGATTCCCTAATGCTCCAACCAGACACTACCTATCCACAGACTCCATTTCGATAATGGGCGATGGACAAAACGAACAACAGGTCGGGGACCGTTGGTAGGGCCAGGAACGTAATCTGGAAACAGCTCCCTGCAGAGACGGAGGGAAAAGTGAGGACCAAGAAGTTTATTAGGGGAAGTTCCGCGTGGTTTTCTCTTGCGAACTTGGGGGGAACGAAGTCGTTCTATGACGCGGATCTCCGCAAACGGAGTAAAAGGGCGCTGACAAATTGCGCTGGAGACGAATATGAATTGCGCCGGGCAGCGATACGTTGCGCGGTCTCCGAGTGATGTGAAAAGCAAACCCCGCGGGGAATCGCGGGGTTGACGGTGCTCGCACGGAAAACATCGCCTCCACCCAAAACCAATCTCGTGCTTCGATATTAGGCAATCGAGCGTCCGCTGTCGTACGGCACCGATCTGGGAAATGTGCGGTGGTTTCAATAATCTAATAGAGAGCGCAGCACTGTGTGCTCTCTATGTGTACGGGACGTCAGATGCTAATCCGGTTGTATGAGTTATCATACTAATGGCCACATCCTTTAGGTATCGACCGCACGGTTTTATTCCGCCGAAACATGCGCGCTGCTGAAAATGCCTAACTATAACTAACGTCGTGGGGAAAAGACTTATGCAATTTCCGCATTGTGGGTATTCGATTAGGAGATCTAACGAACCACCTACGTCTTCAACCGGCGGAACTATTGCGATTCATAATGCACTGTTATGAGCAGAGGCCGATTAGGTGCAAGAGGTGCTAGCTGGGGACCTCACCGTAAGGGAACGTAAAACAATCAAGTTTTTTATGTGAATAATTCTTAGTTTAGTAAAAATTGTAGAGGGAATGATGGAGGGGGAACGATGCAGAGGGAGAACAAGGGAACAATGTCTGCCACAAGTGAGGAAGGATGAAAATGCATCATCCTATAAGAAATGAAAAGGAGGGCTCAGGAAAGGGATAAATTGAGGTCTTTATTCAAACCGATCTAAGGATTCATTACTCCAAGAAGAAGAATTTCGCAGGGGGGCGTCAGGTTATCGCGCCCAGAGCCTCTGACAGCTAAAATTCACTCCCGCTTATGAATAACGAGAAAAATCTCCCGCGAACACCCGATACCCTATAAATCTTGGATAGTCTACTCCGCTTAACGACAATGCTCGCTTCAATCGCTTTTTTATGTACTCAGCAGGAGGGGGCGGATGAAATCCGGACTTGGCAATATGAAAGGAATGTCGCTGGACCTTCTCACGGAGCTCATTCCATTTTACCGACTGCTGGAAAATTGTGTACGTTCCTCCCCAACCTACTCCATTTTCTCTCGCAACCATCAGTCGCCATTCTTCCGCCCCTCCGCCACACTTGATTAGTAGTCCAGATACCGAGATGTGATGCCGAGGGATCAATCGAAGTAGCAGACACGTTCTCGGGAGGCTTTTTGAAAAACCGAAACACAGCTGCGAGTCGGGGGAAGAGCATGGACTCTGACGAAGAAAACATGCTCCGGGAACATTATTCGCATGCATATTTATGGCCTGTGTCCCTGCGGAATTATCTCACGTACGCGCACGAGCACCGCCGCCATTATCCTAATTACATTTTATTCCGATATTCAAAACCGATCGCTGGGAAGATAGAGCGTGTCTCCCCGCGACGTTGGCGCATTACATCATCCGGCAGAGGAGCACAAGAGGCCATCCCAGCAAAAACATGCTAAAAACCCTTCGGAGCGACTGAAAACTGACGTCGGCGTCATTTAAATGTGCCCCGCGTCCGCCTCGCTCTATTTACAGCAATACACGGGCAGCATGCCATCTATAGACATATAACACGTTTGGCGAATCGATATTCATCAAACAATCGAATTGCACCGCTCGACTATGAGGGAAAAAACAGCGGAAATAAAACTACAAGCCCGAGACTTTATATGGCTGGGATTAAATAAGGCAGTTCGAAATTAACAACGGAAACAAATTCAATTCTTACGCGGGGGACCGTAAATAAAAAGAAAAAAGTGCTGCTCCTCCGCGGAACAAAGAGAAAAACCCCGAGGAAGTATTTCCGACGAATGTTCCGCGATCCGTGCGCGGCTAAATCTTCGAGGGGGAGACAGAAAATGATAAAAAGCGTGGCGGGAAAGCTTTTGAGAGCCGTCACTTTGAGGGATTTTCCGACCCGAAACTGGATTTCGTTTGAAAAGAGGGGCATGTTGGAGGAAGACGGAGGTTGGTCCAATTAGTCTTCTTCCGCCCCATTCCACCGCGTCTGCTTCCATTCTTTTTGAAGGAATCCCGCTCTCCGAGGTGATTTCAGGCAAACTCTCCTCGGGAGTCGTGGACGAACCTTGTTACGGTGGCGAAAGAGAGAGGGGAAAGACGACAACAAGCAAGCGGAAAAGGGCCACTACGTCGATTCCAGAGAGAGGCACAAAAGCTTGTAGCGGCGAGACCGCCTATGATTAACTAACGGTTCCTCTGAAAAAGGAGTATTCCCTTCCGAAGCACGTGCATGGATTCCAAAGCGAGATTCTTCTAGGAGGACGTAAAGGGTAAGGAAGGGCTGGAGGGACATTGTGTGATTGGGATCCGCGGTCGCAGCGGCATTTGGTTAAAAGGAGCGGCCACCAGAGAGGCACTTGTTTCACCTTTGGAGAGTCAATCAATATTTATTTCTCTTGGATATAAATAAAACTTTAGAAATCGCTTTTCTCTTCGGCATAGATTCCACAAATGTTCATCTGGATGATATCACGTTACTATGAACGTTTTAAATTCTTCGCTTCAAAACTTCTTGGCATTCCGGAATGTATCAAGTGACTCGGAAATTTACAATTTTTAAAATTAGTATGTTTTTTTTAGATACAGATAATAATTACGGGCCACTTAGCGTTGGGGATAGCCATAGCCAAAAATGTAAAGGAGAAGAAATGTGGTGCTGACGTCCTTTGTGAACTTTTGCTATGGGGTAAACAATTTAACTTTAACAAATGGAATAAAAATATATCAAGATCACCATGAAACAAAAGTTCGACGAAATTTGGAATAAAGTATACTCAGTAAAATATAACCAGGTAAAGAATCAACACGATCCTACAGAAAATGTTGGGAAGAGATTCGACCTTCAACATTGTAATTAAAAAATATTACTCTAATTCGCAAATTAGATTTACAATAATATATTTTAGTTACAACGTTCTGTATATTAAACATCATATCTGAAAATTGTCGAATCACATCATAGTGGAAATTTCACACCCAGATTTTCTTGGGAATCTTATATCATGATGTATGAGGTATAAATGTTGAGATGCCAATGTAAACAATAGTATAATCACGTCTGCCTCTTATAATGAACGGTTTACCTTTTAAGTGCCTATTTGGCCTTATATTCCATTCAGTATAGCTCTCTATACCTTATTTTATTTGATTTTATATACATGTCTAGAACATACTAAATCGCTAATATAAAATTATGCACGATCGAATCTATTTTACAAATGATAAGAAGAGTAAGGATCTCGGAGGTGCTGCAAAGCTGGAAGATCGCCCGTGACGCTCAGTTTTATGAAGCGCTTCTCTCCAAAAAACGTCGCTTGGACATCCTGTGGAGGAATTAACGAAGAAACAATTCGGGCTCGTGCTCCACTTCCAGGGACTTTTTATGCTGGTACAAATCACTTTTCAACTTATGAAACTACTGTATATTTGCATGAATCAAGTTTGGAAATCCACTTAATTTATCACAGAATCACACTGTTTTTCACGCTTACTCCACGATATGTTACACTAAGACATACAAAGCTGTGAAAACATACTGTATCGTCCCTGATTCTGATGTTGCTAAACAAGAATTTTATCCAAAATGTAACCAAAACCTGCGATTGAATTCATTAATTTCAACCAATTAAGGAACATATTGCGCAGTATGCGGAGGGTAAAAGTTGGACCTCAAAAAGTCGACACTACTGCAGTACTTTAGGAGATACGTTTGAGGTGGAATCATTACGATATTGGTCTCCGTGCTCTTAAATCTTGCACAGGTTACACGAGACTCGTGATTTAAATTCGACAGTAAATAGATTCATGAGAATGTATTTTCCGCGTGAATACCCAGATGAAATTCACATGAGATGGCGAGGCGGGAGTAACTTCGTGATACATCCATCATTTAATTCCGATAATTAAATTCAAATTAATTCAGCGCCTAAAACTTTTGACTCCTCCGGAACCTTCAGAGCTAACTAAATTATGCCTCTCAGGTCTCAAGATCGTAGAATATCCTAAATGTGTCACAGTCTTGGCAAAATTCTTGGGTCGCCGCACTATTACTCAGCTCCCTTTGGACCATTCGCCATTCAAGAGTCCTCATTGGCCGAGGGGGCCGCCAAGAGCCGCGAGTACGCTTGCCTCCATTGGCCGGGGAAAGGGGTCCGCCGGGAAAGACAAACGCGAGGCTGTAAGAGGCAAAACTAGGACATAAATCTTCTCCAAGATACGATATTAGGCGCATGAGGATGTCCCCTCGGTTTGTGGAGAAGACGGAATCTTGGCGTCCGGCTCGGAAGGGAGAGGCCCGCGGGCCCACTAGGGTTTTTGAGACCGCACTGCCTCCAACCCTGATGTACAACACCACAGCTATTTCTCAAAGACCACCCCCGCCCACCCCCGAAAGCCCTATCTCACTCGCTAACCATCCATCTTACCTAACCCCTTCCTCGGACACCCTAAACTGGTTCCGACTTAAGCCCGCACCAAGAGATGCCGCCAACGAAAGATGGTAGATTCCCTGTATCCCGAAACCACATGACCTAAGTGTAGGAGCGAGCCATGCCTCACAGCCTACCGTGAAAGTTTCGCTGGACGATTCCTCTTGACATCAGATTAGGATCTTCGCCTTATATCAATGTTTAATGCCCGATCCCAGAAATTGAGAATGGTATTTTTGACGCCCTATGGGGTAGGATTCTACTGCTACGGAGTCATGTAGTACGTAAAATACTTTCATCATCTCAGGTTAAAAATGAAAATCAGGGTTAAATTCGTAAATAAAATTTTTAAATGGTCCTAACCCAAGATCCCTCATTCCATCTTCCAGTATTTAAAAGTAACCATATAAATAATTTCGAAAGTTTTGTATCCGTTACTTTCCCTTCCGTCTAAATAAAATTGAGCTTCAAAGTCATATTATTTTTGTTTTGAATTATTTTTCCGTGTTTTGATACAAAATTCTTATTTTACAATCTTTATATGATTTTGATATTAAAAACATCAGTTGGCAGACGATTTGAAAATGAAAATGTGAAACTACATACTATGCGCCTGAAATTTTGAGAAGTTTTTCCAGAAGAAACTACTGCACATGTAATGAATTTGTAGTGGTATTCTAAAACGTATTCATTCACCAATCCCCATTAAAACAGGGTCAAAATTGCGAATGCTATCTAGCAATGAATTCCGAACAATAACTTAATTCTCAGACAATGATTCGTCCATCCTCTTCTCTTTTAGTACCCAGCTTTGTTTTCCGCCCCAACATCCAATAGACTCCCGTGGACAAAACGAGAGAGAGATACTGAGAAAGATTGTTCGAGGATTCGACTAAACAAACACCGGCCAAAAACCCACTTTCCCCGACTTTCTTCCTTCATTTACCCACCGCCTCCCGGAAACTCCATCTTATACCTATTCTCCAGCCCTTTTCTACTCCAGAAATTCTCAATTCCGACCCTTATCCAACCCTCCTTCCTTCCGACCGAGAACTGTCTCCCCCAATAAAACACTTCGCATATCTTTCCTTTTCTCCCTCACACCCTACAAAAACGAATCCTCCTTCCTCAATTCCCTCCGTACTTCACGTACACACACACACTGCGGCATCGAATACAAACCCCCAACCCTTTTCCAAAACTCCCCATGTTCTCTACGCTACTACTCCCATCTTGCTCCCCCGAAAAACTCCGCACCCGACCGCACCCCTTACTTGCTCCACTACGCAAGGAGGCGTGAGGGTATGGGGATGTAGGAAGAAGCACCGCCGGCTTCTGCAGACTTAAGGGGGAGGCCAGAAAGATTGAAGAGTGGGGGGCGGTGTTTGGGGGGGTGGGGGGGAGAGGGAATTAAGGAGGAAGACAAGAAGGATCGCAGGATCTCCTATGGAGCCGTGAGAGAGGCAAAAAGGTTGAGAGATGGGAGGGCTCCGGTTTGGGGGGGCGTCGGTGCGGGGAAGGGGGCGCAAGGGTAGGAAGAAACGCACGCCGCACAGAAGAGAGGGATTCATTTTAACCCATTAAGATTAACATTAAATTATCGTCCAGCAGAAAAGTACGAATTTAAGCCTCCGCCTTCCACGGTCCCGAAATTCCTACCCCTTTTTCACAAGCGCATGAACGAATGCAGAGAAAGGAGGGATGGAGTGTTAGGCTGTTTGTGTGTGTGCATAGGGTGGGTCGATGGGTGCGGATTGGAGTGAGGTCCATTAAAATATACGCTGCACTAATTCCTCGCATTCTTGCGCCCCTCCCACGCCCCCTCCTCTCATCCTGTTAGGTCACGCTATTTATGGAAATTAGCTGTCCTAATCGTAATGAAAGTCATAAGTTTAGATATGGAGAGCGGAGGAGGGTCGGGGGGATGTCGGGAGGGGCCTCTAACCGTCTCCGCATCAGGTTGGAAGATAGAGGCGTGTGTATGCGATCGTCGAAATTATGCTCACTACTAAATTCATCTTCTGCAGATGTCCCGCTATTCGGAAGATCGGAGATCGATAGCACGACTCTAAGGGATATTCAGAGAGTATTTTAACCATATAGTATTCGCCACCGCGAGCTACCAAAAACAAAGTGAGAGCAGAAAATTCTGATGTGGAAACATTTATGCTCACCTATTTCCAAAAGTATAGAAAAGTGAAAAGAAAGTTAGCATGTTTTTAGTGGTGATGTGGCCCACTATAATCATTCGACTGTCTCATGACTGTGACTATCAGTCAAAATTTGGAATATAAAAAGCCTTCAGCGACCTGAACATGTAGATATATGTTCTCTTCCTAAAAAACGATTTTATTTCTGAAACAGTTCTTCGGAAGCTCAAAAACATGCAAACGGGATTTTTAAAAAGAGAAACGGAAGTGTCTAACGTTGCTAAACAAAACCTTGGCACTAAAAATATCTTTTTTGGCATGAAGATTTCATTTATTTGGTTAAACTCGAGAAATTCTGTATTAATAATTAAATATACAACATGAATCAAAAAAGACTTTAAATATAAAAACACTGCTAGTTCGTGATACCGCCGTTTTCATATTTAGGTTAGATGTGAAAGCGGAAGAGAATTTTATCGTAAAAAAATATAGTGAAAAATATCGACGTGACAAAAATATTTTACCTACCGGGTGGATATTCGCACGCGTAATCTTGCTAAGTAAATACCCTTACTCCGAGAAAACACAGGTCGCTAAATATTTCCAATGATTCACATTCTGACGACGGTTTCAATGGATTGGAAGTATCACCCAAACGAGAAAGAGGTACTGGTCACGATGAAAGGTATACGTCACCATAGGAAGGCAGGAACATTAGACGGAGAAGTGTATGCGTGTGGGAAGCGGAATGAGCTATGAAAAGGGAAGAGGTGAGGAAATATAGAAGGAGAAAGCGTACAGAGTGTTGCATGTTGCGCTGGGGAGGGAAGACGTATGAAGTTCGGTAAGGGAAAAGGGGCTCCTCTAATTTGAACTGTGGGGCGTATTTTCTGCTCAATGGATTAACAATGGGTGTGAGAGGGTAATTAGTCTCCGCGAGCGTGGGCTGGGAAGAAGGGGTTTTCGGGAAGTGAGTGTTTGGAGGATGCTGGAGCTTGAATAGGAGAGAGAAGGCTCCCTCCATTAGTTCGAAAGAGATTGATGAGTATGAAGATCCACGACCAGGGCTTTGCTGGGGAAACGAGTAATATCAAGTTAAAATTTTCGTCGAGAATCTGAATATCAGCCCCTTTGAGCGTATATTGCGCGTGAGATATTCCCTATAAGTGAGAGCTTGCAGCAAAAAACCGCAGCTTTTAAAAGTGACACGGATAAAAAGGGAGAGATTTATACTATTTAATTTAATGGTACCTTATGTGAGAAAATAAAGCGAACACATGTTACGGATATAATTCATAACTTTCGTCCTAAAAGAACGGAGGTGTTTAAGAATTATGGAAAAGGGGTGGACGGTTGTACTGCAACAGAAAATATACCATTTGATTCTTTAATCCTGTAACTTGCGTCAGCTTTACGGTAGGAATTTCAACTCGAGAACTTCTCAAACATGAATTTAGTACCTTTCTCCAATTTCTAAAATGTGAACTAACAAGACAAAGAAAAAGAAACTAGTTATCTGTTATGGGCTCTTGCCCATAATAGATATAACGTCTCTGAAATTTTCCACTCACAATATTAAAAACAAGTTACCAAGATGAAAAAATATTTAAATGATTATGAACAGGAATTTGAAGTGAAAGGTTCTTCTTCAAAAATTTACGTAAGGTAATTAAATTATAATTTAACTGCATTAATTGCGTGGGTTATAATTTAATCATCATACCAACTAGTACTCTAATAGAGCATTAGTTGGGAAATAAATCGAGATTTATTTAATCGCGGAGGAGAAACATCGCTAATACTTGAAAGATCGCACGAAGCACTTTAATGATGTTATAAAATTAGATTTTTTATATGGTAGGTATTTTAGTAAACAGAAAATATTACCGAGTATGACCCGCATTCCCAAAAGCAATAGTAAGAAGTTGAATTAATTGAATGCTCGACATTTGGAGGCTTAAAACAGTCAACGTCAACAAAATCTTGCAAATGTACGATTATCCTAAAAACCATTTTCCGCATAACATAGAAACGCGTGAATAATTGTCTGCCACCGAAAAATAACAAGAAGGAGATTCCAATGAACTCAGGCGTCGTATCTTATTTCAGATCTTCGGGGACGTGAAAATTCAGCCCGCAAAAGGACGGGCGACACTTCCAACAATTAAGCGAAATATTCCAATCAAAATCTCTTGTTACTCCTTAACGAGCGAAATTCTTAGCGCACTAATTACCGAAGAAGACACGTGAAAAACCGAAAAGGAACAAAGAGAGGGGGGCAGCGGAGGGAAGATGAAGGGGATGGGATAGGGGGGGGAGAAAGTGGGGGAGGCTGGAGAGATGCGCGCGCCTCCGCGACGCGAATGGGCGGGATGAAAAGCTTTCGAATGTGGAAGAAAAGGGTTCCGCAGAAGATTCCAAGGGTCGCAGCTGCCGCCCTCGCGTCTTCTCTAAGCCTCCTTTCACGGAGGCACTACTTCCTGCATAGCTCTTTCTAAGCACCATTGAGATACGCTTTTTCCTATCATAGAACTAGCTTTTGAGTCAGGCTATCTACGAGAGCGAGACGAATTTGGCAGTAAATCCTCTACTACGAGCAAATGGGAACAAGAACTACAATATCCTTTTGCTATACACGTATAATTCATTGAAATTTGTAAGAAAAGCAGATTTGGTACATTTTTGCAAAATGTTACAGGCTTTGAGGTAAATAGGTAAGGGAAAATTTGCAGCCTCCAAAGCTCGATAGGCTTTAGAGTAAATAACTTGGGAAACAGGGTCCACCTTAGGAATCCCATGGAAATTCGTGAAATTAGTAATAGTCAATCACATCGATTACATCAATAAATCCCAATGAATTTTACGTGAGAGTTAAAAACTTTTCTACTATTTATTTATTATACCTACATTACCGTCGCAGTTAGACGCTGAGTCAGGTGGCGACGCTATCTTACACTAATTTAACAAACTTATACAATATATTCACACCATTATTCATACCATTCATACTTTTGTACCATTTCCTACTTTTCCAAAAACAATCCTTATATACAGAATGGAGTTCAGAGTGATTAAAATGTGCAACCAGTGACTTTAAAGAGATAATACAAAGACTGAGCGAGAGATCATTGTGAGGTATTCCAAAACTACAGCCATAAAGCTTTCGTGCATGACGTATTGAGGATTGAGGTAAATCCGAATTAAAAAAAAAATGGATAAAAATTTCAAATAATCACATTCCTGCACGGGTGTCATTGAAGAGAGGTTGTATTTTTAAAATGTTTGTCTTTGTGCCATCAAAACTTAAAGATGGAGCGCCGTTCGTTCATTCAACCAAAACTGCTCCGTCTCACCAGAAAAATTTATCACGCCCGAAAAATCTAAATATTTCCAGAACTCCGGAAAAGAGAGGACAGAAATTAAAACAAGGACACAAAGCGCAACTTATTCCAGGAAATTAACGGCGGAATTATACGCGAGGAATCTATGAGAAATAGTGAGAATGTTCTGAGGAAAAAATGTTCCAGAGACGGTGATTTATTACATCGAGGGTAAGAAGAGGAAGAGGGATTCTGTATCATTCGCGAAACGTTGAATACATAAGTTGATAAATTGCTCTCGTAGCGCAGTGGAAGAGCAAAACGAGAACGGAATAGAAATGTGAAGGGCAAGAAAGAGAGGCGGAGAAAAAATAAGAAGTGGATGGAAAGAAGGGATGCGGCGAACAGGAACTTCTCGCAAGAAGTTGGGGAGTTGGAGAGGGAATCGGGGAAATGAATGCCTGCGAAGTTTTTGAGGAGGGGGTGTAAGAGAGGGTGAGAAAGGGTAGGGAGGGACAGAGCATCAGCCACGGCGTGCAGATTCTCTTCTTTTTTCATTATTTATCTCGGCTCTCTACTTACGAAGCCATCCCTGATATATTTCCACCATAAATATGGAGGCATTGGGTCCGCGAAAGAGATTTCGGTAAAGAAAAAAAGCCCTTTATCAGGAAATGCACTTCCTTGTTTATGGAAGCGATAGGGAGTATGGGAATGGAGGGGAAGTCGAGAGGCTAAATCGATGGAGGATATTCAAATTCTTATTACTGGATCGAAGAGAGCATCTCCCCTTCGAGAAAACATGTAATTAAGATAGTGTTCGAAGAAAATGTACATCCTATCTTCGTTGCATCTCGGAGGTGCTGCTGTGTCGTTTCATCATGATTTGCCCTCAGTGGATGCTCTGGAATTTCAATGATATCATACTAATAAAATCGATGAAATCCATACATATAATTTGAAGTAAAAAATCCAACATTTGGTCCATTACCGTATACGTGAGGAATATGTTCTATGATATCCACCCGCCTCTTTCTAGAAATTGCTGAGAAAATAATTCCCTGCCGGTTTCTCTTATGACTACGACAGTGTTATATCTCACGGCATGCCAACCCAAATCCCGTACACATCTCCGAAAGTCTTACACACAGTTTCCTCTCGTAAGACACGAGAGACTTTGGCAAACAGTCCGAAATCCTTACGAGAATCCCGTTCAATTTACGGGGACGACTTTCGACGAAGGCATTGAAAGAGATTTCTATCTGTTCCTTCTCTTAGTCCTTTCGTTTTCCTTTCCTCCATTTCCACTAATCTCCTTTTCTCTCCCAAATCGCATTTCCCAGTTTCTATTTAATTTTGCCTTCCATCTTCCATTCTTTTAGGCTTTCATTCAAACGAATCTTTTTAAAATACATGACCTCTTAAGTATGGTTCTATAGGTAGGACCATTTCTTGGAAATAACTATATATAACTATATTTTAAATATTTTTCCTAGACTCCTAATGCATTTATTTATTCATTTATGATTGTGATTTACGAGTTTTGATAGTATTTTCTCTCTTTTCTCGAGAAATTTTGACGAACAATTTCATTTGTGTAATGTGATTCTGAGCTTTATCTTCCTACACAACTAAAAAGATCTCGTTTTTATATATTCAATATACTTAGCTCCAACTGCTTAACCCCATTCCTTATCGAGTCTTACTTTCACCAATTGTTCCAACAATTTTTCAAATAATTTAATTCTTGTTTAAAACGCGCAACTTCAAGTCATTGATGAAGTTCTGAAACCTTTAGAATTAATTTATTTTATGCTTTACTTAAATGAAAATCTCGCATATGCATTGCATCTAAGAAATATACTTCTTTGAAACTCGCAGCTTGCTCTCTCAGTTTACAAAACTTTCCGAAAAAATGCAAAGATAACTTACTAATCTAAAGCAAATATCTTCAGTTTCATGAAAGGGTTCCTTTTCTCGTTTCACCGTTCAACCGTTTCAAATTTTCATTTAGTTGTAAGTTTGCAAAAATAGGAGACTTACTCTAATTCACAGTTAACATTAAGAATTTAGGCACATAAAGGACTTCATCATACTCTCAAATCCAATAAATAATCTTTTCGTAAATTAATGGAAAGTACTTCTATCTCCTCATATCTGCCTCCAATTTTTCAGAGATTAGGAAAATACTTCCAGTTTTCACCTTTTGCGAGCTTGCCAATACTTCATTTCGCGTTCTTATGCACGTACTTTCCACCACTTCATCATAATCTCTGGCCCTTGCCTTCCTTAGTATTCCACTTCCAAACTTTTCCTCTTCTCCTTCGCCCTATTCTCCGCCTGTTCTAACTTGCGACCCTTCAAGAGGCCCTTTGACTTCATCCATCACCGCCACTGCCACGTGGCTCACTTCTGACTTTTCAAACTTTTCCCCTATCTCCCTCTCTTTCTCATTCCCTCTCTTCTTCGCCTCTGCTTACTTTCAAGCTAAAAATAAAGGGTAGAAATAAGATGGAGCCATGCAAGTCGTTTGGCATAGCTTTTCTTTATACTGCGTTGCAATATACGAGCTAGATTTTGAACGAAGTCGACCAGAGAAGTAATAACGCATTTGATCAGTTTACTTAGCGAATATACCTGTGTCTCATCATCGGATTCTCCCATAGGTTCTTTCAAAATATTTAGCGAAACATAGAAAACGGGTAAGGGTGATCTAGCGCAAGATGGTGGTCCACATGTGGACGATCTCGCAACGTCCTCCGCCCACAGTCTCCCAAATGGCTCGGAAAAATGTTCTGCCGGGATTTATGTACGTAGGTAAGAAGCTAAACATAATCCAAAAGCACAACATAATCCGCTTCCTTTACAGATCATACGAAAGGAATGTGGTTTTTCTTAGCGCTTGTACTTCAAAATGAGGAGGAAATTTCGTAAATACCCCAAAAGACGATAGAAATGAATAAAATGTATCCAGTATCTCCTCTGTGTAGAAATACTTCATTGATGACCATAGCAGATACTTCATACCGCATCTACTAAATACGTCTGTGTAATTTACAAAAGAAACGAATTATTGAACTACAGTGAAGAATAAAAAGGGGAAAAAATGTAATGCTTGAAAATATAATGGTATGAATAACCTGAATTCTAATTAAGTGATGTGATATTTGTTACAAAATAATTTATTGTACAGACAAATACAGTATAAATTATGGATGACTGAATTATCACATATTTCGTTCAACCTTTGCTTAGCAGCAACTTTATGGCTACAAAGAGGATAATATTATGCCGGGGGTTGTACATAAATTTTGCGTGTTGGTTATTTGAATTGAAATTTATAAGAATTTTGAAATATTTATGCATGCGCATTTAACCGGCACATATAATTATTACTACTGACTGATGATATTGAAAATAGGATGAATTTATTTTACTTCAAAATGAAAATATTACATATTCAATAAAATTATCTAGTTGCTGATTAAAAAAGCATAGTCATTTTTTGATGAATTTGCAGTTTTTATTGAAACATTTGAAATTAAAAATCTACGTCGATAGTCTATCAGTGACAGGTATGTAATTCCTATCTATTTCATTCATTTCCTTTTCTTATTACTCAAGCATGTGATCTGAGGTAGGATAAAAAGCAAACAATTGATCGCATTGTTTGTAATTCCGTCGCGAAAGGAAACTAAATCGAGGAATGTAAGGGAAGAATCGTTTGTTTTCACGAACGGCAGAAATTGATATCATTTATTATATTTGCCTCATTTCTAATAATCGTAAATACATTTCCATTGTACTCACTAGAAATGTATCCCCATCCAACGGAATCGGGAGAAAGGGTTATGCGCTCCTCAGGAAAGAGTTGAAAATCGCATTGGGAAAAAAGTTCCTGAAACGCCAATTTTATTGCTTAAAAATGCCTATCGCGCAGACTTTGAAATCTCCCAGAGACAAGTCTCACAGGCGTCGAAGCTCTGCTATCCAGCAAATGAAACTTTCATAATGCAATAAAAGTTCATGGTATACGAGTGAGCATCCTTCAAGAGCTTTACCGCACAGCACCCTTCTCCCCCTCCTCCGTCCGCCCTCCCCACCGGCGAAGCTCCACACCGCTCCGTGACACACCCCAACCCATATCTCATGCGAGTAATAAACCCACGGCTGGAGTGGAGTCGCCCGGGGGATGCGGGGGGAGGGCGCAAGGGAGGACGCCAGTGGTTATTGGAGTGAGAGAGAGAAAAGAGTGGGTGGATGGAGAGAGAATGAAAGTGAGGGGAGGGAGAGATGGGATTGGAGAATCGGTGAAAGTACATCATCCAGGCTCCACCCACGTCATTCTCATTATGCTGCAATTCTTTTCCCCCCGACGCATCGCTTTATAAAAAAGTCCGATTCTTTTATTAATTTTTCATCACCGAGGATTATTTAATTGTAGTTGAGAGCGGTGCTGATGATGCATCGCCGTGAAATAATGGCGCTTCGCCGATTCTCTCTTTTTTAAATAAAGCTCCCAATAAACAGTCCGCTCCAAATTAGCGCGATGCTTTTCATGTCCGTGAGTTACGGGAATAAAATACGGAGTAATTCGTCTTCGGGATTATTTACATCGACACTGAATATGGGAAGTTTTATGAAATTCTACGACAGCAAAATTTATGTCCGTTATTTTCTGGAGTAAACATCACGTGACGAATCACCGTGAGTTGTTCGAGCAAGAAGCAAATACGTGAATCACCAAATAAGTAGATAATTTCTGGAATTTTATGATTTTTCTTCAATACATGTCGCAGGCATACTTGTGGTTTTATAACCTTAAGCATGACAATAGATGATGAAATCACACCAGTCAATAGAACCTTCCATTGGGAAATATAAAAAAACTAACTGAGGAAAAATTTTGAAATGATCAGTGAAAGGCTATATTATATCCATTAAAGTAATTATCGCTCAGATGATATATGATACGCCGCAGAATGTGATGGGACCGTGTCATCATATTAATGGCATGCCGATTCATTTATGAGAGCTCAAATGAGAAACGTGGGTGAGATATAACGGAGAGCATAAGTGGGAATCGTTGCGCAAGGATGAATCACGTGTCGAAAGAGAGGAATGGGAGCGCGGTAATAAATCATTCGCATGGGACGGGAGACACGGGGACTTCATTACGGCGCCCCGTTCCACCCTTCGGCGTCCGGCAGAAATATACGTTCCAGAAAAGAGGAAAGAAAATGGGAGATATTTGGGATAAAAAACGGAAAGCTCTATCGAACCAAGTCTGGGATAGGAGGATGCCCGTGGAGAGGAAATGGGAAAAAAGTAGAAAATGAGAAAAAATTAGAAAATTGCTAACTTTTGGGAAATATCTACCCTTTAGCGACAGACAGAGAAGAAGAGATTTATTACAGGTCTAACCACGAAGGATGAAAGTTTTATCACTATAAGGTCTAGTATCCAACACACAGAAATGGCTACATACATATGACACAGAAAAAGATCTTACCTAAGAGAAGATTGAGTTGTAGACCAACTAACTTCAACAGCTGTTACGTGGCAAATATACACTAACACTACTACATGTGTCATTAAAAATTTCCAGGCTTACCGCATAAAAGAGTACCAGAAGCTCCTTGCATGTTTTATGCATTTCCATTATTATTTTCCTTGATATTTTAGATTGATTTCATAACAAGTTTATTAATGTGTTTTGTTCTACCCTGCGCAAAATTACATGCGAACTATAACACAAATATATTCCTTTGTACCCCTCCAAGTTTGGGTTATTACCTAAATGTACCCTATAGATCAGAAGGTTAAGAAGCACTGTCATATTAATTTTTTTAATGCTTCTCGACTTATATTACTGCCATCATCTTTTATGCACAGAAATAACGAGAGGGAGAATAATTTGCAAGATTGAACTTAAGCAATAAATCGCCCACATATTGCAAAAATACTAACTCAAGTTTCGGTTTATGAATCCTAGGATATATCTCTTACTTTAGAAATGCCTTTAAGTATAATTATGGACTTAATTATCATAAAATTACCAAGGATTGATCTGACTGTGATACTTTCAATAACTCGTCAGACAGCTTTGGCGAACTTCCATACATAATGAAAATCACTGACCGAATCCATAAAGCGTTTACGAACGGAATTCGCATTTACTACTAGATTAAATTCCGCGCACTCATTAAAAAAACCTGGAGATTTCAACGCCTGGTACAATCATACGGTAGAACACCCGCAGAATACTAGCATCCCCGGAATCCGGTTTGCTGGAATGAGAATCCCCCGATTTATACTTCACAACAAGTTAAAAGGGGAAAAGATGCTTCGATAACAGAGGCGCGTTATTTTTTGCGACTATGGCTAACAGCTTTTCATCCCGCCTCTACGGAACACGTTACGATACATTTAAACCTACCGAGTGTTCTTCGGGAGGGACGCGAGTACTTGCCGGGAAGAGAAGTGTTGCCGTGGGTGGAATCTGCGAAAGGTTTCGAGATATTCCCTTTCTTCCTCTACCTTGAATCGGGCCGATAGCGTTGGATGGCGAGTGGTAGCGAAAGGGGAGAAGGAAAGGGTGGAGGTGGGGACGTAGACAGCCCTTGGGGTGATTGGGCAGGATTTAAGCCTTACGTGGGAGAGTTGCGGGCACCTCGTACCTCATCCCGCCCCGTCAGACGGACGACACCGCTCCTTTTCTGGTCAGCACTTAAAGGGGAGGCGGAGGTGACAGCTACAAGCCAGTTCCCTCGCATATCCGAGAGACAGTCGGGACAGCCAAAACTGTTTTCCCAATCCCTTACACTCGGAATACAAAACGGACTTCCCTCAGATGCTTCTATCGCTAGGATCATAAACATCGCCCCGTTGCATCAAGTCCTGTCAAACTTGCAGGTGAACACTCTTTTCTCTCTCGTCGTCCGCTATTCCTGAGGGTTACTCCCTCGATAATTAGATATTCATCTCGCGTGCTCAAATTATTCGATTTTCTACTAGATGTTCGACAATCGCAACTAGTGTCTAACCAGATTTATCGATTATCCTCGCTGCATAAACCGAAACCTGTGAAAGGATTAGGAATGAACGCGGAACGATACATACACTGTAAAGCCAGTTAGGTTCCGTGCGTCTTTCAAATCACATTTATCAGTCTAGTATAGAGATGTACCTATAGGTAGAGGTTTCGTCAGACATTCGCTTCCAAGGCCGAATTACCACGCAATGCTGCATTGAGCCGGACGGTTTCTTTAATCATCATCTAACAGTGATTAAAATTTTATAACTAATTAATATTCGATTACTATCAAGAGAGAGTTATAATGTTTACTCTTTCATTCACATAAACTGTGGTTACTTTGCTTTAAAAGAAATATATTATTAGTAATGAATTAATATTACGCTAGCGCGTTGATTGATTTAATTTGGTTCACTTAACCGCGAAACATAGTGATCCTTACAATATCATATAAAATATGAGTAGTAAAAACTCCTCAAATTATTTTAGGTATGAAAATCATTCCTTGAAACTGTTATGCAGTTCGAATAAATAACCGAATATCTCAAGATGACATAATAATACGCTTAATCACGAATTTGATAGATGTCATACTATCTGAGATTTGATTCGAAGGCTCAATTGAGTCATGAAAGTCAATAATACAATTCGGCAAACTTAAAACATCAACATTTTTCAAACACCAGTTTACGTTCCTACTTGCGACAGTCCCAAGTTAGAATCAGCTCAGGGAATAAATTATCTCCAAGTATTTCTGTGGGCCGAGAGGTTCGAGTTGTCGACGACTAACACCACATCCGTCACACATTTCGTTCTTGAACTAATACGAGCAAATATGACGCACAAATCCTGCGGAAAACCTCGTAAGACACTGACTAAAAATACGTTCTTCAAAAATTAGATCGTCTGGCGAGAATTCCGGTACACAGCATTTTTGGATTCGTATTAATAAAACATCGGTCTGGACAAACATCCGGGATCCCAAGTGCCCCGTCGTGGAGACTATTTCTGCGCCGCAAGGAAGACATGGCACATGAAGATAAACTCCCCGAGATTTAGTTCACGCGAGAAGGCGAGGGAGGGCTTTCTACAATAAGAATAGGATATCCTCTCTCAACCCTCGTCTGCACATACACTCGGTGGAAACGGAAGGGAAGCGATATAAGTACAACCGACTTTTCTCTGGGAAATCGACCGCGGTTGAGCATATTTCCAATCCTGCACTTTACTCACTTCTACTTATTTTCAACGTCCAACTCCGACCAATGACAGCGTTGACATACGAAGCGACACCTTGTTGCTTGTCGGCCACCGAGATCGTAAATAACTCAACATTAATAATCCAGTGTGAAAAATCGGCACGTAAATATTTCACGATGGAAGCGCTCGTATTTTTAGCACGCTGGCTTTGTCGTCACCGGAGGCGAGGGTGGATTTTATTAGTTTTTCGGAATGTGGGAATATGCTGATTATTCACGGAAGCTAATGAAACAGAACAATGATTTATGGCTTGGGAGGAAAATTATGCGTTTTATAAATAGGCGGAGATGAAGTTTAAGCCAACAGCGGATTGGATCGAGGCAGACTTTTTCTCGTATGTATTTTCAGGCGAATATCAGAATAAAACCTCTCATACCTCGATAACATTCTGGCATATACTTAGCCCATTATGAGCATTTATCGCATATCCACTCGAGAGGTTAATCGCCCGGAAACCATGGGAGAATCAACCGCCATCATCTTTGCCGCTTTCCCGGTGATTGGTTCAAAATCCCGAGGGTAGATAATTCCTCCGTTTAAGAAAAAAGATGAGGTACACCCCGGACGAGATATTTACGATTGCGGCACGATTATTATTTATTATTCGCTTCCAAACTGAGGGAGCAAAAGGAAAGCGAAAATGGCGTCTGGAACCTCCCATCCGCGTCTCTCCTTCCTTTTTTGCATCATTTTCCACTCCGTCCTCTCCAATTCCCTCCATACCATCATCGAACACTGTCCGAGACATCTGACGGTTGGAATCCCGATCCAGGAGATTCCCCTCTTCTTTCTCGTATTACCAGTTTCACCTGTTCTGAAACGGACGGATTTAATTGCGGCTCAATTTTTGGAGTAATAACCACTCGCGCTACCTTCTGGCGCATTATCGTCGCGTGTGGTCCGATTTCCGAAGGTGAAGGATCTCTGTGGGGCGGGGTCGCCCAATGTCACGCTTCCACTCCCCACACCGCTCCTTACGCACCCTATTCGCTCCTCCCGACATCTCCAACATCCCCGCGCATCACGTTCTGCCTCCGCACGATCACGCCCTGCCCCGTAGCCCTCATCCCGCCCTCTGCACAACGACCGCCATTCCTGCGTCGCCGCCGAGGGCAATTTGCATCCGACGAGGACGGGGACAGGGATGCCTAGGGCTAGGGCGGACACCACTGATGGTGACCTTCCTTACACGGGAGATGCCACGGTTTCTCGGGAGGAGAAAACAAACATGGACCAGAGAGGATGTTCCTCCCGAAACGGTGCATGTAATACTGCCCGCGTTCATTATACGAGGGGATTTTCACCGAAACGACGGGAAAAACCGTACCTTAAAACTTCGCCCTACAACTCTCGGCTAAGCTTGCGTTGGGCCATGAAGTTTAATCACCGAAGGATGTCCATGAAAATTTTTGTCTACGGATAGTTTTACTTAAGAGAGATGTAATCGAGTAGTTGAAAAACAAATTTTAATTAAAATTTGATAGACTACGATGTAGCTGAACTCACTTTCTCTAAGAAAACGAAATAAATCGAAAATTCGAATTGGCAATGGACATTTCGTTTGATTTGCTATTGCTTGGCCCTATAACTCTGACTTACCTCGCTTACCGTAGACTTTTGGTACCACATTTCAACTAAATTTACAAGACTGTAATGTAACTAATAGCTTACTATCACTGTGAAAGCATAGGAAATTATACATTGAGAATGGCCGTGAATATTACGTTCCGTTATCTATGGCTTTACGCTTCAGAGCACTATCTTACTATCTTATCCCTCTTGCCGTATGCATTTCGTACTAGTGTAATTATTTCCTAATTTATCACTTTGTAAGTTACAATTCCGCACTATAACCTACTAACCCCTAACGAACTAACTCAGTCTCATGTAGCGGGGTAAATAATTCATCCCCAACACGACGCAATAATCCGTGATGTAACCAAGCAGGTTCGGAATATATTCACTTAATTGCAAGCCTACCCACACTTTAAAACTCCACCCACTCTGTAAAAGTTGGTACACTTTTCATAATCACGGAAAAACTTAACCAGCGTAGATTTTCAATCCCAATGAGAAACGCCTTCTTGTAATAAACAACAGACTCGTTTAGAGCATAAATATAAGTATGTTTTGGTTGCTGTATCAAATTTCACCTCTCGAAAACTGGGGATTTTATTTTTAACAGACTTAAGAACGATTGATTTCAAAATTTCAGTCGGAGTAAAATCCGGTCTGTCTGAAACTATCCATCCCAGCTAGATAGGATTTTGAGGAAACGATAAAGTAAAGAAATGATGCTTAGGAAACTTCTTGCCAGAAGGATTTAAAATCTTACGTAAAAGCAGTATGAGCCCCTAAGGCATATCAATCCAAAATAAATGTCTCCAAGTTGCACGTCATCCTCTTTTCTCGCTGGGTAATAAAAATCATAACGTATGCCACAGATTTTGAGGAAATTTCTTAAGCAAGAATCACATTTGCTGTTTCGTCGACACGAAAAGTAAAGTGGAAACTTGAAACACTTTCTCCGTAAGTTATTTCTGTACGTTTCCTGTCCTTGGTCAACAAATTGTATGCAAAAACACGTGTGAGCTGAGATAGAATCCCTGTAGACGAAAGCGTAGGTGTTTCTCATTCAAAATCTTTCCTTGGAGACATTCAATCTGCCCAAGGAAACGAATACATTACACGGGCAACTGAATTTCTGCGTAATGTTCTCATCACTTTATCCCGACCAAGGACGGGTTTTCCTAATGTACGCCACGATCTCTTATCGAAAATTTGCTTTACTGTGTCTGCTAACTGTTGGATACTCATGGTTACGAGATTTAGAAAATGGAATAAAGTGACAGGGATCTTCGGATGTAATATACTGCATTTCAGTACAGCAAAATGCTCCGCTTTTGGAGAGATAACCGGAATTAATATTTTATTGGATCGATTATTCAGAAGTTGTGAGATAGATGACTCCCGTATTGAAGTGAGATGCCGATGGAATTCAAGTGCCATTTGAAATCTAATAAATATGAAATTACTAAAACTTCAGTGGTATTTATGTGACAAACACTGAAATCGACATTGCAAAATATAACTTCTACTATATAACTGAACATATGTTTCTACTAATAAATACATCATGTTGCCAAGAGAAATAACTTCTTGTAAGGCAGTTAACCTTACTGAGTTTTAGTAAAATGATCTCTAAGGTGATAACTTTCAGGATACTTTACAGCTCAAACATGAGAATTAATTTCCTCTAGGCTAAAACTCCCTATTCAACGGCTAAATAAAGCCATAGGCTGCTGCCAACAAGCTCCTAGCGCGATCACCTTCCTCATGAAATTAACCTATTCCAGTTGCGTGTAATCACTCTCGCAGAATCCCAACCGAGTTCTCCGTATTGGCTGGGTGGAGCTGATGGAGATTTATTATTACGCTGAAACATACTCGGCTTAGAAGTTGTCTGATACTTAGGTTCGGAAGAGGAAACGCCATAATTGGGATCCGGTAAGTGGGCGCGAGAAGCAGTGTCTGCAAGAGGCGGCGATGGCTCTCCAGCGCCCGGGTTAACGCGCTCTCTGGCGCGGCTATCTTCTAGTTAGACGACCGCCGAGTTCGTTAGCAGACGGTATGCAACGTCGTGTGCTTTAGGACTCGTTACGGAAGAGGACTGACTCGCCGCGATAGCAGCCTGGAAAAGTAGACGAAAAAAGTCCTTTCTCTGAGTGACGTAGCAATGACGTCACCCGGCTGTTTTTAATTACTCATCCAACCTCATCCTCCATCTACCTTTGACGAAATAGAGCATTAAAAAATAATGGAAATGGCCGATGGCGTTCCCAACCGTGTGGAATTGAACGAAATCTCCGATGTAAAGAGATTGATGCATGAGTAATAAAAACCGCGGGCCGAAAAAGTCGCTTTTCAATCACGCGCGATTCGTGCTGTTGCGTCATCGCGGCGCTCGTCTGCAGATGAAACCCTTTATCATCGGGAAGTGGCGCAGTTGGCGCGCTACAAATAATTGATGCGCTGCATTCTACATAATGCAGCGAGCATCGCCGAATCGAACTGTTCTTCCCCCGCGTTCCGAATGCGAAATGCGAAAAAGTGTTCGGAACGATTACCAAACCGCGAGGAATTCATCGGGAGGAAAGATTTTGTCATGCGACGCGGGAAATGTTTCATGCAAGATTCAGAGGCGTTCGAAAATTTTTATCGGAGCGAGCGCCGTAATGTAACCGGCGCCCTGCATGATCCTCCATGACATCCCTGCTGTTACAATGAGGACGTTCGGTTCATATTGAGAGATGCCTTCCTCGAGATCCCATCGAATTCCTCAGGAGCAAAAAGCGCGCGTTTAGACAAAAGGCGTGTCCTTATGATTTTAGAATGTCTCTGTAGATGGAGAAAGAGCGTGGAAGGGTAGTTCAGTAATCAAAGGAGACTCGATGGAAGAGAAAAGGATAGAATTTCGGCAATAACAATGATAAAAAAACTATAACTTGAATTTTGGAGCATCATAGGCAAACCTCGCTGGCGTAGGGGTTTGCGTTCAAACTTCGAAACAACAATTCCCGGGTTCGAATTCTGGTTAGTTGTGTGTGGGGTGATTTAAAATAACTATAAGACTTAAATAAATATAAGAATGGTGCCTTTAAAAAATCGCTTATTTAAAGGTAAAATTATTCGTATAAAACTCCACAGTATCCTAATAACGGAAAATCCTAAACCCGTGTCGTGCCACTGTTTAATTCTTATAGTGATTGAGTGACAACACTATGGAGCATTGGATGCTACCACCACAAAATTAAACCTCCCTCAGTGAGTTTTCTTTTCGGAAATCTGTCACACGGCGAGAGAGAAGAAAACCGTGATAGAAAAACTAAGATTTCACGAGTGAGACCGACGTCCTTCCGTGAGGATTTTCCAAAGAGCATCCGAAAGAGCGCAGTGTCACAGTGTATTGAGAGAGAAAGAGAGTAATTATCGGATTCTAATCACGCTCTATTCATTTTCCCTTCTCAGAGCGGTCGCCGTATTCTTCCCGTTCCTTTTGCGTCCACCGTCTTAGCCTTACTTCCGAACTTTTTTTTCGTCTTAGGGAATCAACGATATCCACTCACCTGCTACACCCACCTCCATCCCGCTTCTTTCCTTCATCCCCACCCCATTTCCTCGCAGCCGAGGTCGTAAGTCTTCGTCCGCGACAAAAGGTCTTTCTCTCCTCATTTGCTTGGCACTCGCGCTCTTCCCCACTCTCTTCATCTCCCGTTTCCTCTCTTCTCTCCACCAATACCATTCCTGAGAAACACCCGTCTTCACTTTTCCCTCATCCCCCCCTGTGGCCCGAGTCGATACCTCAAACACCCGCGCGAAGTCGTTTTAATTGCGTTATTCATTTCCCCTCTCGCCTCTTAACTATCCTTTTCTCGCTCGCTCTTCCTTTTGTTCCCATCGATTCTTTTCGAGAGACTTACAAGGCGTCTCACTCCGGGAAATTTGAAGGGCTCGCTGTCGAAGACGTCCGTTCCAGGCAATGGATTGCCTCTGCATTCTTTCCCCGCTCAACAGGAGCCGTATTTCTCGTTTTTACTCCGGGTGGAAGAAATGTCAGACAGAAGTCCTCCATACGGATTCTCTGCCTTCGAAATTACACCCGTGTTTCCATCTAGGAATGCGGAATACTAATGTCTTATAGCCTCACTGACAGAGGTTCACCCTAATTGGTGTAATATCCGGGTTTGATTTCTTGCTCTTTCTTAGTTTGGAGTTCAGATTCCAGGGACGAAACAGTACAGTGAGATCGAGAATGTACAAATATCTAGATCAAGTATTTCGAATTGAGAATGTCCACACGATCGTCCAAAATTTTGGTTCCTGACAATGAGGAAAATTTAATTTTGGAAACATTAAAAAATAAAGAATACCATACCCTTGCTAATAAGTCATAGACTCTTTAGAATAACTAATTATATGAGTTGGATAATGAAATTTCCCCACTAGTTGGAGTCTATAGGGTATCTTCGCGAAAAGTGAAGTATACATTCATACACTCATTCATACAACAGAGAAATTCATAATTCGGCTCAGAAAGCGTTGAAAAGCCAGACGTGGATAAACTGAAAGAATTCTCTTGAGAATTCTTCACAGCAGACGAATTCATGATGTGATTAACCCATAGATGAATAAAAAGCTTCGAGTTCCATTTAGCAGAGCTCTCACGTGACCTCGGGCTGCTGCGAAAGAGTAATCTCTTCTTCAGTGAAACCGATTAAAGGAAACAGTCCTCTTATAGTGCGAATGGCGAGAACCTTATTTTCCTCGGGGCAGAGAGGAGGGATCCAATGACCCGATTGCATCCATCTTCTCACCCACGTACCACTGCGGGACGAATTACTCGGCTGAGAGACACGCCTCGCAGGTGTGTAAGGGGCGAGACAAAGGCGAAGATAGATAATAGAAGGGATTCAGAATTTGCGGCAAGAAGAAGTCGCTGCGTGGATTTAAATGAGAGGAGAACCCGCTATTCTTCTTTTCTTCAAGAGGGCGTTCAGATATGATAATGGCACCATGTCGTTTGAATGTACATTAGCTGTGATTTATGACTACATGATTATTCGCCGGATTAAACGCTGTCTAGACATCCGTTGATTAAAGTAATGAATTTGGGATCGTCTTCCTTCCATTTTCCTGAATTTTGTGAATGAACACGAGCGAAATGGGAAATTTGTGGGACGATAGTGTGAGTAAACATGACAAATTGTCCCCCACGAGTCTACTGCTGTTAAGATGTAATAAAGATCACCTTATAGCTCCTAGCTTTCCTTCCCTCTTTTACTTCTTGCTGGGAGATCATGATCGCAATTCTAAAGTTACCTTTCATGGCCTGAGTAAACCAGATCTCAAAATCTATGGTCATGCAACTTTAGCGTGGACTCTCGGATCACAAACCATTCATGAAACCTGTTACTTCTTGAATCACAATGAAGTTTCATCCCAAAGGACGTCTTCGAGAAGACCGTCGGATGGAATATGGAGGAAAAACTAGGAATGATATCTACATTGACTCAGCGACAAGGCTTCGAAGCTGGTACCTGCCATTAATAGAGGACAAACTGTCCCAATGCGAGTTTGAAGTCATATTTTGCTTCGCGCAGCCGGTAATGCGAATCTGAGGAGTCGGTTGTGCAAATAAATGTGTATGAGGGCAACAATTCATGGATATTTTCATATAACGCATGGCTTGCAAGCTGTCCAAATTAGTCGCACGTTATTATTATCACGTCCAGCGTATCCAACATGACGTATCGCGAATGGTTGATAACGGATAAAGAACACTTAACTTATTCGTACACGGGGAGGATTATCCTTAAGTAACTTCCTACATAGTACTCTAAGAGTGCAGAGAACGAAGAGATAAGGAAATGGGGGCGTCAAGGTGTCTGAATGGATTTGACAGGGGACGATAGAGATATCTTCGGAGACACAACAAGAGGATGGGGGAGTGAGTGAGATGAACTGGGCGTGTGACGAAGGAGACACGAAGTCACGGGCACATGCAGGGAGGACGTGCAAAGAGAGTTCGACGCAACTAGAGGAAGAAAATGAACTGCATTTGGAAGGGGCAGAGATAAGGGGCCAGACGACACAACTGCTTTACGCTAACGAAGCCACTCCTCCTCCCACTCCCCCACTCTTCCATTACCTCCTCCACTTGCTCACCCTTCTTCTCAAGAAAGCGAACGACGGAAGAAGCCAACCACGACGAGAATGCATAACTCTTTCGTGGAGAGTTTATAACGGGTGTGACTCGTATGTTATGGCTAAATACATTTCTCCTCACACTCTCTGTTTCAGTCCCACCACAAAGAAATAAAAATGTAAACAAAACGCTCCAGTTTGGATTATCCTAAGGCACAAAAATAGCCTCCAGCTTCTAAGCTCACGGCTGAAAGGATGCCGGGAATCCTGGCTCGGTCCGCAAGAGATGTGCATCACTTAAACTGGTGTTTCAGGGCATAAAGAAAGCTAAGAGATAGTTCCGCCGTCGTCACGTTGACGTAGTGCCTCGAAAATGCGGTGGTTATGACGGATTTCTTCATATTACATGAATGACAGACCAAATGTAAATGAGATGGAGATACAGGATGATGAGAGGGGAGGTCCGATCTACGAAAAATTATTTCTTCGAGTAAGAGCTCTACAACTGGCTATAAGAAATATCCCACCTCCTCCAAGATCATCTGTTCCGTTGAGATTTGAATAAGGAGGTATATTGGAATATTCTACGGTTATTATTGCTCAAAACATTTGTTCCGACAAATTGCATGCAACTCCACAGATGTACTGTGAAAATCAGAATTCTCCCTTTCAGTCGTCGAACAATAACTTTTATTATTAATCCGAGTTTAGAAATATCAGCATACACCAGAGGCAACCAGGCAAAATAGATGTAAGAAAGAATTTAAAATTATTCGTCACTTTTTACCATTCCCAGTGAGCGATAAGTACAGAATTTAGTTTTCCTTCCCGTCATCGAAATCTGAAGATGATTCAATAATCCTGGAGAGGGAAATAATTTTCCAACCACAAAATAATTTCGAGATTATAGCCGCTGAACGAAACTATTTCTTAATTAAAATGCACGACAATCGCGAAAACTATCAACTCAAACAAAGAAAGAAGGTCCTGGCTGAGAATGGGGTATATTTATCGGTCGAAATCTGTTTACGACAGCTCAGCCCTGAGAAAGATGACTGAATCAGTCATCAAAACGTTAGCGACAGCAATGCCACCTGGGTGACAGAATCCTGTAAACATAGTATCCGCCAGGAAAGCTTAAGCTTCCTATATAAAAACCAATATTACTGATTTTCTGGCTATATAACTATTGTTATTATATTATATTATTATTTCAATCATGCATAAATAAATATAGCCAAATACCGTCCTATTTTTTTCTGCTGAGTAAGATAATAGGAATTTGGTTCAGGGATTCTGGGGATAAAAACGTCCGCCCACAGATTGCTGATTTGGGAATATCATGCCCCCTACTACGCAGCCAATCACACCTTTGTTTTGGCAGTTGGAATACTAAAAACTCCCACGGCGTCACGAGCTGTGCCTTCCAGTTTTATAGCAGAAGATTCGTCGGACCGCCCATCGGGCCCACAAGGGGGAGCTCTACAGGTTATATCTGACGGACAATAGTTACCATGGGTCACGCCTCGTGAAGAGACACGTCCTCACCACCGAAAGACAATGGTTCATTTTTATTCGCTCTGACACCTATTTTTATCCAATCGTCATAGGACGGCGAAAGGCTACCGGAAAAGAAAAAAATCCCCTACTATTTACATGTATCATCACCAAGCTTAGATGCCTTCCAATACTGTTATGAATCCTCTAAAACCCAGTTTAGTCCATTTCATCCTGGCTTCATTTTCACTATTAGTGCTATCACTTGTCCTGTTTCCTTCAACAATCTTGTAGACCTCTGAGAACAATGAAGGCACACGGCAAGGCCTAATTTTCCCGTTAATACTTTTATGCTCATGAAAATATTTTCCTTCATAATCTGATTTCACCACATCATTAAATACAAGTATAACGATTAAAAGCTGCGCTGGTGTTACAGTAATGGTATTCTGCGTAATTTTCAATTATAATATTGATGAAATAATCCTTGCGAAAAATGACTGTCATAAGAAAAACTGAAGGTTTAACCCATTCCCGCGCATAAAATTCTTCTGCAATCGCTGGAAGAATCATTAAAGACTTTTAGCATTCCATCACGATCGCTGCGCGAAAAATTTATTAAAAAGTATCAGAAAATGTAAATAATCGTGTTTTATTCATGAAGCTCTCTTGAGCAAATAAGATCTCATTCGAGGATTTACGAGTAATTATAAAATTTTCTGAACTATGATAAAAAGTTATCTTGCTTGTATATTCATTGCTTATTCCATAGGCTGAACTCGTTCATTACTAGCTGCCTTGAGAAGACAATTATGCGAGGGGAGAACCATCTGTGGGAGCCAAAACTATTATTTTCATGTCACGGTCAAAGTTTACAAAGCGTTTTTTCTTATTTGAACTCTTATCTATCGAAGATACCAATATAAAACTGAAGGCGCTTTCACTCAAGCTGTGAATGATGTCAGAAAAGATCACGTCACTCACTTATTAACAGAAAGAAAACTCTGGCTATAGAAGGATCTCAAAGGTTCTTATGTAAATATCCTTTCGTGGAAAATCATCAAGATACGAAAAACTATCATTTTAATTATGATTGTTTTTTATCAAAGAGCTTGTAACGTATTTAGCAAAAAATCCCTCATTTAGTATGAATCTCGAATTCTTGTTCCTCTCCTGAATCATATCTCGATAATAAACTAGTTACACTCGTGTATTCAGCTGCTTATAAAAGGGGGTATAAGGGGTTAATTCCCCCTTTGAACTTACAGAACAATTCTGATGGAGAGAACGGTCGATATATTCATGAAATATTTGAGAAGCAAGACATTCACATTTACACATTTATAGAGAGTTAATTATTTGTGGTTTTTGTGGTATTAATTAACGATTTTAAGTCAAATTTTAGCGCACGCCAATGATTACCCCCCTCTTCCTAAAGACAATGAGAACTTTTTCTTACTTTTTATTTTTCATTTCCATTAACTTAACTAACTTACTAATTTTTCCTTGTTAATTTCAAGGCTATTTCACCTTTTCGTCCATATCTTTTCGGAATTTCACCGATTGAACTATGTAAGAGTAGTTTTACTTTTATTTCCATCGTTACTTTCGATCCATGCTATGCTGCGAATTCAATATATTATTTCTTAGTGGAATTTTCAGATTGCAGATTTCTGCGGAATTTGACTAAGAGTTATAACAATACATTTGCTTAGCTTCTATTAGTATTTTCATTTTGAAAGAAAACAAGCCCGGGCGTATTATGAATACGTATGATGGCGAATTCAAATTTTAAAGTGTTTCTTAAGTTACATTGGATTTAAAACTAGTTATTTTCTTTATATAACCGCTTACGATGTATTATAAAACATCACATGCATTAGTTTAAAGTTCGGTAGCTTAAGTTCTACTTGATGGTGAAGTTAACATAATTGCATCAGCAATTTGAAGCAATTGAACTGAACAAATTGAACTGAATTGAATTGAACACATTTTTGCATATTCGCATAATATGGGCTCTATCCAACCATCAATTTCAATTATGAACTCGATAAGGATTTAAACATAATTGCGGCAGAAAGCACATTGTCCTGTTTATAATCTCATCATAGAAATTATCTGCGAAATTACCACATTGAATTCTAAGGTTATGTAGTGACATCAAATCCAATACAGATTTCTCCAGATTTCGGCGTAATAGCAGTCATAAGACTAACTCTTCTGGCCATCTTTGAAGAAATTACACCAATTAATTTACTTCTGAACCGCCATGAGAAGATTCCGCACCGGTGTACCGATCAATCATTGGTAAGTTGTTAGATCCTCCCCTGCGTAAAAAATGTGTCAATTTGATTCACTGACTTTCGTAGCGGTAAGTAAATCGATAGATTCTGACAACGAGAGAGGTTATTTATACTAGCAAATGTCATAATTACGTCATAAAAACAGGAAAAACATTTCTTGGAAGACTAGAACCTATTTAACATATGAAAGAACGACTAGTTTCGGAGCATAAGCGTCAAATTGATTATCCTTGAGGATTACTATTATCCTATATCACATAGGATTTATTTCCTGAGAAAAGTGGTTCCTGTGTTTTTCCTACCGTCATGGAGTACCACAAAGTTACTCGTCAGTCGGTTGGGTTTATAGGGCCCGTCTTTATAGTCATATGCCTAAAGACTGGATAGTTGGATTGTGCTCATAACTGGTTATATACTCTAGAATTTTCTACAATTGAAGCAGAAAGTTAATACGTATATTAAGCTAATCTTGACGCTAATTGGAAGGATTTGAATTTTTCCTTTCAAATATTAAAATGGCTAATTCACCATGCACATATGCATTATAGTTATTCACATGAAATAAATCTCTCCCACAGCCGGACACTCCAAACAATAGACCATACTCTACAAGCTCATCAGTCTTGTTATCTCTTAATCAGCATTGTTTGAATCAAACGTGAACTAGCGAAATTAGAAATAAATAGGTTCTAAGCCAGTTAGGGAAGCAGCGGAAGTTAATGAATACATTAAGTTTAAGATAATCCAGAGTGATATTAAACATTAACATAATATTCTGTCAAGTGTAAGAGCGTAAAAGATGATTTATTGACATTCGTATAAAGTGAGTCCAAAGGCTTTTCTCTTGGATGATTTTATCATTATTCTTAGTTAAGCACGAAATACATTGTCTAATCAGTGGTTTAATTGCTAGATTATTAGGTTAAAGATTAAGATTATTCTTGAAAGTGATATTACGAATGGTGAATTAGGAATAGTGAATGAAACATAAATATGTTGAAACTTAATTTAACATAAAGATTGGGCGAATACGACAATAAAAAGTTTAACTCTTCAACAATTATATGTACCCTAAAAAGATTGCAGTACAACTTGATGAATCTTCTAGTCAACCCCTATACATAAGTGTTAATGTTATCAGATTATAAATATGCCTCAAAGAATTTAAACGCTGAAAAGAAGAAAACTGGTTTTGGTGTAAACTTTCATAAAATTAGACGATATCAACAACCAATACCTTAAGTGATGAACTTAAAAAAGCAAACAATGTATGCATCTTAAAGTATTTTTCTAGAGGTAAAACCTCAAGGACCGAGGCAATCGACTACCTAAGAAAAGGACTTTAATATCTAAATAATCTTTGCGTAATAAAAGATAATGCGAGTGAGAAATCAGCAAGAAACATCCACCCTCAAGACGCACGACGAAGTTTACCGGAACTACGGCCGCAAATAAGTCGAAAAGCTCTTCGCTGGCGTAATAATAATAATAATAAAAAGAACATCGGGAACGGGTGTGGAGTACGACTACAGGCGCGCCAATTCGTCCTGCAAGCAGTTCCGCATTCGCTCACTAGGTGTCGGAAGTTGCGGCGCCAGTTTCGACCGGGCTGGAAGGGATTCGTAAGGGCCTCGTGTAACTCTCGCTCCCCTTTCGCGCCTCCTCATTCAACCGCACAGAGGGCTCCCCACTAGCGCCCTCTATCCTTCCATCTCACTTTCTCTCTCTCTCTCTCTCTCTCCTCCCACGCTCACCGCTTGTTTGCATGCGGTCGAGCTGAAGGAACCACATATGTGAGAGCATATCAATTTTCACGGCAAACATCGCTTAGCCTAAGAAGGCAACGGCCGAACGATTTAGATTCAAAAGAATTGTTCCGTAAAAATTGAGCTAAGGCGTGAAAACTATATTAACTCCTTTGTATATATGACTGAACTCTTTCATAGATCTACGTTCTGATTAAACAGTAAACAATATCGCTCTGGGCATCAGGTAACGTGGTGGAAATCGGGATAGATGAGTGGTTAACTTTCAATTCACCATAAATTGCAGCTCGGATATTGACTTTTAAATTTAAATTTATATGTATATGATCCACAATATCCTATGGGCATGAAACATTCGTAAACTTAAAGGATCTTACAATAGATTAACAGAGTATACTGTCCAGTAAACTATAAAGAAAGTAGTCATCGGTCAGGGTAAACTACTCCTATCTTCAGCGTTGTGTTCAATATCCCCCTTTAATCCAGGTTAACTAGGACTCAAGATATTAAAAAAATACTGGAAACCAAGAAGGCAGGAGGCATTTCACCTTACTTATGGCGGAAAATGAAATTTAACGAGAAAATGTCTGCCAGGTGACATTCTATCCTCTATTTGGTGGCGCAAAAACTCCAGAGGACGTGTATTAATATATGAGATTATTTTAATCAGGTGAAATATTCCAACTGCGAAGGGGTCACGAATACATGTTTTTCTGCCAACTACGTTAGAAGCCAAATAAATTCCCATGCCTTACTAGCGAATACCTTGTAGCAAAATGAAATATTTCATATTCATAGCATACTTATTTAACCATTTGCTTTTAATGGTATGTAAATGGATAAAAAAACCAATAATACTAAAATATGAGGCTATTATTATTGAGTTAGACTCTTTTATGGCTTGTATCCAATAAATGAACCGGTTTTTGACGTAAATCGATGTATAAAAAATGTGTCAGTCAGTTTACGGCTGAACGGCTGAGTCGAACCGCACGTTATGAGAATCACTTCTTCCACGACTTTGGCTTTTGATTTCTTACTACGTCATAAAAAATAAAACAAAATTATTTGAATCTATCACCTTGGGAAATACAGTTGATTCTGCGCAACTTGAGTAAAACATTTTACGTAACAACGAAGTTACAGCACTTAAATTTGATGACTGCCAATTTTTCTGTGATTTAGAATAAAAAATAAAGTGTACACAGACTGAAATTCGCGGGAAATATGCTTTATGCAAAGATTAATTTTAATTACGTGAATTAATGATTTCCTCGTATTACATGCATAAACTATGGAAATCTCTCGTTAATTTAATGATGAATTAATTTAAACACAATTTATACGTCTATTTAAATCATAAGAAAAATATTTATCTGCACAGGAAGGGAAAAGGTCTTTATATTTGCACACAGTAATGTGCGCCTTAAAATCCAAGATAATTAAATGTGGAAAATTGTGAAATGACTGGGACTCGAACCCAAGTCTCCCACAGAATATATTAGAATAGCTGACGGGAAAGTGGGAGACTTGGGTTCGAGACCCAAACATGTAACTATTTTTACAACCGTTCATCCTTAGAGTTTATCAGTACATTGTGACCATTGTGATATTTACGAGTTATCATAAGAAGCGCTTCATACCCGGTTTCACAATTCAGTGAGATAAGAAATATTCCAACGAATGCGACATTAGCTGGAGCTAAGCATTTCATTCTAAGATGATCGATCAAAGTAAATTATTAAAAGTTTACCCTGTCATTACGTCTATCTAATCCCTAAAATTATATTTTGGAAGAACACGAGCTATATACCGTGAAATAAGTTAGGGCCATCAGCAGTAGACTATCTATTTTCTCCGTTAATATTCGCCAAGTTCTTGTGCTTCCGAGGAATAGTATTTGGAGTCGACATGAGATTACCACTTGTCTGAATAAATTCCGTCGCATCTGCTCCTGCCCTATGTTACGACATTCTGGTCCAGAGGCTATCAATTGTCACTCTTATCGCACCCTTTCTAAGAACGACCTCACACCAAGAGTTCTTCGGGCAATGCATTCACAAGGGGCAAAGACTGCAGCGGGGACAAGGAATGAGGTTGCGGTGGAAGAAACAGGTTCGCTGATGTTAACAGTGTCTTCACCGGAAGTCAGAAAGGGAGAGAGACAAGTGGAAGAGAAAAGACATATATTCTACGATGCATACAAATCATGAAAGTGTAAGATAAAATGGTGGTTTTATAGCAACTAAATATTCAACGAGAAATAAAATAGATGATATCTATATTATTTGTCCCGTAATACACCTTAAGGCGTTCCCAGAACGACAAAAAGCGGAAATTATTACAATTTTGCTGTAATTTTAGTCCAATCCATTAAATGCCTATAAAAACTACTGCGCAGCAAAAAGAAGTTTCAATAACATAAATATACAACGTGTATTATGTTCAATGACATAAAATGCTCCTAGTATAGTAAGCAACCGCAACATAAGTTGAAAATGACAGTAATATATTTGTAATGATAGCTTCTATTTAAGCATAAATATCATCAACTCTAACATTAATTATTCAAAAGCAACATTTCATGAACATGGAAATATGTATCTTCTTAAAGAACTGCTAATAATAAAAAAGACTATTCATTTACGATAGTAGGTCACCGTTCAAAATTAATTCAAACTCAGAATTAACGGTTATTAATTCAGTCTTTAGAAACCAAAGATATTTTACACATTGAATGAAAAAATCGAAAGCTGAATAGAAATCCGACGATGATTTAGAATAATCTTCCATGAATTACATGTGTAACACTTCATTGATAGCCATTTAGTGGAAATAATCTAGCTGTGTATTCAACCTTGAATGTGAATTGCAACCGCAAAGGATCCTCCCTTTAGTTTCAAGAGCAAAACGTATGACAACTTAACTTCCTCCGATCACGGCTTTCTTACTCTTGGTTTCCATCTCCATTATATCACGTCATAAGCGGAAAACTCCTCATCGCACCAGTGGAGACAATTATACAATTAAAGTCTGCAGGACTCGCATGAAAACTTTCGTTCTCCCCGACTCTTTTGCATTCATTCCTTAAGTGATGCCAACGCAATTGCAGAGATTCTCCTACTTTAAACACCTGATCTCCCAAGTTCTTCCTCTATGATATTTTTTCGACGAATAATAATAAACGTGATTTTCAAACCTTTCTTAGCTTGCTCCAATATGAGTATTGTAAGAAACCATTTCTTCCCATTAAAACTTCTTTTAAGATAAAAACCGTCTGCAGCTACCTTCAAGCTGTCTTGCCAATTTTTCATTTTAAAAAACTTTTGGAAAATAATTTCGTTGCTTCCTAATGTCATGCAACATCTATTGAAGGGTTAAATTTGTAAATTCCTTCAAGTTATTTCTGGTATCCCATTTGGTAGTTTTTTTAAGCATCTTCGAATCACAGCTGTAATTCCGACGCCAATTATATTATATTTATCCATCGATTGATTTCACACTTATAATACTGATATAAATGTCACCCCGTCATAAAATTATCAGTATCTACTAATTTACCTATTCTACGTAATATATAATGGGATATATCCGTGATATATGCTTCATGAGTTATCAAAATTTCCCTTATACCAAGAAGTTTCTTCTTAAAGCTCTATTATTCCTGATTTTCTATTTGAATGCATTCATAGTTGACTTGGAATAGACTACAAGAAAGATTGGAAATTATGATACTAACTCCGTCTATCACCTCATAGACTCTTGAGTCAGTCATCAGATCACTAAAATTAAAGATATTAAAAAATATAAAATTCGGTATAAAAATCATTTTATTTTCTAATTATTGAATTATTCCAAGAACTATCGACCTATATACTACCTCAAACTGGATTAAAATATTCCTAAAAATTACACGTAACCATAATTAACTCCAAATAAAAATATTAAACTTAATGATGATCTTTTTTGCATGCTTCATCCGATGAGCAACCGATACCTTACTTCTCCGTAATCCTCCTCACTTATTAATTGCCCCGCGAATCGTGACGCCGTGGGTGGTCTCCAGAGTTTTACCGCAGCTCAAATCCAGCGAACCTCTTCTGCTCAAAATTCGCGCTCCCTCCGTCACGTTTGCTTTGTCCGAGCCGTCGGGTGAGAAGGTGGAGGGACACGCATGTGGGTTATCTTCCCCTCGCAAACGTACCTGTGTGTGCGCTATGCATATACGCGAGGAGTGGGTGGTGCGGGGGAAGGGCTTTGGGAGCGAGCAGGAAAGAAGGTGCGGCTGGTGTGGGGTGCTGTGGGAGCAGCACCACCAGGGTCCGAGGGCTGAAAGATTTTATTGCCGTAATAATTCAAACTTCCCCAACTTCCTGCACACTGTGACATCTATCCAGGGGCGGGATTTATGGGCGTGGAATTAACAACTTGGGATGCCTGAAATGCAGCATCCATATAAGAGCTGAGGGAGTCTTAACCGGTGCTGTACCTTTCGGGGGCGCCCTTAGACCTGTTCCACTTTTCGGAACCGATCCTATGATCCGTCAAACGGCAAAATACCCCCGGTTTGTCCCGGATAATAAAATCCATTAAACCGCCGCGCGGGGGAGGAATGGCGCTTTCTTCTCTTAATATTTCACATGCAAAAAAACCCACGTGACGAGGGGCGGAAAGAAGGAGGAGGGCTGTTTAAAAAGTCGGTGCGAGAGAAGTTAATGCGTCATACTAGGGGCCCGTCGTCCGTAAAAGCTCGTTCGATAAGGGAAGGCACTCCTGTGAAGCTGGGAATGCCGTCAAGTGCGTGATCCATTGCAACGCGGGGCTGTAAATCTTCAAATCACCGGACTGGAGGTTTTGCGGAAGAGAGAGCACGTGGAGGGGTCGAGGCGAGGGCGACGGAGGGGGCGGGGGGCGAAGGAGAGAAAGAGTGAAACAATGGGAGAGATGAAAACACGAGAACTCCGAAATGCACTCTTTTCCGAAACCGCGCAGCGCGGGCCGTGCATCAAAGCGAGATGCCGTGATTTATTCGGTCGAACGCGGGTAAAGATTTGTTTGCTCGCTGGAGTGAGAGGGAGGGAAGAGGACCGCGGGAGTATTTGTCCTCCGTTGAGGAATGGAGAAAAAGGCAAAGTAAATTAATAATTTGAGTTTCTAGTTCTGGAAACGAAGAAAGGTAAACTTGGATGGAAATGGGGAATAAAACAAAGCATTCCCTCAGAGCGCTTGATTTATAGATCGCTTCGTGCTAGAGTTTTTATGGCTGCGAGCTGAAAGAGCGGCGACGAATTCGCGAGAGAAAGAAACGTAAATTTCAGTTTAACTTTTTTACTCGCATTTCTCGGCCTCAGTTCACTTGCTCCCTCTTTCTCTCACTTCCTTTCCCTCTTTCTTCCCTTTCTTCTCTTTATATCTGTATTCCTCCGATATTCCTCCCCTTTAGTCCTACATTCTTCTATTTCCCCTCCTCCTTAAGATGGAACTATTAATCCTCACTTTTGCCCCGAAGGATAGAATTTGTCTTTCTTTAGCCTTTCTTATTTTCCATATTCATCGATGTCCTTCTCTGACTGCCAATATTTCCGCGATATATCATCTAAACACAAGTTTTCCATTATTATGTAACCGAACAAAATGAATATGGTCAAGCGTTAGTTCTTGGAAGAATACTTCGTAATTTCAGCGGAAGATTTTTATTGAGAAATTTCGTCAAATAGTTGAACAATCAGGTGAATGTCCTGAAGAAGTGAACTCATTGACTAAATTTGTCAATAAAAATCTGCAGTAGAAATTACGAAATCTTTTTATTTTAAGAATATATTACCGACTGCTTGGGCAGTTCTTGAGTAACGTTAAATGAACCCCTTCCGACTTTCTCTTCCACAAGTGGCTTCTATGATTCGAAATATTTTACTTAGAATTATTTGTTATTTAATTCTCAATTTCAGTAATAAATTATTTTTATAATTATTAAGTTATAGTTAGCTAATAATTATTAGATTCATCATTTGAAACCAACAATAGCTCTGTGCATATACGCCAAACAAAATATTAATTTCCAATTATTTTTCGAAATAAAAACCCGAGCAATGTACCGCTGATGGCAAATTCAGCTTTCATCTCACCTGTAAGATTTTCTTCTCCAAATGCCATGATCCGATTTCGATCATTCGCCGATATTGCGACCTTTGAAGACGAACCAACAGTTTCAAAATGAGAATATCACAGTTGCGGTTAAATCGGTTCTTGTTCGTGCTTTTACTTTCGCGAAGCTCTTACTCAATCTAAACTGCAGCGAATCGGAATTTCTCGACCGCGAGTCTTCTGACACACGCGATGGCGGGGAAAAGTGCGGCACCGCCCCTCTCCCGTCCCTTTCTATGTCCCTGGGGACGTGGAAGGACCTTCCCCGCCGCACCTGTCCACCACCAGGGTCTTACCGAGAGGGTCTTGTTACTTTCTGCCGCGATACAACAACGGTGCCTCGTTATCTCCGCCGCGTTCTCTCAAAAGCGCGCCGGCACTTGGAATGCGTGAATATGGTCTCTGCCGCAGCTATAACTCAAACTTTTTATTTGATAAAGGAATCATTAGACTTTCGTAGATATGCAGGTAAGATTTGATCGCCGAAAATCTCTTCTGGGCGTCTAAGAAAACTGTCAACAGCTGGTATTTTTCACGACGAATAGAGGTTGCTGTTGATTGTTGACGAAACAGAGAAGCAATAAGACAATTGATCACAGCAAAAAAATCATTCAAAGTGAGCGAGACGCTGCAAATTTTCACTTTCGAATTCATCTCAGAAAAGCAAACTGCTGCATTGTGGTCGTTTGGCAAACATGGGATTGATGCATCATTCTTTTAGGCCCAATTTCTTCAAAATAATTAAATTTCAACGAAATAAATTCATTACACTTCTGTTTAAAGAAATAATGAAATCCCTCAGCGATGCTTCTCTCTAGTTAAAATACGGTAGGTACTTATAGTATCGAATAAATCTCGTTCATTTTTTAGTTTTAGCAGTCTACTCACAATTCTGGCGCTAAATACTCGAAGAGCATCGTCTCAGCTGTATAATCACAATCCAGTCTCCCTCGAGAAACACTCAATTCTGCACTTTGGCGGAACAAAATGCAACGTACAACGTTTCCAAGAAGTTCTATAAATCGTTTTAACGCTTGAGATCAATCCAAACCGCATTGAAATCACTCTAGAAATAGAAGTTTTTTCTACAAAAGAACTGCTCTTTGAGAATATACGAGTGAAATGGGTAAAAGCTTCCGCTTGGCTCGTACATGATGATTTAGCATAAAAGGTTTTGAGAGAGCATTTCTTTAACCGCTGTAATCAAGGATTATCTACCGTTAGAGTTGGTTATAAAATCGTTGATGAAAAATCTTAGTTATTTAAAACAGCTTTTTAAAAATATAGTTAGTACTGAAGGGATTACTCTTAATGAGTAGGAGAAAAAAAATTTTTATAGAAATTCTAGCTTTTCCTATAGCAGTAAAATTTTCACATCTGGAACTTGATGAATCAATATTTAATGCATCCAAATTGTTTTGCTTTCTGATAAGAGGAATAGAACTGATGCGAAAGAAATATTAAAATGAGAACGAATGCTCAAGAAAGTGACTGGGTGCACAAAAATACGAGAAAGCAATCAAAGAAATTGTAGGAGGATATAAATGGGGTTAGTCATCTAGGAGAGATTTTAGGGGATAGAACCCTCATAGAAAAAATCGACTCATGTTTACCGGATAAACTGCTCCAATCGAAATGTTTAACCTCTTAGAACCTGATGTTGGTCTTGAAAATGTTGAGAGTGCGGTCGAAGGCATGTTGCGAAGCTAACCGTAACGTTCAATTATTGAACCAGCCGCGAGAGTTTACTTCGGAAACAGTCAAGATGTGGGTATTTATGCAGCGTCATCGAGCGAAGATGTGGAGGGTGCGGGAAGGCAAACGTAAAGGGAATTCCTCAGCCATGTCATGGATAGCAATTACAGGTGTTGGGAATGCGCGAACTCGATTCTCTATCAGTTTAACCATCCATCCATCTGTGCGCCGAGGACGTACCTTCTTTCCTCTGGGATCCTCATCCTAGAACCTGTCTCCGCCTCCTTATTCCCTATCCTCATCCCCATCTATCCCTCACTTCATCTTCCACAGTGCTTTCATCACAAATAAAAGCGAACTGGAGTAGAATCGAGAGGCAGAATACTTTCGCACGTGCTCTTGCGGTGGCCACGCCTTGGAACCTCGCCGTGTTTTTGTTTGGAGGAAAAAGTCTCCATGCCAACGCTGACATCCGGGGATAATATACGCGTTGACTTTTTCATTTTGTATAATAATTACAGTCCGCGGTGGCGGGGCCGTTTATAATTTCCTTTCCTTTCCACAAAACCCCGCATATTTAATTTGTGCAACGAAGACTTTCGGAGGACCTCAGCCAAACTACTCGTAGAAACTCAAGAGCAACGGGAACGGAACCAAATAAAAGGCTTTCGTTTACCACCGGATGCAAATACATCTTCCAAATCGGCTTCATCGCCTTATCGCTTGATATATTTCCTCGTACACCATAAATCCGCGACCTCAGTAAACTTCATTGTTTTCGTAAAGTAATTCTAGCTCGACCACGAGACTGCATTCATCCTCTCAAAAAAAAATGGTACGAAGAGGGTAATTTTCCGCGCTCCTTGGTTCTACTTCACGCCAATTTGATTCCGCCTCCCCATCCAATCGGTCCTTTTTCGGCGACTTTTTGTTCACATACCGCGGCTCCCCCGGACGAAACTCTTAATTCAACGAGGGCAAAACGCACTTGCGAAAGGGGATTATCGATTTAGCTATCCGTCCTTGGAGGCCTTTGCCAAGATATCTCTACCACCCCTCCTCATTCTCAGTGATTGTTGAACAGTGTGCTTCGCGTCAGCCCTGCCAAAAGTCCTTCAGCGCGGGGTCCACCTGAAGACTCCCGCGCGCCTTCGAAGAGGATTACGCTCGCAGTTTCTTCTTCTCGACAACAGGTGAAGAAGTGCGAACGAAATAAGTAAGGGTGTCCGCGCCCATCCAGTTGATGAAGGGGGAGGAAAGAGGGGACCTTTTGGAAATGAGGAACGGCCGCGAGAGGATGGGTCGAGTTCCGCCCTTTCGAAGCCCACGGAACATGTTTTAATTAAAGAGTGGAGACCCACGAAATATAAGGCGGTTGAGGGGGGAGCTTTAACATTTCTTTCCGCCAACCTTCACTGCCGGTCTCTCGAATCTTTTTGCGCGCCGAATGGGGGCCTTGGCAGCGACGGTCTCATAGTGAAAGCCTGTATGAAAATGAAGGAATGATAAATAAAGGGGACTCAGATCTTCTTTCCTCGGCGACTGGCGTTCGAGATACAGTTCCGAGAGGTGGTTTTTCCCTCAGGTTTTGAAGATCTCGGGAAAACTTCGAAATTCGGGGAGCATCCAGCTCTAATTTACGACGGAGGCGTATTTCATTACGAATTCAGAATGATTCGCTGCCTGTTAATGTATTCCCCTGAAATGTTCCCAGCTTTCTATTTCCATCATTTACTCCACATTCTTTGGTTTCTTTGTTACGCTTCAAGCATTAGAAATTTAAAATAGTTGAGCAATTATCAACAATCGAGGCAAATTTCTTTCGGGTGAATTTTTGCGACAAATTTTATACACAGACCATCCTTTACCTGTCTTATTTTTATATAATACACTCTTGACTTCAATAATGTATACTTAAAAATCATTAGCCTCTCAGAAATTCGGAGAGGAAATTCAGTTACTTTGTGAAGTCTGATTAAGCCCTGCAGCCATTAGCTGCACATTCGATCTCAATAATATAATAATAACATGGATCATAATGCATATTTAAATTGAGCGCATGAGCAAACGGCTTACAACCAAGGAACGGACTACACCATAACTTTAGACATTTCGAGTAAAATTTAAACTGGCGAGGTCTTCCGGAATTCCATCATGCAGAATGAGGAAAGGCCTTTTTTCCCCTTAATTACCGATTTTTCTGCTAGTATTTCTGTAGATATAAATACTTTAAAGTATATTGTCATGTAATTTGATGATGATTACTCAATGAAACCTGGTCGCGTTAATTATTAAATGAAAATATCACTTAGGAAAAATACAGCGCCTCTTTTCATTCTACATCAGAACTTTCGAGCTGATGTTCCAGAAACTAGAAAACCTGGGTTCGAATCACCGTCACGTCGATATTTTCCAATTCTGTTTATCCTTTGAGTAAAATTGAAAACGTTGTAACGAAAAATACAGCTCCTTTACTTGGCATACAGATTTCGTTGGCCTAACTACCTTCGATAACCGTCCGATCTTCTTTCGATCACATCCTCTTACGAAGCTGGAACGAATGCGTAACTCGCAGCCGCGTTCCTTTCCTTCTGCCACCGCAATCCTCGAAGATCGATTTAGATGGGAACGGGCTCCCTATCCTCGCGCTGAATCCCGAAATATTAGAAGATCTACGCCAAAACAATCCGTCGTAAAAAAGGAGCGAACTCCCGGGGGAGAATTGAGATAAGTCCTCGGAGCACCTTCGCAGGTGAGGTTTTTAATGGCGGAGTAATGCGTCACGGAACACCAAATACACGTAAACCCTGAATCTGATAAAAAGCTCCGAAAGAGAAGTAGCTGTGGGCAGCCGAAACTCCGAGCCACGCTAAAGCCCATTTCGAACGCTTTAAGCACGCACGGTCGTGCGCTGTTGGATCGATAGCCGAGTGAGAGAGAGAGGGAGAGAGAGCGAGTCCGAAGACGGAAGGCATCGAATGTATAATCCGCCCGCTCTGAATTATGAGAGCCAGGAAGGCTTTCGTGATTAAGATACAACTTTTTGCCGGGGGAAGACATTAAGGAAAAATATTTGACAATCGCCTTATTATAAAATTCATGCCGTATATCAAAATTGTTAGATATCATCGGCGTCAAGGAATCAAGGCGCTGTTGTTTAGAGTGGGGGTTTTAAGTGCCGGGCCGGTACTTAATTACGTAAGGAGCCATTTTATTGCCGTAAAAAATCTACCGAATATGCTATTCGTTCCCTCGGAGTGAGTTTTATGTAAACAGTCTGAACGGAGGACGAGAAGCAAAATGTTACACGATATTAAGGGCCGTCACGGCTATTTTTCGCTTTTTAATTTCACGAAACATCCACCCGGTACTCCTTTTAATCTCCAAGATAACAACGACAACAGACCTTTTTTCTTTCGTATTATGGGGTTCATTCACGAACATTCGACAAGAATGATGTCTTCATAGCAATTAGTGAAGGGAAATATCTTTACCACCGTCTCATTGGTTAGTTACAAATACTAAAAACTGCGATTTTCCTGGACAAAATAATTAATTTTAGACAACCTTAAGGTGAATCTTTGCTATTTATCAAAGTCATATTTGCTGCATATTAAATGCTGAGAGAGGGACTATCTCCTTTACTCCTAATATTGAAAACTGGAAGATTCATTTTATATTAATGTTGCCAGTTGTTGTGAACCACTTCAATACATCTATATCAACGTAAATACCCAAGAGATCGCTTTACTCATGTTTTCTTAGAATGAGCTTCTATTGGCAGCATTTTTGGCTAATTAATGAATTGAATTGTATTTATCTCTTCATTTTTCTGCATCAACAATGCTGATGATAATATAATGCCATTAATGCTAAGTATATACTTATTCTATTTAATTATTTTACCCCTCTCGATTAATAGTATAATAAAATGATTCATATTTTTATCATCCTATAGCACCATTTTATAATTTAAACCTCTTTTTGCCTTATTTCTGTTTTATAATGCAAACCGGAAAAGTCTCACCTTTATTTCAAAATAGGACTAAAGCAATTCCGTTTATCTTGTAAGTTTTACCGCGAAACATGACATATCGATAAAATAAACAAACCTATAACAAACCTTGAAATAATTAACGATGAAGATTGGTAAAACTGTTTTTTTTTCGAAATTTCATCAGCTTCATATAAATATTCAGAAGTTTTTGTACATAAGTATAAAGTGGTGATTTTTTCCTGTATCCCACTACATTAATTCTACTTTAAATAAATACGAAAAAACCAATGCATCATGAATATACCAACGTCTTCCTCACAGTTAAAATCTTTCCGTTTAAAAATGAATACAATCGATTCGTCTTCTCTCTTTCCCCCACGGAATAATTACTCCATTCGACATCTACGCCATATGCTCAGCTCTAAATCGCTTAATGGTACCACTGTAGGAATACGTCGGATATGAGATATTCTTCATTACGTGGGATGTCGGCATGAATAAAGATGCCTGTTGGCCCCGAAGTGGGGATTTGAGCTTTCGGATGGGGGAGAGTAGGGAAGAAGGTCAATGAAAGTTTTCAGAGTATTCGAGACCATATGCAAGCAGACAGATGAGGCGTAAGTATGATATCTTTGCTGCTGTTCAGCGTTCACGCATTCACGTGAAATGTGTCACCTCTCATGGCAGTGTATCACGTAAGCGTAAATGATGTTATTCAGTAGAAAAAAGCGACGCGACAGAGATTAAACACGCATATTGAAAGTGGTTGTTACACTTACAGGAGTCGTTTAAGCGTTCTGCTGATATATCAATCAAATCAACTAAGGCTGCTTAGAAAGGGGAACGGGTATCCGGTTTAATTGTCCATTTCATGTGTAAATGTGAACTCAGGATCATTTATCTCAGCGAAGTTGCAATACTCTCCAGCATTGCAATATAGACACGATAACCGCGTATAACTTTAGCTTCTGTTTCTCATTGTAATTGATTTGCAAATTTATTTGTCATGCATAACATTATCCGACTATGAGTATTCAATTTTTACTCTGTCCCAGCTGTTCAGCATACTAAAGAGCTAAAATGAGGGAAAATGTTCCTACATCATTTCACTCTTCAAATATTCTGATCATAAAAATTTAAATTTCATTTTGAATCAAGTATTATCAATAATATCACAACATGCTAAAAACTTCTGATCTGAAGCTAAAAGTTTCACGCATTTCTTAACAGAAATCTCATTTCGGGTAACCATTCAACTCACAACAACAACACAACAACTTACTTTTCATTATTGTAATTTTTAATTCATTCCATTGTATAGTATATAGTTAATTATTGTATGGTGACATGACCTTAAATTTGAACTAAATCATTATTATGTTTAATTAATGTATGTATAAACGCTGCCACCAGACTTCTGTCTAACTGCGGCGTAACCTGTTAATAATAATAAAAACTCGATGAAAAGGCACTACCAAAACTGAGTCATTTCACATAAAAGACAAATAAATATAAGAAAGGAGACAGATAAAAAAGCAGATGAACTCCTGTTTCCCAAGGATTGTCATAATTGAATTTGTTAAAGAAACAAAAGCCTTTCTTTGAGCGAGCAAGAAAAACCATACGTACGCTACGAGGAAGAAAAACCATACAATCACCTTCCGTTAACATTATCCAGCTAATACGGACCTCATTTGTTAACGATGCGTGCTTGGTAACAGGAAAACAGAGAAAAACAAATGCCACCCACGCCGCGATGTTCGAAATATGGCGAGGAATATTTTTTCATTCAATTTATTCCCTTTGGAGAGTTTGGGGTGCGTTGTTCGGCGGGGGTGGCAGTTGGAACGGCGCCCGAGCAGCAGATGATGAGGGACACTTCGCGATTTAGACGAGCAATAGCCGTGGCGTGATCCGGAGCAGTCGCCCTTTGAATCGCCCATTAATACGGGACGAGATGAGCTGTAAACACGGAAGAATTCTCTCGTTTTCACGGTCAGATTTATCTTAAGTATGAGGGCGTTTTTTATATTGAATAACTAGTGTGAGAGGCGAGTGAAAATCTCTTACTTTCACGCCTTTGTGTAAATCACGTAAGTCTCAGCTTTATTTTGGTGGTTCTGCATTCCCTCGCTGGATATCAAGATCCATTAAACTGGTAGGATTCGCTTCACAGTGCTATTAACAAACTCAGGTTATTATTGGCTAAAGTTTGTAACTTAAACTTTTCCCTCTAAGGTTAGGCAGGGTGTAGCTACGTTGCAACTACGTTGCTAAACAAGTTTCTCATGTTGATTGAACAATACAGATTCAACTTCAACAACAAATTAAGTCAATTTCAAACTATTTCCTCTTTTCATAGCTATGTTTTCAATACTATATATTCTTTCCTAATTTATTTTTCTTTTAGTAATGATATATTAATATAATGTTTGTTAATTTAGAATAAAAATGTATATTCGAAATTAAAAACAAAATATCGAGATTATTAGCATATTTAATGGTGGGGGAAGATATATAAATTTTAGTTTCAATCCGATTTGAAGCTATTCTAATATATTAAATACGTAAGTGAAGCTCGAAGTCGTACCTTGGAGAAGCTGTACATCATAGAAAATGAGTGTAGAAAAGGGTAAATGGCTACTTTTTAATTTTTCACAAGGATATATTATTTTGGCGATTAGTTTAGACTCAAGGAACTTTTTGACGTGATTTTCTCTCAGGCAATGAAGATTTTTTGTCGAAACTTGTGACCTTCTTATGAAATTTTTTCAAGGTACTTTTTACCGCAATAGTTCTGGATAAGCCCAGCTAGTTCAGGATTGCCAATGAATATACTCCGTCTTTCCACAGAGCTACGTTGAGTTCGAGTACATAAAAAACGCTAACAAGAAACGGAATGCAACCCATGATATCCGAGTGATTATACGAGAGAGATAGATGAACTAAGGGAGAACCTATGTCACTCCCGCGGCAACAGCGCGGATCTGCACGTCAGACAGGAAAAAAACCGACCCGACGGCTCAAACATCCTCGCAGCGACATGACAAAAGAGCGGCGAAAGGTGAGGAAAATGAGAAACGAAACCAACGACTGAGAGAAGAATGGAAAAAAGTGGAAAGCACTTTGGGACGAAGTGGATGAACTCGATACACACGCGCGCATATATCTAGGGAAAAAAGGGGGCCCTCGCCCCCGCCCCCCGCCCCCACAGTCTCAGCCCCCGCCGCACCGTAAAATGTCATCCCCCGGTGATGAAGGGACTCGCGAATGGGAGGATGCTGGGAGGTAGAGATGGGAGTTTAGCGTGGGAAGAGACGGCTTGTGCGTGTTGTTGAAAAATAAAACAAGGAATACGGGGCGGAGGTGGAAGATGTTCTTGGGGGTGGCGGGGGCTGAGCAAACGAAAGAGTTCTGGGGGGAACATGGGGAGGAATTCCTCCCGGGAGGTATGGACTTCGCGGTCGGCACGAGTACCGATGCAAGCGGTGGTAATTAGCACGCGCTCCCTCAAGGTTGAGATGCAATGCAGGGATGAGGACCAAACCCTCTCTAATGAGGTTGTTGAACCGCGGAGTCTTACAGGGCCCTCTCTGGACGAATGTCGCTCAATCAGCTCCACCCCTTTGCTGCACGTGATGATGCCGCCTCCGAGGAGGTCTAATGGCGGACGGAATATGCCCATTAGGTGGTGCTTATTTCAGCATTTTTATGGGGACACCAATTTGTCCATCCGTTAAATGTTAACCTAATGGCTGGGAATAGCTTTGGTGCGTACAGGTGAAACGGATACTATAACAGACGATCGTCCGCATACGTCTTGCAGGTGAGGGAACCGACGTCTTTATTCGTCATGAAATATTGCCTAGGTATTCGTAGAGGGAATTTTATGCCAGGATTCTTTAAGATTGAAAGGTTTCCTCTTGACGTAATTACAACTATGTGTTAGTAAAAACTTGCTTGCTCAGCTGATTATTCCCGCGTGATAGTTAATCGCGGATCGTACCTAAATATATAGTTCTAGGGAAGCGTGCGATCAATGAATATAATTGTTTTCAATTACTTTTCTTAGATGAAGAATTATAAAGGAACTTAGGTTCTTATGCCAAGTTTTTCTACATGTTTATCGTACCTTTTTTGACGTTAGTGTAAATTATAAAAACCCTTCAAACACTGTTTGGTTTCCGATGTAATTCAATGAAAATGCTTAAGAAAGTTCACTGACGAATATTGATTGTATGTTTTGAATTATTTATTTTAGAAATTGCTAAAAAATCCAGAATGACTGAGTTAGTTGTCTTTCAGTCTTGAATTAGAAACTGCAGGAGGAAAGCAATTATAGAGTGACTAAAATTTATATTACTCTTAAGTCGTTATTATAATGCAATAAGACGTTAATTACGGCTCAAAATAACTATGTATTTCTGTACTGAGAATGAGAAAGATGAGCAACGTTAAATATTTTCGATCTTTACATGTTGATACAGTTGACAAATGCAAAAATATGCGATGCTAAAAACGAAAATCCCTTTTAGAAGTACCAATTGAACCAAAATTTATTACGGAAGATTTTAAAAGCCGCGTCGTAGCAAGCATATATTCACCACTTCGGCAGATGAAGATGTTCCCCGACTTTTAATGTGTTCCTTCATAATATTCAGTGAAACGACTTGTTCTTTTCAATAGCACTCGTTTCCGAGATGATATATACAATCATATTCACTTTCGCCAAGTGGGAGAATCTTCCCACGCCTTATCTCCACCTTTGCTTTCCTCCTCGTGCGTCATTAATTCTCCTCCAGCATCCCTTTTTCTGCGGCCAAATCCTTTCAAATCTTCCGCTGCAGATAGTCTAGTCCCCGACTCCCACTAGGCGCATTCTCCAAAGGGACTCGTATGCAACAACCATTTGCCCCTCGGGTCACAACCGGACAAGTAACGCCGAGTGAGTACCCCGTCCGACGACGCCTTGCCAGACAACAGGTGCGTTTGATACGGAATGGACGCTAGCATCGCTCATCGCACTGGGGGAAGTCGAGCGGAATGCCATTATAATTAATAGGAAAGGATGTCGACAGAGGGCACCGTTTCGCATGTGGATTTTATATTCGTCTCGCTCTCCACCGGGAGAATACAATGGCGCTTAAAGGAATGGTTTCCCGTGTATTATTGGAATGCGAATGGAATGTCTCACCTCCTTCGTTTGTTTACGTACTCAGAATGCTAGAAAATGTTTATTGTCTCGCGCGGAAGATAACCATCCGCGCACGTTCATTTCAAGTTCATGAAGCACAAGCCCGTGGTTCTGAAGGGTTTTAATGAAGACCTCTAATTCTTATTGTCCGCAAAAGATTTTAACGAGAGAAACTGAAGTTGATCGATCGAGGGTTTTATTAACTATATTCTAAATACAGCTAACTAACACATTAGTAAATAAAATAGTTAAAATTGCGTACATTGCTTCCTTGCGCCTATAACAAATCGTCCGCTATACTAACATCAATGCATCTGATTTTTGTTTACCTTTGAGATCCATTAATAAGGATAGTTAAATTAATTAAGAACTATTTCAAAACCGTTTCAAAATAAACGCAAGTAGGAGTACTAGCCATTATCCAAGACATAAGCGTCAAGATGGTTCAATAAGTCAAGATGATGTCACCATATCATCTTGATTCATGTGCATATGGAAGCTGTATTTAAATATAATGCTTAATCACTCGGCCTATTAAAGTATTATGATCGCTAACCAATACAGCAGTTATGATGATTTAAAATTCAGAGGGCTCCAGGATAGCCTAGAGGGCAACACCTTCTATTTCGCTGAAAGCAGTCCCGGGTTCGATTCCCATAGGAGACCGAAGTCCGAAATTACCAAAAGCACTTTTAACTATGTTACTACTGCTAAAACCCCATATTTCACAACTGGATTAAAATAGCCAAAAACCCCTGCTTTAAAGATGTGCACCTCCGAAATTCTGATTAGAAAATTATTCTCTTCCGTTGAATAGCGGTCACTTTATAGAATTAACGTAAAAGGACCGTTAGGACCTCTCTTGTTGAAGTCCTTGCAATTCCGGTTGGTTCTTCGAGGCGGAATCGCATCACGATATCCTCATCTTCGGCCCTTCCAAAAACGACCTCAGAAAACCCCGAGTTGCCAAACTAAATTTGGCAGAGGCGACCCTCCCATCAGTTATTAAAAAACCCCGCCTCAGATTTTTAATCCAAACCCGTAGCTCGATTTATGTCTCGCGAGCCTCGCATAGATGGATTGCATCGCACACAACGAGGCAATTAAAATCCCCGAGGATTGTTCCTCCGTCCGCTCGCATGTCTCGGGTGCAGAAGGAGCCATTTGAGAGATCGCCGCCGCAGATACGAAATCAAACGGAGGAATAAAAAGGCAATCTTCCTGAGGAGACGTCCGGACCAACAGTGCGCGCTCCAAATGGCCGAAGGACAAGAGAGGAGCACTCGGAAGATCAGATCGCGTTTCCCGAGGCGATCCTCGAAGGACGCCCGAGAAGTGCTTCACTTTTCAGATATTTATACGCGCACTAGGCTATGCTACAGCATCAGCCGTGTTGATGCTGCGAGAGAGGGACAAGGGGGAGGGGCGACGGTTGGAGACTTGGCAACAGGGCACAGATATGCCCCCGTGGCCCGGGAGTATAGGAAGAATGAAGAGGACCCTCTCTCCGGAAGTCATAATTGGCCATCTCTTGGGGAAACCTCGCAACGGTCATTCCTCCACTAGGTGGCACGTTATTCGTTCTGTAACTAGTTCCGAAAAATTTATATCGCGGAAATCTCTTCTCTCTTGTTTATCCACCGATTACTCGGGCAATTACCACCCACCACCGATTACTCGGGCTCGGCATGAGATGTATTATGTTGAAAATGTGTTATAATGAAAATAATTAATTTTCTCAAAGTTGAGATCGATGCGACGATTAAATAATCAAATTATTCCTTTAATTTTCAGAAAATGAGAAATGCAACTTTATTTTATCAATCATCACGCAAAAACGTAAACGGAGAAAAAGGAATTAAAATCGTTTTTAGGAGCAATCAATTAGCACACTAATGCATGCTTTAATTTCTAAAATCATTTCCTTAGGACTACTACTTTTATGAAATAAGTTAATAGGACATATATGGGTATATTACTGTCAGAAACGGAAAGTGCCGAAGTGGTCTAAATTGAAGTTAATTAGGACTACCAGATCTAATTTGGGAAATATTATATTAAGCTTTGGAGTGTTATGCGTGGATTGTCTACGGAGTGTAGTAGAAGTAGTAGTTTTAATAGTGCTTCGACAGCTGAGGTCATTACACACCTAAGTCTTCACCGGGAATCGAACCCGGAACCGCTTTCACCGGAGTTGAATTCGTCATAGCTATCCGGAGCAATATAACAACGCACCCATTGTCCGATTTTCTGAGTAGTCAGAAAAATACAAATTAATTATAGGTCATCGTTTTTCCATCCTTTAGAATATACAGATACCGAAATGTAAAAAAATCTCAAGATAAAAATAATATTAATATCACTCTGAGGGCCCCAAAAGACGATTTACACATTACATCAGTCCCACCGAAGCCGGTACATTTACATGTCCTTTGCTAAAGTTTGGAATCAGCACGAAAACAGATTTTAATTCCTCAACCTCTGATAGAAGTAATCGCCCTGCAAGAAACTATAAGAGGACTTAGTTAGGCGAGGCGAGCGCGAGTGACCGGTTTCTTGAAATCGGGCGGAAGATTGTTTGGGGATGAAGTGTTTAAAGGGTTGGAGGGCCTTTAGGGGATGGGCCCTTGGTGAGCCTGGGGGCGGAGAGATGGTGGGCGGTGCAAGGATTGGGAAGGAGGGCCAGATTCCTCCGCATGTGTTCGGCCGTGTGTTGAGGCGGCCGTGTATTCGTGAGTCCATGTGCGCCAGTGTCACGGCAGAGAGAGGACCACCCATTCTAGTCAGCACATCACAGGGAAAGGGAGTGGCGCCATAAACTAAAGCACAGCGGGAGAGACAAAAGGGGTCGCCCACGCATTGCGGGGGTGGGCGATTCGGAGGAGGGCCAAGGAGAATGGAGTGAAGGCTTTCGGATGGACAAACGACTTTTGTATGGGGAGAAATTAAACCATATTTCATCCTAGACCTAAAAAAATAGCAAATCTCCGAATTCTGCAGGGTGTCAAACTCATTCTTCATTTTGAACCTGGGAGTGGTTTCTAAGACAGACCGCACGAACTGACCTGCCTTTTACGTAGGAATTTCGGCCTAAATGACAACTAACATCCAGCTATAAATATAATATATTCTTCCTCCTCCCAACCTTTCGGGTTCTTTCCTTTTACGTCCTCGAGATCTTCTAGGCATCTGTAACCCTTTGCCGACGTTTCCTTTCCGATTAGATTTATGCCTACTAATGTGTAGGGCTAACAAGGTTCATGGATCCCTTTACGGGGCTAAGACAACTAGTTAAGTCATAGTATTTTTATAGAAATTTTCCGCGTGAAACTTTTGGTGATTATGGCTTTTTATTAATTTACTGATCAAACCTCTGTAGATTGGGATATTATCATTTCTATTTCCCTAAAAGGCTTCTTATGCCGAGTAAATTCTATTAAATCGAAAAATGTTGTCAAGAAATATTATAAAGGTAACAAATATTCTGATTAAATACTCGATTCAATTGAATTATGATTTTAGAATAACCATAAATATATATATATATATAT